>CM035232.1:15900798-16478030 GCA_020226215.1 Sindora glabra | reverse complement strand
AAGAACAGAAAGGGAAACGGAAATATAAGCGTTCTTTTGTAGGGAGGCACTCTCGACTTTTCCTTATCCAACATGACACCGTTACCTTTAGTTATTAATAGGGGTTTTAGATTAATTTAAAACAAAAAGAGAGGTTCGGATATAATTAAAACAATCTTAGGGGAAGTTAAAGTAATTTACTTTTATTAATAACGATGTTCAATATTATTCCATACACACAAAATTAAATAAATCAAGTATTTTCTGTTACCATTCAATTTATTTTCCTTCAAGTCATTTTCTATCCACGATAAGGATGAAAGAATTGACAATTTACCATGATTTTTGATAAATTTAAAATAACAAAAATGTTAAAGATATTGGGAATGATATTTGATATTAAATTTAATTTTTTTTTATATTTATTAAATTAAAATTTATAATTTTATCATATTATTTTATAATTAATAATAATTCTTAACTTATATTTAAAATTAAATTAAAAAATCCATTTTTTACATATAATATTACTATTTTTTGCAAAAAAATTCATTGACACGTGGACGACAAATTTTGAAATATATTCTAAACATTAATCAATGAACATCTTGTTTAAGGTAGTGATTAAAATCATCCGCCCAAAGAAGAAAATATTAGACAGTCATGGTGGATGACCGTCAAGGGATGCTCCAATATTTAAGTTTAATTTTATCGTGCGGGAAGTTTGATCTTGTTGATGAGCTACAAAATTGTTAAATCAAATAATTTTCATTTAAAAATATAAAATTTAATATAACATTAAATAAAATTCAATACATTGAAGAATTTATCTTTAATTAATCGGCGGTCTGACAGTAAAAAGAAATTCTCAAGACAATTTTTTTAAATAATGAAAATGGTAAGGAAAAAATGGTTATTCAATGCTTTTAGGTAGGACGCTAATTATATTCCGAAACCAATAAAAATCTAGTTAGAAATTATCATTAGGCAGGACACAAATTATATACCGAAAGTGCCGTTAAAACCTAATTGGAAATTATCATTAGGTTTAATTAAATCGAAAGTGAGTGTTTCATTTAGCATTTGACTTCTAGATGCACCGACAAGGTCTTTAGATCAATATTTGGTGGGTCTTTAATATTGGCATTAAAATAAAAAGAGATTTTGTGCAAAAGAAATAGGTATGAGACAAAATATAATTATAATAATTCTTACAAATACAAATATATTATAATTTTTTCTCTCATACATTATTATAAAATCACATTCAATATTTCTTTTGTCAAACCTTCGCCACTTTTGCACTTTGCAGAGCAAACCTTCATTATTGCACCCAATTGCTATGATAGCTAAAACTTTTAAAGGGAGATTGCATGAAATCATTTCTTTATATAGGCATGTATTACTGCCTGAAGCTTGTAAAATATTATTTGCCTCTTTGACTTGTCAAAGATTGCAACTTGTATTCCTATGTATTTGTGTTGCAGTCTTCATGTATTGATGAAGCTTCACAGTACGGTGCCTACCTTCAAGTTTTTCATTGTGGCTTGCTGCTCTGCTTCTCTGCTGTTCTGTTGTTCTACCGTTTCTGCATGACTTTATCAAATTGTAATACGGCTCCTTAGTGCGTCACCAACTTGATCTTTTCTTCTTAGGTTGCCGCCTTCTTCTTTTTTTAAATTAATTTAAATAATTTTAATAACCTCCCTTTAAATTAATTTTAAAATAACACCGAGCATAATTTTCAATTTTCAAATACATTTATTTTGAGTAATTTTTTTTAAAATATTCAGATCTATAAAATTTGAGCCTTACTTTTTCATTCTTGATTAGTTCTATGATATAATAATATCACAATCCATCTTGATCATGACAGGATGGTATCAGAGCATGGTTTAAGTTTTTTATGATAAAATGAGTTAGAATGATCCAACTGTCAAATTTGAATAAGCAAGTTAAACATACCATGAGGTGTGTCTTTGAAGATCTCCATAGATTTCTTATTGTGTGTGTTAGTCACTGATTGTCAATCAATTGAATTTTGTTATAGTTTATCTTATAGGATAAATTATTTCCTTGATGAATTGTTTTTGATCCAAATATCGGATGCATGTGATGATTTAAATTGTGATTTGTGATTGATGTGAAGTGAAATAGATGGTTGGAATTGTGTGAAGTGAATAACTTGAATGTGTAATAAACAGTTAAAAATGTATGAAATGAATGACTTCTATTACATGAAATGAACTCTAAATTGTGGTTTATGATTAATTTGACAAGTACTCTGTTGATTAAGGAAATGAGTGTGCTCGAAGCAATGTGATGAAGTTTGTGATTCATTGATTTGGAATGGTTGATGACATGAGAATGACAGATTTTATTAATGAAACCCCTATGGCATAGTTGATGTTCTGACCATACCTTATGACACGTAGTCATGAAATGAATAGTTGACACCTATGGTGTCCCATCATAGTGATGCGATGCCTATGGTAATATGAGATATGATTGGTGCCTATAATGGTCATTATAAGTATGAGTACTCACTTTGTATATGATATGTGATGAGGAGAGATAAATATCCTTTGTAGAGGAGGAGAGGAGTGGTAAGAGTTGGAAGGAAAAATGTTAGTGGTCTTAGGCCTAGGGTGGTAGGGGATAAGGCTGGACTGAAGATATAAGAAAAAATCTTAGATATCGACTATGATCATTCGGTGATTTTTTATTAAAAAGCTACTATAGCCATTTTCTACGCTATTGTGCATTGTGTTATGATTAATATTTGGTTAACGTTAGATGGTATTGTTTGATGTGATTGCATTTGGTTAGCTATTTGAGTGATTGTCGAATGCCAAATACTCGAGATGGATTGTGTGTGAAACTCGTGTTTGTGATATTGCTTAATGTGTTTATGACTGTAAGTTTGTATAACATGAATGATTGTTGATGAACTTTGAAATGAAATTGTGAGGATAACATTGCATTAGCAATTTGTATGATTTGTCATCGAGCATATATGGATCTAATTTGTAATCGATTTGTAAATTTTATTAGTTAATTGAATGAGGTATGAATGTGATTGCAAGTATGATTATAGATTTGGATAAGGTCAAGTTATAGGTTTGTGCCCTAAGCTTGTTTGTGTAATTGGAACTTTAATTGAAAACCTTGATAGTGGATTGTTGACTATGCTTTGCTTCTACAGTGATTGCTAGAATCATTATTTGGTTGTGAGTGGAATGTCTCGAAATTGTAATGAATGACCAATGCTAAAGTAAATAGCATCTCTTAAATAAATGAGAAATGAGAGATGAGAGATGCATTTAAAGATTGTGTAATTCACTTTAATTAGTGTGTAGGGTGTTCATTGTGTATGATTTGTCAAAATATGTTGACATGTATAAGAGCAAGTTAGCTCAAGCCTAAGGAAAGTGATTTGCAAAATTATTTAACTAGTGGAAATTTATGTAAATGCGCTAAAGTAGTATGTGAAATCACTAAGAATAGTTTAGTTGAAATGATGATGCATTGAATTGATATATAAGCTGTTGGTAATTTTTGTGTAGTCATGTTTGCCTCCTAGAAAATTTATCTCTTAGAAAATTCGAGAATAAATTTTCTTGAAGGGGGAGAACTTGTAATATCCCTAATGAAAACTTAGAATTCAATAAACTTAAGGTTGGTAGAGAATTATTTATTTATTTGATTAATATTTGAATATAAATTTATTTTTCATATTAAAGGTTTTGAAATATTAAAATAATACTGGTGATAGGTACAAAGATTTATTTCAAAATGGCTATTTTTAATTTGAGATTGGTTGAAATAAATTTACTTTAGATGATTATTATTAAGCTAAGACTTATTTGAATGATTTTTATAAAGAATTATGAAATTTTTATAGTTGCTAAATTATTTTGAGAATGATGGGAAATTTAAAATAATTATTTTAAAAAATATGAATATTTATTAGTGGAAGATTGAAAATACATGAAATAAGATTTTAAATAAAATTAGTTATGAAAAATATTTAAAATGAAATTGATGAAGGGTTGAATTCTAATAGAAAGAGTGAGATTACAACGGGCAAGGAGTATGGGATAATGTCCCTAAGTCAACTTTTCTTGCATTTCTCTCCCTAGGTGAATAGCACTTTCTCTTTCTATATATTTTTGAAATTTTCCCGTCACGCCCACTCTAAAAAATTATGCTATCTCTTCTTGTATTATTATTTTCGGTCAGTAGAATAATTTTTATTATTATTATTTTTTACACTCTGTTTGGAATAGGGGGAAGGAGGGGGAAAGCAAATAAGCGGGTGAAATGGGAGGTGAAAAGGTGAATTTCACTTGTTTGGCTTCTGGATGAACTGGTGAGGAAGCGTAAATTGGATAGGAAAAAAAGGTGGGACCCAACGTAATTTCCTACCCCCTAAAAACAAAGTGAAATTGCGGTGAAATGGCTTGCCCCATTCACATTTCCAATGTTGTCCTTCTGCAGAGTGTCTCCTCAGCCCACGGCCCCCACCATCTGATTCTGTCAGCCTATAGTTCGGCTAATATAATTGTAATTTTTTAAATTAAAAATTTTAAGAATAAAATATTTCAAAATTATGATATATCAAAATAAATTAGATATTGGAACCAGCGCAAAATTTTTATTTCATTTTTTGTATTTCCCCCCAATCACAAGGTTTGCTTTCCCTCAGTTCGAATTGCCTTTGTATTGAAGCTGTGAAGAAATTTAATATTTACAATTAATGCAAATTAATAATTTTACTCAATTTATAGATGAAATACATCATCAAATTTACATTCCAAGTTCAGGTTACTGCGTTCCACTTATTAATTATTTCTGAATTTATTATTTCAAAATCAATTCAATTATTCCTAAATCAATTTTGTGAATAAAATAAATTTTTAACTTTGAAATTAGTATTTTATTAATAAAATAAATCCATAAAATATCATCAAATATAAAATAAATTATATATAGTAAAAAATAACTAATATCTTAAAAATAACTAATATCATCAAATATAAAATATTTAACTAATATCCACTAAAAAATATTTAAATTTGAAATTAGTATTTTATGAATAAAATAAATAACTTAAAAATAAATAATATCATCAAAAATAGATTCAGCAGAATTTCATTTATCCGTAAATTATTTAGAATTATAATGCAAATTTCATAAAATTTATTAATTATATGAAATTTATAATTATAAATATAAATATGTTAATAATAAGAAAAAAATTTAGCATAATTTCATTTATCTGTAAATTAATTTTTATTAAATTTTATTACATAATAGTATAATTACCTCAACATAACATAACAAAAGGATATTTTAATTATTTTACTCGTTCATATTTTCTTCCCCTCTATTTTCACCTATTCTAAATAAAAAAAATTTATTTCACTCTTATTTACTTTCCCTTTATTTCCACACATTTCAAACAACTTAAGTAAAATTATTTTCACTTTCATTTACGCCGCTCCCATTTTACGTCCAGCCAAACAAATCATTAGTCTCACACACGATATAGCATCCCTTCCTTCTTTTTCTCCCTCTTCTCTCCCTCACGTGTGGCTTTTGTTCTCTCTCCAAAATCCTGCCAATTTTTCTTTATTTATTTATTTATTTTTAGTTCTGGCTGCTACTATGTACGGATTCCAGTATTTTTTTACTTTTTTTTTTTGCTCCTCTCTCAAAATGTTTCATCTCTCTCTTCTGCCCGCCAGCTTTTCCCTGTTGCAACAGGTACAGCTCAACTTCTTTTGTCTCTCCCACCGCCCTACTCTCTTTCTTTTATCCTTTTTGTTTCTTTTCTTAGGCACAGAGAACACACAGCTCAGCTTTCACGGCTTTTTTATCAGGATACGCGATTTTCAAAACGAGACTTTTAAAATATTGTGCCAAAAAAATATTTTTAAAAATTTTTAAATTCTTTTTTAAAAAATTGACTGAATCATGAGAAAGGACTCGTGATCGACTAATCATGCACAACTTCCGTAATCAGAATATAAAATTTCTTAATTTATTTAATTTTAACTTATTTTATTTAATTTATACTTTTTTTATTTGGACTTATTTTTTAAAAAAATTGACTTATTTTTAATTTATTTTTTTATTTTTATTTTATATTTAATCTTTACTTAATTTATATTTAATTTAATTTTTGACATTTTAAATTTTTTTATATTAATTATTTAAAATTTTAAATAATAATCAATAATTTTATTAACTCTCATAATATTATATAATATACATAATATAATAAAATTGATAGCTATTAAAAATTATTGGAATAATTAAAATCTCAATAAATATAAATTTTTACTTATTCTCTTGTAAACTTATTTATTGGAAGATTTAAATTATAAAATAAAATTTTTAAAAAATATTTTATCCTAATATGATGTATAATCTGCAAAATTTTTTAAATAAACATGAAATTAGAATATAATCTGCATCATGAAAATAAATATTTCATTAGTAAACTATACTAATCCATTATATGATACAATTTAATTTATAAAAAATTAATTACATATACATTATATGTTCCTAAGAAATTGTTAAATGAGAATCATAAAATTATAATACATTATTTATTTTTTATTTTGTGACATATAATATTAATATTATATAAATAAAAAAATTATGCATAAGAATTTTTAATTAAATACTTAAAAATGATATGTTGAATTATACGTAAATTTTTTTAAAAAAATTAAGATATTATAATGTCGTAATTCTTACTTAAAAATAAAAAAAAATCACATCATTTGATGAAATATTTGTTTAATTCTATTTTACTTATTACTTTATAATTATCTCTTATTTTTTTGTATTAAGTGAATTAATTATATATTTTATATCTATTAAAAATACTTTAGAATTAGTCAAATTTATTAATATTGAATTGTATTTTTAATCAATATTACCTAAATATCAAAGAAACTTACTTTCTTTTATTACTATAGTTTTATAGATCATTTTTAATAATCAAATATAGAAGTACCATTTTATCCCTTTATCAATATACATTTATGACTTTTTTTCTTTGAAAAATATTATCTAATAAAACTAGTAGGGCCAAAATTATTAACCTAAAATTGTTTTAAATATTAACTTTTGGATGTTAAAGTCAAATATCACATTTAAATTACTATAAAATAATTAAATATTTTACCATTGAATTTTAGGAATTTGAATTTTAAAGATTGAATTTTACTAAACTTATACTTAATATTTTGTTACCCTAATTAATTAAATATTTTATCAAATCATGTGATTTTTTTATTTTTATATAAGAAATACAACATTATAATTTATTAATTTTTTAATAATTTTTTGGTATGTAATTTAATACATTATTTTCAAGTATTTAAATAATTTTTTTTTGCATTATATATTTTTATTATTTATATAACATAAATATTACATATGATAAATGAAAAATAAATAATGTATTATAGTATTAGAATTCTTATTTAGCAATTTCTTAAAAATATATAATCTATATGTAATTAATTTTTATAAATCAAATTATACCATATTGTGGACTAACATAGTTTACTAATAAAATAGTTATTTTCGTGATGTAGATTATATTTTAATTTCATATTCAGTTAAATATTTTATGAATATATACATCACATTATGATAAAATATTATTTAAAAATTTAATTTTATAATTTAAATCTTTCATCTAATAAGTTTATAAGAGAATAAGTAAAAATTTGGTATTTATTAAAATTTTAATTATTCTGATGATCTTTTAATAGTTACTAATTTAATTGTATTATATATATATATATATATATATATATATATATATATATATATATATATTACAATATTATGAAAGTTAATGTAATTATTGATTATTGTTTACAACCTTCAATAATTAATATCAAAGTAATATTCAAAATGTAAAAAAAAATTAAATATAAGTTAAGTAAAGATTAAAAATAAAAATAAAAATTGAAAATAAATTATAAATAGGTAAAACTATAAAGAAAATGATGTTAAATTGAAGTAAAAATAATAAAATTTAAATTAAATAAAATAAATAATATAAATTAAATGCGTCACGGGGGTGGCCTACGTGACCAGTGGATCATGTGGTTCCCATCCCCGTATTAGTATTTTTTGAAAAAAGAAATCTTTAAGCATTTGGACAAAATATTTTCACTATGCAGTATAAGGGGAATTTATTTTGCCAATGTCAGTGTTATAGTTAAAAAAGTAACCTTTATAAATTAAAATGTAATTCTTATGTAAAAATAAAAAAATCACATCATTTGATAAAATACTTAATTAATTAAGGTAGTGGAATATTAAGTGTAAATTTAGTAAAATTCAATCTTTAAAGTTTAAATACCTAAAATTCAATAGTAAAACATTTAATAATGTGATTTCTCATAATTACTTATAAGTATAACTTTAAATTAACACTATAACAAGCGATATTTTAGAATGTTGCAAGGAATTTTAAAGAATAATATAATGAATAGAGTTAATTCAATAATATGATTTGAATTAATGAATAAGAGTAAAATATCTTATTTTTAATTTATACAATTTATCTACAAAATTGGATAATATGATAAATGAAATGTGAGAGAGTATTGAATTTGAAGTAAAAAGGTTATGAATCAATTAAATAAATAAATTGGATAAAATGCTATAATATAATAATAAAATATTTAGTCACCAAAATAACGACTCACAGTCCCACATCGAAGGCATTGTCTTGCTCGTTGTGGTCGTTGAACAAGGGAATGATGTTGTTCATTTCTGTAGTCATCCTCATCATCATCTACGTGAGTCGGGTAAGTCTAACCTTTAAAGGGTGGAAAGTTCAAGTTTCACTGGGAGGATTGAAATTGTGGTATAGGATTTTCGGGGGTGAAAAACTCTTGTTGTTATTGATTTAAGGATCCACTGGCATAATCAGTAATAAATGCAAACGAGTCAGCAAACAACGTAATACTTGTTGAGTTGAATGTGATGACGATAGGGTGAAGAATGATGATTGTGAAGCATCATGAGAGTGCTGTGGCAATGGTGTCATACTGTATGATGGGCTAACATCTGCACCTACGAAGAATTGCAGTAAAGGGGTATAAGTTGATAGACCTGCACCCTTATATCAACCTCATCAATGGAAGGGTGTAGGAGGAGGGGACACTTGCTTGTGTCATCATGAGAGTGCTATGATAATGGTATCATACTGTATGATGGACCAACATCTGCACCTGCGAAGAATTGCGGTGAGGGGGGTATAAGTTGATGGACCTGTACCTCTTATATCAGCTTGCATCGATAGAAGGGTGTAAGAGGAGGGGACACTTGCTTGTGTTATCAATGGATGACTATGCGGGATACTTTCATCATCATCCCCTTCCTCGGGCAAAATAGGATCCTAAAAAACATGAATCCGTGGCCTCTCCTACCACGCCTAAGCTCGGGAATGGGCAGTCTCAATAATTCAGTAGTCGAATAAGCAAGTTGGGAAGCTATCTTGATGCTTTCCCAGTGCACGTAGCATGAAACCATATTCTTGATCCACTGTCTCTCCAAATTAGCTGTATGGCTGAGAGGATGAATCCTCGACACTGAGCCTGCGTAATCTCTCAGTTATATTAACCTGCAAAGAAGTACATTTTTACAATTTAATGTATAATAAGTTGATGATGTAGGCATAAAAGTGTGTGAATGATGAAAGGTTACCACAAATTTTGGACCACCATTAACTGGATGAATCCATCATTTATTGTGTCTCCAGTACCATCTCATGTAGCCCGAGTCATGACCAAGACCATCTGTTGCTATTTTAGTCAACGAGAGTGTGTTGTGCCATGCATTCCAAGCTACAATGAAAATGACATGCTCTTCCCGCTAGTCTTTTGATGTTTTACCCTAAAACTGCAAGGTATGATAAGAATTAAGATTGAATGGCTCATGTGGGATTAGCTATCGCCTACCAAACTAATAAAGCACACGATTTGTGTGGTGTTAGTCTATGATGTAGAAACATATGACGAGGGCTGATGCTAGCAATATGTCAGGTGATGTCAAGCAATATCCTGATATCAGCTGCTATACATTAGGAATGTCATAAGGGCGTCAAATAATTTATGTTACACAAGTGTAATATAAATAAGCATATCATTAGATGTGAGGCTAGCTTCGTTAGATACAATAAAGTAGGGCTTCCAACCTCATCGACCCTCATCTAATCAAGTAATACGTTGTATTGGTGTAGGGCCATTGCTAGCGGCCAAAGAGACAGTCTAGTGTTTTTCCACCTGCGAGAAATATAATTTTGTATTATTTGTTTGAATATTTTAAGTTGTTGTAAGAAATACAATATGAAAATCTTGTATAACCCACACCTGAAGCTCAATGGTAGAAGCAAGGGGTAGATGTTTAGCCAAGGATCAGGATATGGTGGTCTTGCTGGTGCTAGAGTGAGAAATCGATCCCACGCTTATAAATGTAATAAGTGCAAACATACACTAATACTAATTTCATCACATTTTATGGCGGTACACAACTCTTTGTACAAGCATGCTAGAATCGCCAATCCCCAACTATACTGACTAGTACCTGTAAAATTTTCCAACAATGATAGATACATCAATAGCACTCTGTGACCTGAAGTATCGGACATAAGGTAATTGCTTTTGAGTTTCAAGATGTAGGTACGTGCAAAGTACCACATTTGTTCATCATCTGCATCATTTGGTAAGCGTCCAAAGTTAGCTACTAATCAAGTGATGCTCAGGCACTGACCTTGTAAACATTCATTAGATGATCTAACCCCAAGTAAATCTTCATACATCCCTAGCCAATCATTTCTAGTGCATTTAGATATAAGGACGCCCTCACACAGCAAATCTAACTAGATTGAGATATCCTGTAGGATAATGATGCACTCTCCTGAGGTGGTATGAAAAATGTGTATCTTAGGATGCCATCGTTCAACCAAGATGAACACCAAAGCTACATTGAAATTAAAGTATCCAAGCCGGTTGGCGCCATAAAAGCCTGCTTGTTGAAGATAAGGTACAATTGTAAGTGGTGGATTGAAAAGACAATTCCCATGGATGACACGTTGTACCTTAAGGATTTGATCCTTCTTTTCATGTTAATTGAAAAAATAGTTAGCACGTATACAATTAAGCAATTTTTATTACGGGAATAAACTTATCTGCCCTAGCCACATGGCTTATGAAATATGTCTGGGCTGCAAGTATAATAGAGACTCATCATTGAGCCCAGGTACAATTCCCATGGATGACGCATTGTACCTTAAGGATTTGATCCTCCTTTTCATGTCAATTGAAAAAATAGTTAGTAAGTATACAATCAAATAATTTTTATTACGAGAATAAACTTATCTGGCCTAGCCACACGGCCTATGAAATATGTCTGGATTGCAAGTATAATAGAGACTCATCATCGAGTCTAGAGGTCACAATACAATGCTGATTGGCCATTGTAGTCGGGTGCAATGGACTATGTTGAATTAGATGAATTCAGTCAATTGCACAACCATAAATTCATGTAAGTCTTCCAAAATGAAGCAAGAAAAAAATAATTTAATACAATAATACAAGCATAATGTACTATTTAGATACAATAAGTTATCCAATTTCTACCAATATGTCAACAAACTATGCATAATTTGGAGACTTTCCCGGTAGAAATCTTAAAGAAAAGTTATTCGTTGACTTTTTCGGGGTTAGGAGTGTCATGGCATGTTTCATTCATTGGATTGATAGGTTGCACGGTTGTGCCTACTTTGCTGGCATAACCTACACCTCTGAGGTTTTAATGGACTCTCTCTCCAATCTATTTTGTTTCTTATTCGTGTGGAATGTAGTCGACCACTGGGATGCATCTACACTGGATCTGGTACCAATATTGGTCCATTCAATGATGGCCATTGCTCCATACCACCAATTAGCCGGAACTCACAGTTATAACCCTTTAGCATTATCTCTAATCGGAATACAGGATTGACATGCTATAATGGATCTAGCGATATCTTTGCACATGCTACAAAAACATATTGGTAGAGTTAATGCTGCACTTGAAAATCATTACAATCGCATAGGCTAACTTTGCAAGTTTAACCAAACTGTTCCTAAGTCGGGTCATACTACTTACCCACTTTCAAATTCGACCCTAGGTGGTCAAAGTGATGGACGTGACAGGTAGATACTTTTCGAATGCACTCTTGAATCTTTTTTCAGTTATCTTCACTAAATATATCTCCTGCTTATAATTGTGTTACAATGGTCTCTGCTTGATTAAAAAAGTATACATTTGTTCGATATAGTGTAACTTTTGACTAACTCAGTAATTAGTGAAATCTAATCCCTTTGAATACATTATTGATACACTTCGCCAAGTTACTTGTCATATGCCCCCATCGTCGGACTTCCTCATCATAAGCACGACCCTATTAACTTTTTGGGATATTATTAATCTAATTAATGGCTCTTAGGTGCAATTGGCACAATTCATCTAACTCGTGATCCACAGCATGTCATTTATATTGGTAACCTGTACCATACACCGTTGTGATTGAATAAACAATAATCATGATAGGCAATGATAATTAATAATATTAGTGTAAGTAATACATACTAATGCTAGTAAATAGCTTTTTCAACCACGCTATCCTAAAAGTTAAGTTTAGATTGGTGGCGATGTGTCAAAGGTAAAACACATGATAAGCACAAGGGGGTTGCCACCCTACACGTGGATTTGCAACGACAGCTAGTATTCCAAGATATCTATATAATATCAAGCAAATATCCTATCTGCCCTGGACGACACACTGTTGAATGTTAGATAAGAACTAAGTCTATGTCTCATATGTTTTTCCCTCTATCAAGACAAATGCAAGAGGTATAACTTTTCTATCGCTACCTTGTGACTTTGTGATAAGCAAGATCCCTTTATACTTTCCATACAATATGGTGCCATCTACTTGGACTGTTGGTTTCAAATGATTAATCACCTCGATGCATGGATTGAAAGTCCAAAAGACTCGATGGAACAATGTACATAATTCATCTTCAAAATTGCTTGGTGGGTATTCCATGTTAACAATCTCGAAGTAAGACCTAGGATTAAAGTGTCGCACTATTACCAGTCACATCGATAGTATAGAATACGACTTCTCCTAATTCCTAAAAGCAAGAGCAATGGCTTGTTGCTTGCCCTTCCACACCTTCTTATAGGATACTGAGTACCCAAAAATACTGTGGATTTACTTAATGACTTCTCAGATGGACACGCTAGGATTTTTTATTACTATGGCCACAATGTAGGATGAAATGACATTTATGTCTAATTTTGGATGATCTTGGGAAAGTGAGGTAGATACATATGTATGAGGCTCATTGTATTTTGATATCTACCATTGATTCTCTCTTAGTTTATGACATACTTTAACCCTCCAATTGTATTGTACACTATAATGAAGGCACCAATATTCTTCATATTTGATAGAAGAATACTGCACATAAAATGTGTGGTGAATCCAAATTGAATATATCTTCATTGCACGGTGAAATGACTTCTACTCCATATATCGCAAACCCATATGTGGCTTCTAGTTGTCACTTATATTTATATCATCTCTCACTTCAAGATAATCATGACTCATGGCAGCTTCTATATTTATTTGTGAAAAAAAGACAGCAGCTGATTCCATGTATTGGCTTACAAGTGTTGTTGGGAGTGTATTCGTAATATCTTCACAATCATCGTCATCGTAATTGTCATTATTACCATCAAACCCTTTAGGAACATCATCATATGCATCTTCGTCTTCAAATTCATCTATGATGTCCTTTATTTCCTCCAAGGAATAGGGGGAATGAAATGAGCCATAATTGACCTGAGAAAAACATGGTTCTGGAGCACAATCGACAATAGAGGTGTAAAATTGCTGGCCATATTCACCACATCTATTTATTAATTCTATATTGGCAGGGTACAAGTTGTAATATGATGGCCTGTCATTAATGTTGTGAAGTTGGCTGGTAAACGGTAATGTGTATGGACCACTCACATTAATTAGTTGACTTGCTATGTTTAAATTCAGTTCCATAGTTGAGATATGTGCATACATTTCTAAGCAGGACAGTTGAGTAGAGAATCTCGCATTCACTTCCCATATTCATTAAATGTCATTATCATTTTTCAACTTACACACCTTATACCGTGTCGAATTTAACAAGAACGGATGCCTATACACCAACTCAATCATGACTTGATTTTTATTAAGTCGTAACTTTTGCCTAACTAGATTTTTCAATGCATCCAGGGTTGTGTCTGATTTAATTCTTATTATTTTGACCATGTGACACTTAAACGTATTGCCCTATTCCATTTCATAAATTTCTCCATTCGCATAAATATAATTATTTTCTTCCTTAATACTTATTCTGATTCCTACCATAACCAGGTTTATGAGTCATCTCAGAATGTAAATTTATTTAGTATTGAAAGATGTATCATAATTATAGAAACAACTACAATTAACTATTACTATATAATCACTTACAATTATTTCATTCTTTTTGGTTCATTGACTAATTATTTCACATGTCAATCTTAGATATTTACCTACACATATATTACTTCTATGCATTTAAATTTTATAATTTACCATTTATTTATCTTCCTATAATGCTACATTCAAATATGTGTGTAAAATTTCTTATCTAAATTATCTTTGAATTTTTCACAACAAATTTAATTTTTAATAAAATAAAAAATTTAAACGTTCTTAAGTTTTTAGGAAGAAATAATTTTAAATATATTTTATTATAATTAATTAATTTTTATACCCATTTCAAATGCGTGATTTAACTTATTTATTAATAACTACTTACCAGTTTAATTTAAGTTTAATTTTGAAATTCAAATTTTATGCAAGTAAATACACTAAAACAAGTTTATAGAGAACGATAATAAACAAGTTATGAATTTTCATGTTGTCATCTACAATATGATGATAATAATGATAATAATAACAATTTATCCTTATAGAATACTTATATAAGTAAAAATGATCGTATTTAAGAATTAATAGTTTATAATAAAAATAGTTACATAAAAATAAATAATCATATAATAAGTATTATAATATATATAATAAATTAATTAATGGCATAATAATTTAATAATATTAATTAAAAATAATAATTTGATTACATTAATAAAATAATAATTATTCATGATAGAATTATAACTATCATTGTTACAAAATATTATAAATAAATAACAAAGTAACAAATGAAATGATAATAATGGTATTAAAATATTCACAATTAAATTTAATTATGAAATTAGTAATATTAGTAAATATACATTATTCAATAACACAAAAATAATTAATAATATTAATAAAAATAATTATCATAAATATTATTTATGGTAATATTAACAAAATAATAATTATAAATAATAACAAATAGATAAAAAATTATTTCATTTTATATAATAGTTATAATATAATTAAATAATATTTAAATAATAAAAAAGTAATTATTTATTAATAATACTATTAACATTTACTTAATAGATATATAATATTACTAAGCATTAATAAATATTAAATTTATATTAAAAATTATAAAATTGTTTAATTATATTAATAACATTATATTTATTTTAATACTTATCATTTTTAGTATTATAATATTTTTTAGTCATTAATATTTACTAATATTAATAAAATAATATTAAATATTATAATTAATAATTAAATTAAAATTAATAATTAATATCATTATCATAATATTAATTATTATTAATGTATTAATAGTGGTTGAAATAACAAGAATAATAATAAAAATAGTATCAACAACATATTAATAATTAATGTTAAACAATTATAAAAATTATGATATTAGTTAATAAAATAGAAATAATATGATAAACAATATTATGACTATTTCAATAATAATTATAAGTAAATTATTTTTTTTATAGTAATGATTACTTATATAATAAATTAAAAATACTTGAACTAAATGAATTTGATAATCATGAGTCATTCCTTTACTTTTCTCGTAATTCCTTTTCTTGACTTTATTCCATTTCCCCAATTTGAACCAAATAGTCTCGAAGTTTTGAATATTAATTAATCAATATTATGTGCATTATAATATTATTTTAAAGGTTAATGGGTCAAGGATGATAATATATACATTTAATTTTTTTTCTTTACCTTTGGATGAGTACCAACAATATTTCTCATATGCAGATGTAAGAATTCTTTCTATTATTTATAAAATATGTAAACTTATTTTTTTATACTTTTCTTAATTCTATAAATTTCTATTCTTAATTAAATTAAAATTTTCAAGTCTTTGGATTTTTATTTTCTTTTTTATAATGCCTAACCTATAAGCATAATACTTTAAATCATAATAATATACACAATATATATAATCTAGTCAGACTACAAGCATGATAATATATTCAAATACCATAATAATAGAGGTAAAATAAAATAATATAGGAAAATTAAAATAATATCCTTAAGTATAATAATATAGGGAAATTAAAGTACAGATACCATAATAAATAGATGAGAATAACAAATATAAATATAATAATAAAATATTTAATTAAATAGAATAATAATAATTTAAATACAATGTTTACTAATAATACAAAATAAAATAAGAAAATACTTGTAAAAAATATTATCCTAAACATAAATTATATTTCTATATCATTTACAATTTTTTTTCTAAATAAGTATCTTACTTGCATAATGATTTTTTGAGAAATCTTCACAGTAAGGATGAACAAATTTTGGCCGCTGGTGGGGAAGGGAGGATAAATATTGAGTGGCTATAGAAGGGAGATTGAAGGATGAACGACTGGGGAGGAGAGAGGGGAGGATATTGAAGGATGAACAACTGGGGACAAGGAGGGAGGGTAATATATACTACTGTAGTCACAGGTTATAACTCCTCATGACTAATGTAAACTGATCACGGGAGCTAACCAAGCATGACCAGTCAGCTCAGCTAATCACAGGTGTAGCTCAGCATAATCAAGTCACTGCTCATGGGGAGATACATCCTGTGACTCAGCCAATTTTTTTTAAAAGAAAATTTTATGGGTTTTAGGAAAATATTTTTCTAGCACAGCATTTTAGGAATTTCATTTTGAAAAAACTACATGTCCTGGTCAAAAAGCCTAACTTTCACATATTTTCCTTGTTCTCTATCATTCTCAAGCTCTCTCTCTGGTTCCATCTCCCCTACTTCTATTTTTCTCTCTTAACTGGCATAGCTGTTGTCTTTATGTTCTTCTTGTCACGAACCAGTATCTGGTGGCCATAACTTGACAGCGTGAAAAGTAGCTGAACAGGACAACGGTTGTTGCCATGGTGGAAGTGCAAGACCCTTCTTCATGTGTGCTTGGCTTTTTGCACATCCGACCACCATGTGCTGAGGTACCGTTAGAGATTACTATCTCACCAATTTAGGAATTCTGTGGTTAGTGATGAAGCTGCTAGAGAAGAGCCATGAAAAGAAAGCTTGTGACAAACGAGTCTGTGAGTTTTCCAATGCTGATAATACCTTCCAGCAACCATAAACCTTTTTATATGATTTTTATATATCTTAATGACTCGAGTTACTTTAAGAAAAATCCATTTTCGGATATTTGAGAAAAATAAGGAAGCATGATAAAAATATGATTTTTACGTTACTAAGCAATAAAATATGTTAATATCTGATTTTTATAGAATTTTGTGTCATCTTGATGAATAGTATTTTCTTGTATGGCATCAATGGGAATAGGTCAAAATTTATGAGAAGAAAATTATTTGTAGGTATTTTGAATATATGATGTTGTTGATGAAAAAGATAATTTTTTATGATATAACAAGGTAAAATATTAAGGTTAGAATATTTGTGAAGCATTATATCCTTATATTATGAATGATTCTAATTTGAGTTAAGAGAAGCCTACTTTCAAGCATATTGGAAATATGATAATGCTTTTGCAATTGAAAGTTGTATGTTATTAGATGAATTAAGATTGATATAAAAGTTTTTATATATTGCATATATATATAGATAAAGATATTCTAAGGAATTTGATAATAATTTAAGAATATAAGGTATCAAGTCCTAATATATATATTTAAATTGTATGGATAAGAAGAATTATCATCTAATAACATATTTTTATTTTTTCTAAGTAAATATTTAAAAAATAAAAAGAAGTTGATCAATTATAACGTATTACACTTTGGGTATGAAGTTATGATATTTAGGAAGAAGCTAAGTGATGACTTATGAGTAAAATTTATTATTATTGTAATTTTTAATTAGGAAAAGAATATGGAATGCTTATTAGTTTAAAAATAATTTTTATAATTTATGAATAGGAAAATGAAAAAAAGTTGAAATTAGAACTTCCAAGGGTGGAATTTTCAAGTGAGTATACATTTTACAACTAATTTTATTGCAATATAAGATTATTTAATTGTATTCTTATTGATAATATAGATTTCATACTTATTATATGAAATTAGTTTCGTGATATAAGGATAATTAGTTATTGATGAATGATCATTGATCAAAGTGCGTAATGAAAGCATGGTTATATCATTATTAGCTCTTGATTAATTTATTGTGGTAGGATTGTAATAGTTCATATTGTGATTATGCCATATACTTTGATTGCTTATAATTGTTAAATAGTTATCTACGTGGGCTTGTGTTGGTTCTGGAGATATGAATAGAGTGAAGTTCTAGCAAATTGATTACATTGTGAATCGAGCCTTTTGAGGCCTTGGGAAATCATGAATTGTGCTATATTGGATATCAAGATTTATGATGAAGGAATGATGTGATAGCCGGAAGAGAAATTCCTAGCAAAAAAATGTGGGATAGATAAATTCATCTAAGAGTTGAATGGAAAATTCTTAATGAATAGTTGAGGAAAATATAGGCTTGATCCCAAAATTAAAAGGATAGTTACATATATGATTACTATAACTGAATATATGATTAGATAGGATATTAGAACTTGCTTGTTTTTGGATGTCATTATTTGACATGATCGTAAAAATATCATGTGAATATGATAATTTGTTTGTATTTCTGTCTTAAGGGTTGTTTGTGATTGTGTTGTCTACTTGAAATAGGTAGTATATAATATTGAGTTCTAACAAATAGTTGAGACTTTCATATTTATAATGTGAGAAATAAAGTTTTAATGTGCAAATGAATTCCTATTTTAGGATATGGTTTTACATATATCAAGAATCCAAGAAATGGTTTGCTATTACTTCTTAACTTGATACCTGATGAGTTTATAATTGTTATGTATATAAAATTAATCACTTGCAGGATAGTGGTAGTTATATGCTCATTGAGTTCACGTAACTCACTTTATGGTATCTTTAATGTTTTCAGGTTATGGTGAGCATATTTGATATTGTTGCATCTTTGGAGAAGCAAAGATCGCTTAGATTGAGGTTTGACAGTTGGGATTCTTGTTGGATTAGGAATAGGATTTAAGAATAAAAGTGATATTGATTCAACGTTTGATGTGTTGAATCATTTTTGTGTATGTAAATCTAAAACTATACTATACTATGTATATGTATGATTATTGTCGTATTTGAAAAATGAACAAGTTCTGTATTTTAGGGTGTGTCGCCTTCAGAAAGTGTCCAAAAATAGGGGAGATTTTGTTTGATTTTTTTGCAAAATTTTTAAAAAAATTTAAATCACTTTAAAATTTGGAAACTCCTGTAGAAAAAAAGAGTGAAATTTTATTAAGGCTTGTGAAAACTGATAACAAGATTCACGCTAGTCACGATCAGGACGGGTCATGAGAAGTAATACATGATTCCAATATGCTTGCTTTTACCATAAAAAACTAGATTTTTAACCAGTATAATTGCTGACTTATTATCACACATAATTGTTGTTAAAGATTCTTGCACTTGGATTTAAACTTCTTGACACGTAATAAATGCCACTACCATTTATTCAACTTTTGTAGTGGATAAAGTTATCATTTATTTCTTTTTTTAAGATCAAGAAAATACAATATCTCCATGATAAAAAAAACATAACCATAGGTACTTTTTTAGGTTTCAATATCACTTGCCTTGTCACTATTTATATATCTAACTAGATTAAATCATTAGAATAAGTGTAGAAAAGTCTATAATCTCAAGTGTCAGTAACATACCACAAAATTCACTTTGCTACTTGTAAGTATGATTGATACGGTTTTTCCATGAAATGACTGATAATCCTAACTTTATAAACAATGTCTGGCTTAATGGAAGTCAAATAGCACAAACTATCAACTATGTTTTAAAGTAAGTTAGGTTTAACAGTTCTCCACTACTTTCTTCTTTTAATACAAGGTGTTTAGTAATTGGGGTTTAGATTGAAATTACTGAATCCTGTTGGGAATTCGGATTATCACATGCAGCGGAATTTCAAAATTTTGATTCGAATTCTACCTAGGATCCATGCAAAAAGCATAAGTCAATGATTAGGGTTTTACCTATTGGGCACTCGTGTTTTCTACTGATCAAAACTTGAGAGCGGATGAATCAAACGCCGGCTGGAAGGTACAGTGTCTCTACGGTATCCACACGGAGTGAACAACGACTTCTCACCCACCACGAATCTACTAGGATGCGTTTTTCTCTCTAAGAATTAGGATTGGCTGTTTTTTGAGTGATTTAGGATTTATATGGAAGCTTTGAGCGTGATACTTAAAGTGCTGCCCTCTAATCCCTTTTTATAGAACTTAGGCAAGCCATAATCCTAGTCCAACTAGGATAATGCTTCCAAAATCCTAATCACACTTAACAACTCATCTTATCCTTATCCTAGAGATAATGGGGAGAGATAGGACTTATCTATTAATTATCTAATATTAGATAATGATATTATCTCATAATATAAATATTTTAATATTAGATAATTGTATATAGTTATCAAATATCAAAATAATATTATCTCATAATATATTTATCTAATATCTGATAAGATAATCATTTGATATTACTTTAATATCAAATAATATCACATAATATATATATATATATATAAAACGTGAATTTATTATTCTTAATAATATATATGCACGAAAATAAGTCCAATTAATTGGATATTAATATAATTAAAGTTCAATTAATTATTATCTTATTCCTACTCCTTTTGTGTGACCCTGTAAGTTCTTACTACGTTGACAATAACTCATTTATTGAGCCATAGACAGTAAGCGGTATCTAGCAATACATTACTGCCACTTAAGTAGTAAGAATGTCTGTGATTCGACATCCACCTAATATATGATTAACATTTTATATCATAACCCTTCTGTAATAATATCCAAATTGAACTAGAGGCATGGAATGTGTCATCCTCGTCAATGTTCAATTTATATTTCTTGATACTGAGTAGACTTAAAATAAATGATTAATATCACATATTAATTCAACTGAGCATGGCCATGCATTTCTAAGTCTCACTCAATCAAGGGGCCTAAGGATATTTCTCTTTTATACAAGAGTAACAAAATCCCATTTACATCACTCACTTCCCTCTGCACGATTTATGACACACCCAATCAATGCCCTACTTGTTATCCTGATTAAAGGTGACATAGGACAATATTAAAGTGAGTAATTCCTCATGTAGGGAACTGTAGTGACTTCAGGTCAAAGGTTTACGTGTATTTGTGATCATATGAGAATAATTTATGACACGTTTATCTATACAATTTTCTCATAGTGGGTCAGTCCAGTACATTGTTCACTAGCAATGTACTCATGTATTGACTTGATATCACATATCCATGATTCGTAATCATCAGTCACTATACATGCTAGTCTCGATGTATTATTACTATCCTTTTCGTAATAATACTTAACTAAGGGCATTTTAGGAATAGCAAAGCTATTCCAAGGACAATTATTATATTAAGTTATAAATTACGCATAATAATAATAAAAATAAAATATAATAATTAAATTGCTTAAAACAAAATTATAATACATTGTGTATAACTTCAATCATCTTATATGATTGGTTCTAGGACACACACCAACAAATCCATATTGAATTTCTTCAAAATATTATTTGTATACTTTTGTTGAGATATGAAAATGCCTTTATCATTCTATTACATTTCAATGCCTAAGAAATAGGCCATTAGTCCTATATCCATCATTTCAAACTAGTTACTCATAGCCTCTCTAAATTCTACAAACATCTCTTTAAAATTTCCTGTAAATATCAAGTGATCAACATAAAGGCATATAATTATTAAACCTCAATTAGCTTCTAACTTGATATATAATGTATGCTCATAAGGATACTTTTAGAATCCATCCTACAACAAATATGCATCGATTTATGTATACCAAGTTCGAGGTGCTTGTTTTAATCCATATAATGCCTTCTTTAAATAGTAATTTTTTTCTTCATGTCTTTTATTCACATAACTTGGTGGCTACTGTATGTAAACTTCTTCTTCAAGGATGTTATTCAAAAATGCTGACTTTACATTCATTCGATGGATCTTCCATTTATTTTGTGCTATAAGGGTAAGAATTATTCAAATGGTATCCATTCTAGAAATTGGTGTAAATACCTAAAAATAGCCAATTTCTGGCTTTTGTTTATAGTATTTGACCACTAATCTAGTTTTGTACTTTGTCTTGTACACCTATTTGACATTAATGGGGCTATATTATGTGGTAAAGTTATTAACTCTCATGTGTTATTTTTCTCAATTGAATGGATTTCATCATTCGTTATCTGAACCCATCATTTATATACTATTACATCTTGACAGAAAATTTGGTCATAATTTGCAAATGGGCAATAATATACAATTATTTCATCATCATTGTCATTATTTGATGCAATCATAAAATGATGTAAGTGGGCTAGTATCACTCACTTTCAATGAGGATGAATTAAAGTTTTTAGAATTATTGATAGAGAAGAGCTTCTGATAAGAGATGGATTATCAGGAACAGAGCTATTTGTTTCAATTAACTTTGTTTCATTTTTTATGATGACTCCTTCATGCTGTTGTTCATCACTTTGATTTCAAGTTCAAGCTTCATCTTCAATAAATTAGACATCTCTATTGATAATTACTTTTTTTTGTCATTGGGTCGTATAATTTGTATCCTTTGGTCACATTACTATAGCTAATGAGAATTCACTTTTAACTTTTATCATCTAACTTATTTTTTCGCTTATTTGGAATATGGAAATATACAATACACCTAAATACATATAGGACATAAATATCTGGCTTGTTACCGCTCTAAGCTTCTTAAGGAGTTTTTTCAAGAACACTTTGTTGGATATTTGTTCAATAAAAATACAATAGAGGCAACAGCTTCTACCTAGAAGGATTTTAGCAAAGTTTTAACTTTTAACAAAATTCTAGCTATTTCAAAAATTGTTCTATTTTTCCTTTCAATTATACCATTTTATTGAGGAGTGTAACTGATTATTAGTTGATGCTAAATTTTTTGACCTTTGCAGGAGTTTGAAAATTCATTTGACGTAGACTCTCCACCTCTATTAGATCTCAAAGTTTTCATAAAGAAGCCACCTTATTTTTTAACAAAAGTTTTAAATTCTTTGAATTTTCTAAAATCCTTTTATTTTTCTTTAGGAAAATATACTAATTTTTTTTAAAATCATCGACAAAAATTAAAATGTACTTTTTTATGTCCAATTGATTCTACTTCAATTAGGCCATAAATGTCCATGTGTACTAATTCCAACAATTATCTAGCTCTTCTAACTTTCCTAACTAAAAAGGAATTTTTGTTCTATTTTTCAAGGATACATTATTCACATTGCTAATTAGGAGTATTAATTACTAGTATGCCGATAATCATATTTTTCTGAGCTAATAACTTTAGCCTACCAGAGTTTAGATGACCAAATGGAAGATGCCACAAGTAATTTTTATCCTTTAAGATTGTTGAAAGGCTCATCAAAGCTCTTAAGTTCAAAGAAAATATACAATTTTACATCATTTGCACTTTTGCAATCATTTTACTATTTTTGCTTCTAATTGTGTAGATTGCATTCTGGATATCAATTTTATGTTCTTTTTCAAAAAGTTGGCCTGCACTCAACAAGTTCCAAAAAAGTCGTCTAGTAGCATTTGTACTATCTTTGCTAATGTTGCCTTTGCTTATAATAGAAATTTTGGACTTATTTCTAAAATTGACTTCTGCACATACAAATTTGTCTAGATGGAAAAAAAGCTTCTTTTTTTCTACACATGTGATTACTACGTCCAATATCAGGATATCATGTATTTGCATGCCTTATATCTGACTCATTTGATTTACATGCAAGTACTAAATTCTCTTCAATAATTGCTACATTTACATGTTCTGTCAATTCATCTTGTATGTTGAAGTAATATTTATTTTAGTAATATCCAAATTTTTTGCATTTATGACTTTGGACATTATTTGTTTCGTGCTCCATTATGACCTCCTTGACTTCTAAAAGGATTACTATCATTTGATTTTTCTTTGTTGGTTATAATAAAATGATGACCTCTTCCACATCCTTATCCTCATCTACCACCTTGATAGCCTCATGACCTTAACCACCTTGATAACCTTTATAATTTTGTTAAATCACCTTGCTTTGCAAAGGTTGCTCAGAATTCAAGTTGGTAGCCTTTTTACTCATCTAGTGTTTGTGTGAGTATAACGAGCTTAATAACTTGTGTATTGACATGGATAATATATCCTATGATTCTTTAATTACCATAATAACATATTCAAACTTTACAATCAAGGATTGCATGATCTTTTCTACAACTCTAATGTTTGAAATATTTTTACCATTAGCTCTCAATTGGTTGATAATAATCTAAACTCAATCAAAGCATGCTAGAATAGATTCTTAGTTATTCATGTTTAAATACTCAAAATCACCTCATAATGTTTGTAGTTGCACTTGTCTAACACGAGCATCACCTTTGTAAGATCTCTACAAAATATGCTACGCTTCTTTTAATGTTTTTGCAAGTGATATTTTTTCAAATTTATTTTTCAACAGCTTCAAAATTCATGTACAATGCTTTCTGATCTTTTCGTTGGGTCTTTAATAGTACATTTTGTTTATCTTTCTCCAATGCATCAAACTTCTATCAATCTTTTACTTTGGTATAACCATTCTCTACCAAATTCAATAAATCTTAGGATCTAAAGAATACTCTCAACTTGATGCTTTAGTTATTAAATTTTTTACCATTATATTTGGGAAGTTGCAATTTGAATCAAATTTGTTTTTATTGTATAACCAAGCTCTGATACCAAATGTTAGAACTAATTGGCACCAAAATAAAAAGAAATTTGTAGAGAAGTAGTAAAAATGAGATAAATTTTTTTTCTTTTATAATTACAATAATTCTCACAAATGTAAATGCACTATAATTTTTTCTTTCACACACCATTCTAAAATAACACTTAATATTTTTTTCTCACATCAATAGGACTTTCACCACTTATAAGCTTAGCAAAGCAAACCTTCACTGTTGCACACACTTACTATGAAAGCCAAAACTCTTAAAGTGAAATTGCATGAAATTACTTCTTTATATAAGCATGTGTTACTTCCTAGAGCTTATAAGATATTATTTTCCTCTTTGACTTGTCAAAAATTACAACTTTTATTCCTATGTATTTATGTTGTCGTCTCCATGTATTGATGAAGCTTGATAGTACGACACCTACCTCTAAGTCTTTAATTATGGCTTGCTACTATGCTTTTCTATTGTATTGCTATACTACCATTTTTGCATGACTTTATCAAGTTGTAATATGGCTCTTAAGTGCGATGCCAACTTAATCTTTTCTTCTTAGGTTGTTGCCTGCTTTTTTTTTTCAAAATCAATTTAAATAACTTTAACATGTTTTTCTTATTTACGTCTATTTAACCAAGGAAGCATGCCTTGTGCTCATAATATTGAAATTAGTGGCCAACGAGTTAGTTTTGGCATGGATAAATTTTTTTAATATAATATGATATGACATGAATATAAAATTTTTATATCAATTTTAATTGTAATGTTAATTTATTTAAAAATTTATATTAAAAATTTAAATATATTATTTAATACATAATTAATAATTAAATTATAAATAAATATGTATTATAAAAATATAAAATTTTTATTTTAATAAATTAATAATAAAGATTTAAAATAATATTTAATTAATAATTAAATTTAATAAATAAATTTTAATATAAATTTTATTAATTAAAATTATTAAATAAATTAACTTGAATCATTTAACAAATAAATCCATCCATAATAATTAACTGAGGCATCTTTCTTAATTAACAGAATTTGATCTAACATAAGCACATGCATCCATGCTCACACACACTCGATTGAAGCCCATGCAGTTGCATGAGCATAAATGTAATAATAAAATAATTATTATTAGTTAAAAATATATTAATATAAGCACATCATCATCAAAAAGAAATAAGATGGCACTTACAAAAGCATGATTTTATCTTTTCTCTTTAGACATAAATAAAAATCATAAGTCTACACTTTCTATTTTTCATAAATTTTCAAAGACTTCTTTAAATAAAACATTAGTTATTATACTTGAATTCTTATTGTCTCTTTCATGAATTAAGATTTTTAATCCTTCCTTACTTTTGACTTTAAAATGTAGCCTCTATATTGCATGAGATGAAATGTTTTCATTAATTAATAATTAAGAAATTAATAAATTTACATTAAAATAAGAAATAAATTTAACAATTTTAATGTAGATATATTGATTGTGATAATGTGATTGTAACATGCAATTTAGGGAAATAAAGAAAAATGATAGTGCACTTATATATATTTTTTAATTTTTTTGAAAAACTTCTCTAAATACAACATTAATGGTAACATTTGAATTTTCACTTTCTTTCTATAAATTAAGATTTTTAACAATAAAGTCCAACTTTCTTTAATGATTGTTCCTAGTTTTTATCTATAAACATTTGAATTTGTGATTGAAAATGATCTTTTTTGCAATTTGAAAGATCATTTGGATTAAGCTTAATTAAGAATCATTTGAAGTATAAAAAATTTTGAAATAATATTTATTTCAATTAAAACTTTGAAGCTTAGAAGGAGAGCATGATTTTGCTTAAAGCTGCATTTTCTTTATCAATATCAGCAAACAATGATGATCTTATAAATACGAAGTGTTATCTCCCTACGTCTTTGCATTTGTTTGCCCTGCTAGTTTATACCCCATCATATGCTACCTACATTGAGGATCACCTCTTTAATATAAGCCATCATTTAGGTGTCTCTCAAAGGTAGCTCCAAAATATGCCTTTTTCTTTATAAGTTTTATTAGGGTAAATTATACTATCTTTTTAATTTAATCTAATTATACTTTCATTTTTTATTTTTAAAAATATATATTCAACTTTCTTATTTTTATATCTTATAAAAGGTGGTTGCAAATTTAAATAAAAAGAGAAAGGTTAATATATATATATATACAAAAGGAAAATTAATATATACTTCTAAAAATAAAATAGTTACGAGAGTAATTTAAAAAAAATTAAGTGTAATTTATTCATTCTATTATTTTTAGTGGACCTCGAGGTGGAAAAATATTTAAAATCCAAATAGATGCTTGCACTCTAAAGGTTTAAAAGATTAAGTTTTAACAAATGGAGAATCATATATATTACTAAAGTGCTTAAAACTCATGTTGGTTTAATAAAAAGAAAAGCAATCTTCAAAAACATATTCTTTTTAAGACTTAAAAGTAGATATTCTCTTGTTAACAAAATATAGTTACCTAGTTATTAAAAAAATTAATTATAAAAGATTAATACAGGGTTCAACAACGCGCTTTCCACAAAAGCAAATGACACTTAAGACAAAACCATAGTTGCTTCTTTCTAAAGTCATAAATGGCTAAAAGCAAGTTCGCCACCAATAGTAGTAGCACTGTCTACTAAAATTTGTCCCTTTTTATTGCATTTACCCCACTAAACCTAGAGTTTTTTATACATGCGAGTATTTTTATTTGAACGTTCATACATAATTAATGGAATGCTTTAAGCATTCTCATTTTCTAATAAAATGATCTTGTTAGTATCAGAATAAATGATCTTTCCCCTATTTTCAGCTATAACAAGAACCCTAAATCTAGAGCCCTATTTTGCTCATCGCCACTAGAAGAATTGCTTTTGCTTTCTTTTCCTTTGACTGCTAAGATGTTTCAATTCGCTTAGTTGTCTTTTGCCTACCCATGAATTTAGCATTAGTTCAAAAGGTTGACTTATTTGGGAATCTTCAAATTTATGCTTATTTTCAACTTCTCAAAGCATTTTATCACTTTTTAATGTTTGAATATTAGCTTGAGCAATAAAAAATAAGAAAAAAATGTAAGACATATTGATACATCAAACTACATGTTTCCAAGTTCAATGTGTTGTTGTGTATATCTTATGAGTCAATCATAAGATGATTGTAATAATGCACAATGTATTAAGTTTTATTTTAGAAAATATAATTATTATATTTTATTTCATTTTTGCACAATTTATAACTTAATATAATAATTATCCTTCGAATAGTTTTACTATTCTTAAAATGTCCATAGTCAAGTATTATTATGAAAGACATATCAATAATACATCAAGACATCATGTAAGGTAACTGATGATTGTGAATCATAGATATATGATATTAAGTCAATACATAAGTATATTGTTAGTGAATAAATATACTAAACTAAAATGCTATGAGAATTCTATATGAGTTATCATGTATCATTAATTATGCTTATATGACCACATTGCATATAGTCTTTTAATTTGAAATCATCACAGTTCCCTACATGAGGAGTCATATATTTTAATGCTATCCTGTGTCACTTTTAACTAGAATGTTATGTAAGGCGTTAACTAGGTGTGTCATGAATCATGCAAAGGGAATTGAGCGATGTAAATGAGATTTTGTTCTTTCTATATAGAAGGAGTAACATCTTTGGGCCTCTTGATTGAGTAAAAGTAAGAAATGCATGGCTGTACTCAAATAGATAAATATATACTATTGATCATTTATTACATTAGTCTACTTAGTATTAAGAAATGTGAAGAAACATTGATAAGGATGACACATTCCATGCCTCTAATTGGATTTGGATATCATTATAAAAAAGACTGTATTGTAAAATGTTATTTACATATTAGGTGGATGTCGAATCATAAATATTCTTACTACTTAGGTGATAGTGATGTATTGTTAAATACCACTGATGGGTCATTACTAACATAGTAACAACTTACAAAGTCACATAAAAAGAGTAAAAATGAGACAGTAATTAATTGATTTTTAGTTGGACTAGAAACCTATTAATTAAACTTGTTATTTAGTGTGTATATATATTATCAAAATAATAATATATATATTATTCACATAATATATTATATTATATTATGTGTATTATCTAATATTAAAATAGTATCAAATAATTATGTCATTTGATATTAGATAATTATATTATAATATAGTATTATTATTTAATAATATTTAGTTATTAATATTAAGATAATATTAGATAACTAACGGATAAGTCTTATCTCTCTTCACTCTCACCATGATAAAGATAAAGTATTAGTGGTTGAGTGAAATTAAAAATTGGAGGTGATTTCCTAGTAAGACTAGAAAAGTGGCATGCCTTTAGCTTTATAAAAGGGCATGAATGCATCATTTTTTGTGTAGAAAAGAAATAAAATTGCCATAAAAAATTACGTAAAACCTTAAAAATTGCATTAAATCTTAGTTCCTTATGAGAGAGATGTTTCTTAGCAGATTCGTGAAGGTTAAAAAGTCA
Source organism: Sindora glabra (assembly GCA_020226215.1). Classification (NCBI taxonomy): domain Eukaryota; kingdom Viridiplantae; phylum Streptophyta; class Magnoliopsida; order Fabales; family Fabaceae; genus Sindora; species Sindora glabra. The sequence goes on along the minus strand of CM035232.1, from coordinate 16,448,068 downwards.
TTATTTATTCCGTATTAATACCATAAAAACATCATCACTTGATTGTACTCGTGATTCATGATCTACATCCAAAAGATTATTCTAATGCTTATATGTAGAATTATTGATTTATGTATCTGTGCATTAATTTTGGAAAAGTTTCACATAACATAATTTTTTTTAAATCCATTGTGCTTAAGTATATGTGAAAACTAAGACAATGTTATGATACAAATTACTTAGAAGGCAAATAAGATACAAGAAAATATTATCATTCACAAAAATAAATATGAAATTAGAAAAATAACCCTCTATATTTTCTTTCTTTCCCCTCTATCTCTGTTATTCTCAAACAAACCATCAGAGATATCTGAAGTAGATATTTAAAATTAAAATATAAAGGATTCATTTTGTTATTTTGTTAGTCATTTTATTTAGAGATTAGGAATTCAATTAAAGGAATTCTTTTTGCATCCTTTTTTAGCTTCCTTATTTTCCAATGTTTATTTCTATAACATCTTGCAAGCAATGGGTCATTAATTTTATTTTGCCATTGACATATAATTATAATGATTTATCTTAGAATGATGATGCATTTATTGTGTCCATCATCCCCATTATAGCTTTGTAATCACATACTAGACCTTGGCCATTATTTGTTAACTTCCTCGTTTTCCTTATCCTGCTTGCACATCTTCAATAATAAGTTTATATATTTGACCTAGAAACTTTATTAGTAAATAAAAAAATAGTAAACATAAGAATAAGGCTAAGCAGATCCAAATATGCACAATAACTAATAAATTATATTGAAAATAATTCATATATGTTGAAATAAATTTCATGTTACTATTTTGCTATATGTATTTACCGTGCTTTGATTTTAAACTTCATTTCCAAATCCTTATATATATTTCTTAAAGAAAATACATCATTGGCATTATCAAAAAGATAAACTAATTAGATAGCACTCTAAACACATAGCTAAGTAATAGAACACCACCTAAGTTTAAGGGGAGGTGTTGACATTAACCTTTTCAATCTAGTAGCAGCACTAAAAATACATAACTAGCAAAGAAATGAAACATAATTGGAACATCCCCTTTAAAAGGACAATAAAATAACTTAAAAATGCTAATTATTACATTTTAAAAGTGCTTATGTGCACTAATTCCTACTAGAAACATTATGAATTTAAAAAATCATTTAACAAATTAATCATTCAATTTCTTTGCATTTCTTTTACACTTTTAAGCAAATTAAGATCATCTTAATATTTAAAAAGATAATCAACATATATAGTAATCTTGAGCTTCCATTGCCTTATAGGCTACTTGTTAATAAATAAAGACACTAAAAAAGTTATGAAACCATTAAAAAAAAAGAATACAAGGGAAGAAAATTATCATAGACAACATTTGTTAGTACAATTGATTATACAAACTAACATACCTTTTTTATTACTAGATGATATTCTCCCTCAAACCACCCCTTACATTCTCATTAGGGTTGTAAAACGGGTCGACTCGTGCGGATATGGGCTGGTCCACGATGGCTATCCATGATAGGCTGGGTTCGAGATAGGTTAGTTCATATTACCCATATTAAAAAATGAGTTCAATTTTAGAGGTCCAAACTTACCAAAACCTATGATGGGTATAAGCCGATCCATGGGCTTTAACTAAAAACTTGTAGACACCACAGATACGAGTTAGTCCTTCTTAGATTAAGTTTGTGATTGATTAGTTCATATTACCTGCATTAAAAAATATGTTTATTTTTTAAAACTTATATCTATGAAAATAGGTTACAAGTCACAGGTCAGTTTATAAGTCGGAACTCATTTTACAGCCCTACTCCTCATTTGCTAACACAATGCCAAGAATAAGGCATTGATTACTGGAACTTCAGCCTAAAATTATAGTAACCATTAAATTTTCACAATTTAGGAATCATATAAAATAAGCAAAAGCATGAGTAGTTATCTTAAATGCAACTTGATATGCCAACCCCCTCTTTAATAGTTAAAGAAATATCCATTAAATTAATTTGTAATATTGAGGTTTTATGGTAAAGATTTCATGATCCCAATCATATGAGAAGCTTAATGATTTTTACTACAAATGTTAAAGATGTGATAACTATTACCTGTATAGAAGATAATTGTAACTAGTTCTCTTAAATAAAAATTTTACTTGCATTTATAACCACCTCTTTAAAATTTACTTGATATAGATCAATCATAGCACTAACCAACTTTTAGATCTTATTCATCATTGTTAGATTCCTTGTATGCTCCTATGCAAACTTAGGGTTTTCCTGGAAGTCAATCAATATTTGTATAAATAGTTATCATTATTCGAGAATTAGCAAATAGCTATCAAGTATAAGCAAAAGTCTAGTACATAACCTTCAAGGTTAAAGGCATATTATGCAATAGCTATCAAGGTAAGCAAAAGACTCCTTTCTATTCAAGAATTAACATTTAATTAATAGTTATCACTATTCTAACAACCATATCAAAAAAATGAAAGACTTTTATAAATTGAGGAATTAGCAAAAGCATTATATCTTAGAAATGGATTAATGGGAAAAAAGTTTAGATTCTTATAGAGTTCATTAGGCTTCTCAAAGTTGAATGCATGACCTATATTCTTGATCATAAATAATTTTAGTTATTAACCTTATGCTTTGAGAATTGGGAGCCTTTTTGGAGTTATTATAGTTCCACCATAGTTAACTAATATGTGAGATAGGTTAAGATTTAGCTTAGGTTAAAAGCGAAAAGGAAGAAGATGTTACATACTACATATTGTTATCACTTGTCTTGAACAATAACCCACCTGCATAATTTTTTTTTCTCAAACATAAGAAATCAAAAAGTAGCTATTAAGAGTTAAGACTCATAATTGAAACTGACACAAACCAGACCTAGATGTGTCAGCTCTACACAATAATAGCAACAGCTTATGCAACTAAGTAGCACCTTACAACAACTCATCCTAAAATGTTTTCAAGATAACAAAAGGAAGATTTAAACTTTTAAGCTTACCTCTCACTAACATGAAAAAATAAAAAATGGATGAAAAATGAAAAATTTTACTTAATAATGTAGTGAATTCTATAACACTTTAAGGGTTTAGTACCTAGAATGACGTGGCATAATAAGAAGCATTTAATTTCCTTATGCAATCATAACCTTCAATTGAATTTTAATTTTCTTAGGTAAGGAAAATTTACAAAAATGTGTAGCAATCAATTGAAATTTCTAATTCAGCCCCATGTCATTATTAATAAAGCACTGAAATTACAAAGCATCTAAGGCTTGAAGGAGGGAAAGGGAGTAGAACTATAATGCCTAGCCATAAGTCTATAATTTTATCCTGTTAATGAAATCTGAAATGCAATATGGAAACTTAAGTATGTCCATTGATTTATTAGTAGTTGACACATGAATCTAAAGTATGGCATGTCACGTTATTGCTCTTGATTCATTAAATATGGAATTAGTTTTTCATAATGGTCTTGAAAGCTATCATATTCGTAATACTCTGTTGCCACAATGGCCTGAGGAATCTTTTACAAAATTTGCAATGGAAACTTTGAATAGTGTCATTGATGTGGAATCTTTACTCTTATTTTTTCCCTAGATGTTTAGTCCGATTAATCTCAGTCTTGGCTGGGGTAAAGTTCCTAACATTGACAAGATTACTTAAGCTCTCACTTTTAATAGTACTAAGTCCAATTGCGTCTCTATATTCATCATTACCCTGAGTTGTGGTCATACCAACCACACCAACCTCCCCCCTTATTCTCTTATGAATCTAGCAACTTATAAGAACTTCTAAGCTCAAGGTTAATGTTAGATTCAACTATAACTTCTTGCATCTGACCAAGATCAAATTTGTTAAGAGAATTGGAAGATAGTTCAATGATGTCAAAAGGCAAGTTAGTTAATATGCAAGGAAAGGTTGGATTAGTCAGTAAACTCAAATGCAAACTTACAAGTAACCAAAAAGGAAGACTAACATCAAGGAAATAAAATGTAATAGAATGACCATCATATGCTAGGAAGTGTGGGGTGTATCATATAAATGTAGACATAATGGACCATCCATTCTTTTTCTTGTGAGTTCTTCTTTACAGATATTGTTTTCTTCGCACCTTAATGCATAACTTTTAAAAAACTGCATGAACCTTACTAGATTGCACAGGATTGCAATTGATACTATGAAAATCCATTAATGAATAGGCTTAACATGATCGGGAAAAAATATAACTAATAATGTATATTCACTTAGCATGAACATCAATATCTTAATTTGTTTGCTCAAATAAAAGTGCCTACAAATGTGTACTACCAACTGAAATGCTTGTAAGAGACTACTGCTAATATTATTCCTATAAATGAGAAATGCATGCAATTAGAGAAAGGGAAAGAGGGACCATCATCTTGTAAAGAAAGTTGTAATTGGCATCTGACCAAGTTTGCAAGCAACATAACAAGGTAGCTTTAATGGATACATATGGTTCATGTACTTCTTTGCCTTTGACATTAATGTCTATGAGCTTGTAACATATCATATGAGTTCTAAAAAAATAGTTCTCTAAGAAATGAAGCTACCTTATGAAGGTAACATTACTGCCTACAAATTTCACACGATTTTTAGCATTTTTCCCTTTTTTATGATTTACAGTTGACTGTGTTTTCAAATAATCAAATTTTTTCACTCTATTGCACTAAAATTTTCTCATTATAATACTTTATAACTTAGTCATAAGATTGTAGGAGAAAATCTTCAATGAATATTTTCTTATCTATTCAATTTTTGTTATGATGGGCTAAAAGTTCCCTTTCCCTTTAATGTAGTTTCATAAGTTAGGTTGTATAAACTATAGTAAATACATGTTTTATAGGAAGGTACGAGTTACATTGAATTTATGTTGTATAAAGTTGACATGAGGATTCTTCTAGAGTTAAATACATGTTTGATAAGAAAGCCAGGGTTACTTGGAATCTGTGTTCTGACATAAGGATTTTTCTTTAGCCTTTAGATTAAAGTTAGCATTTTCCATCATTTTACTCTTTACTAAGTCTAATTAAAGATAATTAAGCAGCTAAAATTTGATTATATTATATTGATTTTTCTTGTAAGTTATACCACATATTTTGTCCTTTCTACACATTTAGATAGGGAAGCTTCATAGGAGGATTATTTGTTGCTTAGTGAATGTAGTTAAGTTTTTTTAAAAAAAAAAATTTCAAGTCATGGATCATCTTATCATGTCTAACGTTGAGTTCTCAACTTGCAACTGTATGCTATAATTTGTTATATATTAAAATTGTCAATCCTTATTGTTTCTTTTTATGTTTCCCTCTTGTTTTCATTATCTTTATCTATTTATATATATTATATGTAGGTACAAGACGAGAAAGATGGTGAAAAGACTTACAGGGTGCCTTTCTTCTGCATGATAACTAACAGATGCAAGGATGAGGTAATTTACAAACTCAACTTGTAAAAAGAGATTAAATAATTTTTTACACCAATGGTCTACTCTTCCGTAATTGGTGTTCTTTTTTTTCAATAATTTTTATGGCTTTGTGAACTATAAGTAACTATTGTTTGATTAGTAAAGGCATATTATAGACAAAATCATGGCATGGATATTGAAGACCCAATAAAAAGCTTCCAATATAATAGAAAGTAACTACTACCTTAACATACACATTGCTTTGTGCTTATGAATATTTTTTCCCTATAATTGTTGTAAAACTTGATGTTACTGGTGTACGATTGTAGGTTGACTGGGCTTGACAAAATAGCAAACCAAAGCCAAATCTTTTTGAAACTGCTATTGAATTTATTCCTAAGATCAATTAGGTTTGTTCTTTTTTTTTCATTTGGATTTGTTTTCTTGGTTTTAATAGAACTTTTTTTTATCCTTATTCCATGGACAAGATGTGGATTTACTATTTTGTTATCACCCTAATAACAATGGTTTTTTTTTGTTTATTGAAGTTGGATTTACCATCTTGTGAACTAGATTATGTATGCTTGCATTTGATTCATGGTACCCTTAGTACTTTACTTGTTGTCTAGGAGAGGAACCAATTGTCGTGGATATAGATACCAACTTGATCAAATGGAATGGCTTGTGCATCTCATCCAAATTACTTTCTCTTTTTAATTCATTTTATAATTAACAATGTTAGGATTATATTTTAGGCTGGTATATATAATGATGTCATCAATATTGACTTGTCTAGGCATATATCATCCTTTTTTCTTCTCTATGTTATAATATAGTGTTTGGAACATGATTTTTTCTTTTTCCCCTTTATGATGTAGTCTTCATTGTGGTTGTAAGGCATAGTTGATTCATAAAACATAGGTATGGTACGTTAATGGTACATTAAGAAAAAATATTAAATTAAAAAGACTCTTATTAGGTGCCACCAATCCTTTAAACCTTATGGTGTATGTATTTTGATGTGGTAAGTTAAGGTGAGTGTTTGTATAATAACATGTAAGTGGTGGCAATGAAATTCCTAGGCCTATAAACATTACACTAGGACAAAAACAATAATGGGTCATATCCAATGAACTTCATATGGTATTCAGTCCATTTGACTTTCCAACTTATGTAGTTTTCTAACTTATGTTTTTGTTTCATTGCTACTTGTTGAAGTAGTTTGACCCGGTCCATTAGATATTCATTTTTCCATTATAATTGTTATAGCTAATGAATTACATAACCATATATAATTAAATAAAATGAAATAATTAATAAGGTTATAAGGTTGAGATAATTTTAAAACCATGTGGCTATAGAAGATGAAGTGTGAATATGCATGTCACAATGTATCAAAATTACATTAAAATTGGTTGCTAAAAATGTAATGCAGTAAAGTGGCATAATTAAGTCGTACCCTTAATGATCCCTTCATGTTATCTTTTCTAATTGAATTCTTAACAATATTCATACAACTGTTGAATTATTAATGCACTAAAAATTAAAAAAAAATAGTGTAAACAAAATGCAAATGCATAAAATAGAATGTTGTAACTGTATGGATGCAATATATTGTATGTTATATGAAAACTACGCAAAACACAAAATGCAGGATTGGAGGAATTATTTGCATGAAATTAAACACAATAATAAACTAAACAACCACAAAATAAAAGCGAAGTAAAAGGTAGATAGAAAGAACTTAATATAGCAAAATAGTTGATTCAAGGAATTTAGGTACTCTAATTTAATTAATCATATATCAACGAGGATTTAACTTTTTTTCAATTAAATTTTCAACCTAGAATTACCTGAAATTCCTACAATAATTTATAAATTCTATGTTAGATAATCATTTAGGATTTGATCAATTAGAATTAACTGAATTAAGCATTCATTATAATCCTTAAGTTAGATTGAAATTGATTTAATGATAGAATTCAATCAAATTAAGTAATTAAACTAGAAAATTTCAAATTAATCCCTTAAGTCTCTGCTCCTATATATAAAATTATGATTTATCAACCACAATTTCATATCAAGATAGCAAAGATTTAGAATTCATAACGATGAATATCAATTATATCAAATCAACATTTAACACAAGTAAATAGAAGAAAAGGAAAATTAATTAAAGAAAGTTAATGTCACAATTCATGATCTTATAATTCTTAAGAAGAGAGTTCCAAACTCCTTAAATTAACTTTGAATTTATGCTTCCATTGATGAAGAACAAAGAGAGAATAAGAAGAAAGAGGATAAAACTTTCTACTAAATCTATAACAGTCTAAATATCTAATTAGTTTTCCATATTTATTTGACCTAACTAAGTAAAACCCTATTAGAATTGGATTGTATGACTTTTAGGATTATAATAATAATATTTTTTTAATTTTTAGAAGCCCAAACTTTTTTTTTACAAGTCAAGTAAATCAAACAGTTACATTAGTGAATTCTTTTAAATCTAACTTTTAACTAGTTTTTAACCATAAAATCAATATAATTTGCATAAAGCATAAATATTAAACCTTATACTTATGTCTTGTGAGAATTTAGGTACTGGTTTCAAGTTAATCGAACCTCTGTAACTCTAGATATGACTCAAATATAAAGGTAGGTTCAGTTGGAATAGAAATATGACTTCAGCTTCTCAACCACATATGGCCTCCAAAATGCTTGAACTAGGCTTAGACTAAAACATAAAAGTCTCTTTAAGCTTTCCAATAACATAAAATTTGTCTCAATATAACATCTAGACCCTAGGATATAGCTTAAAAATAGAAACAATATTGAAATCTAGCATTTATCGAATAAATTCATAATATTGTAAAATCAACCATAAATTATAAAACAAGGCCTAATTAATGAAATTAAGCAAATATAATACCTAAAAGACATAAATAGGAGAAATAAAATAATAAATATTTTTCTCATCAGTGAAGAAAATAAAACTGCTATCCAAAGTGATGGATAAGGGCAGAGCCCTTATTTATTCTACAAGTATAAGGAAAGATGTAACCAACATGACATCTAACACAAAAGTATATTCAAAAAAGAAACTAGCATATTAAAAATTCATTTCTTATCAGTCCAACTGCTCAAAGCGGGTATAATTATAATCAATCTAACTAATTTCCATCATATAGCTAATCCAAAACTAATTTCAATTGCAATGGTGTTTAAACTGTAAAGATAAATATAAGTTTGAAAATTGTGAAAATAGGATTGAGTTTATATCTATTTACACACATAAAAAGGAAATGACAACTTGTCATTGCCTTTCCTTTCCTTGAGTAACCTTAATCAAATTAGCCACCAATTATAATAATATAGTTGTAATTAATGCTAACTTGAAATTTCCCTATTTGTAATTTCTTTGGTAATTGTTATTTTCATTATTATTGATGTAATGTTTATTTTACACCAATGAAATTAATTGTTTTGGAGTACATGATTAATTTGGTAGAAGTCATAATGATTAAAATGTAAGTAGAAACATTACTACTTTTGAACCCTTATACAAAATAGTACTCAATAACATATGTTTAAAGATATTTTCTTGTTTAAATAAATTGTGTACTTTAACCTAAGTATTGTATTTTCACATTAATTAATAATTAATGCATGTGCGACTTAAGAAAGTAAACTCTGTTAATTATATATAAATTAAACATGTATTTAATTACATAGTTAAAATTAGTTTAACATAATAAGTAACATTTAAAACCATAGTTATACATTGTGGTAGTAAGAATTGAATAAATTGTAATATTTTGTGATAAAATCACCTTATTGCCATATTTCCACTCAAATGAATGCAGCTACTATACTTAATTTTCTTTGTACACAATCCTTGATGCTATTACTTCTACTCTATTACATAAGGCTTATTTTATCCCCCCCTAATTTCCACAATGAACATGTAGCAAGAGCTTAAGCTTTGAGACATTGGTGGTTACTATATTTATGTGCCTCCTATTTTTTTATCTTGAAATAACAGTAACGCAGCAATTTGAGCCTTAGAAACCATGCCCATACAAGTGCATATGTTAATGAACTAAATACTTCCTATTCAGGCCCTTCCTATTTTTTTTCCTTTTCCCAAATGGTGATATTTTATAGTTTATACAAGTGAATATTGAGTTCTAGAGAAGTTAGTTCAATGTACATGGAGTTTGAGATTGAGTACAAATTTAGTGATAATCTTAATTCTAGTTTGTTATAATTTATAACATCTTACAACTATTTTTGTACTTATTATTTTCTTATATTGAATTAATAAGGATATGTCAGATACTACTTTAATAATGAGAGCATAATTTGTTATTTGAATAAAAAAGGAGGGGAAAACATTGAAAAATTTGGAAAATCTAGTTGCTCATAAGTCATAAGCTAGTTAGTGAAACTTATCATCTGACAACTTATAAGTTATTAGATTTTTGTGCACCAATTACCTTAAGAAGTGAACTTGCAGACCAAGTTATCAAGTTTTAGGTTAGTTTACCTGTTTATGCAAATAGGAGCAAATTTCCTACTTTGTGCAAGGAGCACATAACTAGTAAGTTACCTCATAATTGTTAAACTAGTTAATAAATGATGATTCAATTGATTATGTAAAAAGTATTTCATAACTTTAGTTGTTGAACCACCTAAAATTGTAAAATTAACATGGAGGGATATATTAAAATAAATAGATATACAGATTAAATAAATTCAAATTTATTCAAAAGTTATGAAAGAATCAAATACAAATGAAGACACAAGTATGAAAGAATTAAGTTTTAATCCTGAGAACTTACCAAAGTTATCTAATTGAAGTGTAGCGGAAATGGCTATAATTTGTGATCATACCCTAAGTTGGATGTGGATAGAACATAAGAATTCTAATGTATAATTGTACTAATTCATTAAGATATATTTGTTACAATTTTCATTTATGAATTGTTTATTTAAACTATTGTAGTTAATGTTATATACATAACATAATATTGTATCATAACACGTAAACTACTTTATTATCAAATTAAAAATAGATTTTAATTAATCACTTTTTAATTTTATTTTAAATTGAAAATGTTTTGTTATTCTTTTATGATATTAACTTTTTTTTAGAAAAAAAGAGATAACTTCTAAAAATAAGATATCAAATAAATTCTTATTTTTTTAAACTATTTTTAAAATAAAATTTTCAGACAAATTTTCTATTCTCTAAAAATTTAAAATCATTTTGAAAACAATTTTGCCAAACTCACTTTTATTTCACTTATTTTTAAAAAATTATTTTACAATTTATTTTAAAAAATAAAAATAAAAAAATCTCGAAATACCTTTAACTATGCAATAACCTCCATATTTATGAAAGTCAGGCTCATAAAAGTTCCCCTTTTTCACGTGATAGTGTATGATTACCATTTTTTTTCTTTTTTCCTTATTCTTCTCCTTCTTTTCAGCTTCTGCTGCACTTTTCCACCATCCACTGAAAATAGAGGGCAGAAACCTAAAGTGAATGGTGAGGCGTATTAGACAAAAAGTCGTCACTTTCCTATCTTCTTCTTCTAAACTAATTGTTCAGTTCTTCATAGTGTACGCCAGGTGACAAGCTAATAAGAAACAAAATCAGAGTCAAAGAATGACAAAACTAACACATTAGGACTAAGCCCTAAGTTTAAGTAAGCTATCAAGAAATACGGAAAAGGGGAAATGCCAATATGGGCATCTCTGGTTCCTTCTGCTGAATTCGAAATCTGAAGCAGCAAGAAGCACTCATCCAAAACTCCATGCTCAGGGAGTCAGCCCTTCATTGCAATTTCAGTCTTCAAACAGAGAGCTGCAACTCAATGTATTGGAATGGGTAAGCCATGGATATCACAAATTTCACTGTAATAACCTTAAAAAATGCAAAATTTCATAGTATAGTCTGGTTAGTTATTTACATTGGAGATGACAGGTGATGCCGCTTGACCTCGTCGCCGACCTTGTATCCCACCACTGCCATACCGCCACGTAGCGAAACTCTTCTGACCGGAATCATAATTGTCGTATTTAGACGTAAATAAATTGGATGGCTCCTTCCACCAACTACTTCTCTCCCATCCTACGCCATTGCCAAACCCTTCTCTTCTCTCTTGAGATACGCTTCTACATCACTCACATAGTCACATCTCTCTCTCTCTCTCTGCTGCTTTCTTCTGTCTCCTCTGCAAATGCTTCAAGGTGATCTCTCTCTCTCTCTTCTATTGGGTCTTACAAATTATTAATGTATTTCGATGCTTGATTCAATGATTGTCGTTGGTTAAATTAGGATTGTTTCGGAAATGAATCTAGATTCAAGCTAGCAAGCTCGGTTTAATGTGAATGCCAACGCTTTTTTGCTGATCAGATTAATGCTACATATATCATCAAAGTCGAATTTCTAAGCTGACTTCTTGGCACATAAGAATTCGTTTTTTTTTTTTTTTTGTTTATATGTTTTGGATTGGAAAAGAATGGGGACTGTGGCTGAATGAAAAGACTCCCTGTTACATAGGCATTTGACTTAAACTCACATGCAGGTTAGATCTTAGCTTAAGTAATTGAATGCATAATATTTTCAATTGTTTAAGTAATTGCTTAACAACCGGTTCAGTTTGTGAACGCCATTATACTGAAACAGGATCCGGGATCTGCTTCACCTTTTTTTTAATAATTTTTTATTCTTTTCTTTATCTGTTTCGATGCTTCTGCTTTTCCTCCCTTCTCTTAATAGAATAAACTGGCTGTTATCTGAGGCAACTCCTTTGTCTCGAACAAGAATGCCGAGGAAACCAACTGTCCAAACCATTTCCGCTTTGCATGTTTTAATGGAAAACGTGACTGCAGTTGAAATTAGGTATGAGGAATGTCCGGAATAAATCAGCAGAAACTTATTCTTCACCATAACATTTTGTGCTTGAATGCTGGCAGTTAGGACTCTGCAACTTCATTGAGGACCAATCATGTCACTTGATGCTAAGATGCAGGCCTTACCGCTTCAAATTCTTCTTGCTTCGTTTGTCTTCTTGTGTTGTGTCAATCAAGGGAATGCAAGGATTACTAGCACTTTCGTTCGATCTGAGTTTCCTTCTAATGACATCCCTCTTGATAATGAAGCATTTGCTCTTCCAAAGGGTCATAATGCACCCCAACAAGTAAGTCCAATAAAATTGTCCTGACCGCCTTTATATTCTCCCTTAATATTATCTGGTCTAATTGTAAACATGATTCTATACATGCCTCTGCGTTGAAATTGAATATTGTGTATCATATATTCATAGTTCTACAAGATAACCGTCTAAGTGATCAAAATTTCTTCTTGAACTATTAAACAATGGCTTCATCGATCATGACTTGATTGTAATTTCTCTTGTTCGTACAGCAATATAGTATCATATTTTCATGGACGAGTCATAAACTAATCATGCCCTTAGCTACATTAACGTTTCCACTCTAGGTGCATATCACACAAGGTGACTATGAGGGAAAAGCAGTAATAATATCATGGGTGACACCGGAAGAACCAGGGCCTAGCACGGTACAATATGGCACATCAGAGAACAAATACCAATTTACTGCAGAGGGCACAACTAGCAGCTACACCTTCTACAAATACAAGTCGGGCTACATTCATCATTGTCTTATTGATGGCCTTGAGGTAATTGTTCTTCAAATTTGCATAGCAGAGCAATTAACACTAGCAGAATATTTTTGTAACGTCAAAGGTAAAACAAAAGGAGAAGCTAAGTCCAAAACATAACAATATTATTCTTTACTCAAATTTTCGTAGCAAAGCACATAGGCCTGAACAATTACTCATTTTTCCTTTTGTTTTCTGAATTTGTGAACTTAGCTTGTTTGTAGTTTCCTCTTTTCAGTATAATACAAAATACTACTACAGATTAGGAAGTGGAGATTCTTCTCGAGAATTTTTCTTTGAAACTTCTCCTGAAGTTGAACCAGATGCTTCTTACAAATTTGGGATCATTGGTATGTTGTCTATTCTTCACCTATATTCAAATTTTCTGATAGAAAATGGTTAATGGCATCCTTAATTGATACACTTTTTCGAGAGTTTCTACCTTACTTCTAGTTATGTTTTCACTGCCATTCCCATCTGTGAATTCCAGACTATCATTTTTCTTCTAATTCTACTTCATATTGGACATATCAATTTTCATTTTCATTTTATCTTTTGATTTTTTCATTATTTGAATTTCGTGATTCCCATAATGTGTTTCAGGTGATTTGGGTCAAACATATAATTCTCTTTCCACTCTTGAGCACTACATGCAGAGTGGGGCACAGACTGTTCTGTTCGTAGGAGATCTTTCTTATGCGGATCGATACCACTATAATGATGTGGGTTTACGATGGGATACATGGGGCCGATTTATTGAAAGGAGTGCAGCATATCAGCCTTGGATTTGGGCTGCTGGAAACCATGAAATAGATTTCATGCCCTATATGGTATAGTATTAAACTTATGGTGACATGTTTGGCTAACCCTGGGCATCAAATAGATTAAAGGATGAAACAAAAGAAGACTCAATATTCATCAGTTGCAAATGATGAAACTATATGATTTTCTGCATTTAAGCTATAAATTTGGCTTTGTTTTTCATAACTGAGTCTACATGGTCAGGGAGAAGTTGTTCCTTTCAAGAACTATCTTCACCGATATACAGCTCCTTATATGGCCTCAAAAAGCAGCAGCCCTCTCTGGTATGCCATCAGGCGTGCATCTGCTCACATCATTGTGCTATCCAGCTATTCGGCATTTGGTAACTAATCCTCTTTTCAATCTCTACTTGTCCATTTCTTTTGTATTTTTTGGTTGACAGTTCTGTGAATATATATATCACAAGTACTGATTTGTGACTACAGTCAAGTACACACCTCAATGGAAGTGGCTTGAAGAAGAGCTAAAGAGGGTTGATAGGGAGAAGACACCTTGGCTCATTGTGATCATGCATGTGCCATTCTACAACAGCAATGAAGCTCATTATATGGAAGGCGAAAGCATGCGAGCAGTATATGAGAGATGGTTCATCCAGTACAAAGTTGATGTGGTCTTTGCCGGTCATGTCCATGCTTATGAAAGATCAGTATGGGTCTCCACCTCATATGCTTATGTTTGTCCTTCTTGTTAGAGAAACCATTCAGATCAACTGCTACTTCATGCACAAACTGTTGCATCTCCTCTTATGTTCCTTTGGCATTTTTAGTCATGATAATGCTAATTTGCTGGGCATGATACTAATATGTATCAATTCAGCCATTTTTTATCGTATTGATGCTGCTCGCTTTATCATGCCAATTTACGCTTACAAAATGTTGAATTGTTTGTTTTGTCGTCAGTACCGAATCTCCAACATACACTTCAACATAACAAGCGGGTACCTATATCCAGTGCCAGACAAATCAGCACCTGTTTATATTACAGTTGGAGATGGAGGAAATCAAGAAGGCCTTGCCGCAAGGTAAACTGGTATATTCCTTCCATTCTATGGAACAATATAATTATTTCAGAACCAAAAATTTTATTTGTGTTTCAATAGTTCTTCGAGCCTCCATTTGTTAAGTTTAGCAGTCTTCTTGGTGTAGCAGGTTTAGAGATCCACAGCCTGAATACTCTGCCTTCCGAGAGGCCAGCTATGGACACTCAACATTGGAGATAAAGAACAGAACACATGCTCTCTACCACTGGAACCGCAATGACGATGGCAAGAGAGTCCCAACCGACTCTTTCATATTGCATAACCAATATTGGTAGGTTTAGTTTCCTCACTTTTTTTCCCCCTTACTCTCATCATAATTTTTGCATGAACACCTTTGTGGCTGTGCCTCAGGCTGCGTCTTCCTTTAAGGTTTATTTCATCAATAATAAGACTGCAACTTGACCCGCTCGTAAAAATGCAGGGGAAGAAATGTGAGGAGGAGGAAACTGAAGAAGAAACGTGATTATCTGAGGAGCTTTGTTGGAATGATCAGAAGAACTTGAAAGTTGAAATCGCTCAAAGATGACAAAGTGGTAATAAACAAAAAATGCAGCCCACTCCAGATAATGAGCTAAATGCTACTATGCTAGTTTTTTGAAAATAAGATCCCGTTAAATTAGCTTAATGCTTGTATTCTACAACTGTTAAACTAGGGGTGGAACTTGCAGAAAAATGTATGCACGTTTTATACGTATGAAGAATAATGATCATAAAGATGGCCGTTTATCCAAGTCAATGTTTTGATCATAGTGCCAAATTTCAACAATTCGCATGTCCTTTTTTTCAATTATAAAAGATATAGGAAACTCAGAACCCGAAGAAAGACACTACAAAGCATCTTTTTTGTCTCAAAAGAAAAAGGAGACTCTGATGCACTAAAGCCTCGGTCTTTCAAAATACAAAGAATAGGACTATAAGAATTGCAATAGAGTCTTGAGCATGACAGCCTAATAACTTGGGTTTTACTTTTCAATGTATTCATTCCTGGGCTTGGGCTGACTGAAAAGAAAAACCGTTTGATTACAATGAGTTTTCTATCAATCAACAAAGCCCAGTTGCATGTTGCCCGTTATGACTGAAAGATAACATCTAATGGATCCCTCTGTCTCCCCCACCCCCCGGCCCTCGTTTCAGTTTTTACGCATGTGATGTGAAGAGGCATTGAATAATATGGAAATGTGACACAGTATTGTTTTCGTTATGGAATGAGAAAAGAATAGGAGAATATTCAATTTCAGTTCGCAAGTATCAGACAAACAGCAAAAGAACAATCAATATTATTTAATTAAACCTGCTTTTCTCGCATAATCCCAAAATAACAACTGCAGGATCGTTATTGTTATCAGCACCTGGAAGTGAACTACAAACCAATCACAAAAATAATTGGTGCATGAGCGCAGTCGCTTTTTTTCTATCCCCATCATCAATCAAACTCGACAATCATAATAATAATGATGATAAATCAACGGCAAACAAATTGAATGGGATGGGCCAAAAATACAGAGATCAATAATAGCAATTGCCAAAGGGACCCTTATCATCAATTCATTCACCAAACCCCTCAGTCCTTCCTCACTCCTTTCACAGTAATTGTAGCACCAATGATGATATCAATGTATTGTAGATTTTCACAATCAATGATATAAATATGGTACGTGGAATATGAATAAAAATAGTAAAAACATATCATATGTATAAAAATATTCGATGTAATCAATCTCTAATGTACTCTGAATTTTTAAAATGCTTTCTTAATATAATAATTAAAAAAAATAATATATTCATTTTCTAATTGATATAGTATGTATTTTGTACAATTAAACGACAAATGGCAAAATTAATACATGCTAAGTGGGCATGTTCTTGCGTTCAATAGCTGGAGCATAATTTCCTGTCCGGGGGAGGGATTGCTTCCCAAAATTGCCGCCAAAATGATGTCTACCAAAAGAAGAAGCAACATGCTTTGTGAATCATAAATCGATGTCCTCACCGCCGTATTCAATTGAAAAACCATTTAATGATTGATAATTAAGCTACCTATAAAATTAATGAATATGGCTTGTCACTGAGGCTTTCTTCATACTCATAGAAAAAAAAATGAAAAAAGATTATATGAAAAGAAAAAAAAAAGTTAAAAATAAGGAATCTTCTAGTTTATACAAGAAGTAAATTCTAATAGGAAATTAAATTTATTAAAAAATAAATTTATTTGTAAATTTCTTAAAAAGGACCAAAAGTTATTTAGTTTACCTTAAGGAATCAACAATTTCTAGAAACTAATTCTTATATTTTATTTGTTTTAATTTTGAATTTCTTATAAAATATTATCAAAATAACTAATATACTATTAAAATTTATAATATAAAAAAAGAAATTATCGATAGGTTTTGATTGTCTCTAATTATCCTTTTTTTAAACTATATTTCTAATCTTTCTTTTCATTATAATTTTTTAAAATTGATAATTTATTATTTTTTAATTTACTATAAAAAAGTAAAACAGATTTATATTAAAAAAAGTCAAGATGTTATGTATATATCTATCTTAAACTATCTTAATATAATTAAAATAAAATATAATTTAAATAAAGAAAAATATTAGTCAAATAAATAATTATATCAAATTAAAATTAAATATACAGGAAATATACTTTTATTTTTATAATTTAGTATTAAAATAATAAATAATAAATATAAAATAATATAATAGGTATATAATAAATAAAATCATATTTACACACATTCTATTTATTATATAATTAATACAATAATTATATTTTATATAATTATTAACTATATTTAAATAAGTATATTTATATTTTATTATTAATAAATTATATTTAATAAATTTTTTAAATTAGAAGGATAAAAGGTTTAAGTGGTTATTTGATAAATTAAATAGGGATGATTTTGTATTTCTATCTATAAAATATATGGGCAGTTCTTATTGAGGAATTGAAATCCTTTCCTTTTCTTAGAAAAAGGATGAGATGAATTTCAAAGAAAGATGGACACAGAATTTCCTTTTTGGTTTAAAATGTTGGTATCAATTACAAATATGTAATTAGTCTTAAAATAAAAACTATATTTTTATCTCTCCAAAAATGATAAGAAAATGATAGCAGGGTCCAAATCTCTTATTAAAAGGGATTGAATAAATAATTTTTTATAATTTGTAAAATGTATAACTTATTCTATTTTGACAACTAGTAATCAATTAATAACTTAAAGATTTCTTGCTTCTTGGGAAGTTATACTTATTGTGCTATTTGTTTAAATCAAAATAACAACTAAATTATTTAGTGTTTGGATGACATGGAAAATTAAAGAGAAGGGAAAAAGGTTGAAACAATACCTCTAAAATCACTAAAAAAATTTTCAGTAAATAAATATAGAAAAGATGTAAAAAAAATTTCTAATTTCAAAATTTTCCTTTTGTTACATTTATTATACACGATTTATTATACAACTTTATTAACTTATGATAAAGGTAATTTTGTTATTTAACAAATTATTTTGATTCTTTTTTACATTTTAATCAAATAAAAAATTAATTTTTTATCATTTTCTTTTCATCTATTTTCTACACACCCAAACAATAAAAGGAAAAATTAAATTTTCATACATTTTCTCTTCACTTCTTCTTTTTTTTTTTTACCAACTTTTTTCCATACTTTTTTATACCACATCAAGGTAAAAATGCACGATAGTTGCATCATCTTGAAATTTTAAAAAGAAATTGTAGTTCATAGATATCAATTGCAAGAAATATAATGTACTTATAATTATAATCAGATTAGATAATATAATATATAAGTTTTAAGATTAAGGTTGATATCAGTATTATTATTTGTTCTTTATTTTTAAATTGATATGAACAAAAAATGTGGAATTAAAAAAAAAAAGTGAGTTTCTTTTGGTTCAAACCTTGAAATAGCATTTTCATGAATGAGCTTTTCCCAACATTTTCATAAACACCTTGCATGTTTGGTTCAAGCTCTTATTGTTTGAAAAAGCATTTCCATGAAGGATTTTTTTCTCCAACCCTTTCATGAAAGATATATCCCCAAAAAAATGAAAAAAAAACATGAGAGATAATTCTGTTATAACTAAACTATAATTATGGATCAATATTCTGATTAATAGATTAATGAAATAATGGCATATTACTTATATAAAGAAAGTTATTTTTAAGCTAATTATTTTTTATAAGTCTTTTAAATCAAATCTTATATTTATTTTAATTTTATTTTAGGCTCACATCCTTTTTTTTACAGTTTAATAGCTAAATAAAAATTAAGTTAAGTCAAATACCTTTTTATCTGTACACAAATATTAAAACTATTGCATCAAATTTTTCTTTTTATTTTTTTTACCTTTTTTGGCTTCACATACACATATTTTTTAAATTTATATTTGTACTTAACTTTAAAAACAAATAAAAATTTATTACATAACTAAATAAAATAATATATTAATTATTACTAAAAATTAATAAAAAATATTTCATTATTTAAACATAGCATGAAATAAAAAAATTATTTTTTACTATTTTAAACCCACTCATCTATATTACAGCAAATGTGCATAAAATCTAATGCTCCGGTGTGAAATTAAAAAATTGATGTTTATCCAAAAAATTAAAGAAAACTATATCCTATATTCTCAAATATTTTATTATAATTATTTTATTGGCAAATTTTTTGTGATAAAATAATTTAAAGAAAATATTATTATATAAAATACAATAAAATTATATCTAGACATTAACGTGCTACATAATCTTATAATTTTTTTTTGTATTTTAACTAATAAAAATCTTTTTTACTATATATCATATTATTATTTTTTAATATAGTATAATTTTTTTTTTTTAAAATTATTTAAGTTTGTACATAAAATCGAACAATACCAAAAACTTATTGGTAAACAACTAACATGTATGTATATATACTTACCTGAGTATGTATGTTCAAAAACATTTCACTTAAAAATTTGAGATTAAAAAATATAAGTGGTTTATTATCATAATTTTGATTTAATACAAATGGCCTAATTTTGAACTTGATATACTAGATTATTGATTATTTCTTTTTCTTGAAGTTCATGTTTTCTTCACAATTTTATATATTATCAAGAGGAACTCAATTTCATCTCATTTATTTTTTATTTTATTTTATAAATTTTATTATTAATAATAAATTAAATCAATAAAATAAAGATTTTATTTGAAAATTATAATATGTAATAAAAGATGGTATCTAATATAATTTATAAGATGAGAAAAAATCAAAATAAATACATATATTATATTTTTATATGTATACATATAACATTTTAATTTTTAAATAAAATTTGCTTTACATATTGTAAGCATGCTTAGACAACTTAATTTTGGACTATATGTTTGGACAACATATTGTAAGCATGCTTGACAATCAAGTAATATGCATAAGTATTACTTCTTTTACAATATTAATAGATATTAAACTTTTGATTGAAAATAATACTAAATTTTATTACTTAATTGACTATTTAAAAAAAAAATCTTTTATATATTAACGTGGAAGAAATAAGTGAAAGATTTCTCTTTTAAAAAAATAAAAATAGAAGAAGAAATAAAAAATTAGTTTCATAAAATAAAAGTTTGAATTTTTAATTTGTTAGTTATATTTTATATTTTCAAAATGATTATATAGTAATTTCTTAAAAGTATTTTAGTTTTGAAAGTCTTAAATTGCAATATATCATAAATAAATTTGAGTTAATAATCATTAAATTATATTTATTGTATAGAGAAAAGGTGTAAATATATATATATATATATATATATATATATATATATATATATATATAAAGATAAAGAAAACTCAAATTAATTATTTTAAGTTATTAATAAATTTATAATTAAAATAAAATCTATAGTTCAAAATATAATTTTTATGTTATCAAAATTTTATTTATTAAACAAGTCTCTTCATTATTAATCTTAATTATTTATTTTTATATTATTACAATTTAATAATTCTTATTCTACTACTAGATCAAAATATCAATATCTAATTTTTTAATTTAAATATGTTAGAATTGTCCTTTTTATAATTGTATACATTTATAAAATTTAATTAATAATTATTTATTAATTTTAATATATTAATAAGTCTCACTTAAAATTAATTAAACTATGATCATCTATTTATCGGTATAAACTTATACTGCTGAAAACGTAGTGCACGGTAAAATCATTTTATGGAGGTAAAGGAGACAATTTCTACTATTACATTAACACTAAAAATTCAGTATTACTTTTATACAAATATTGTATTACTTTTATACAATTATTGTTGAGTATATTATTTTTTCAAATTTAACAATCTGAGTTCTTCAAAAACAAATAATTTCCTACCAAAAATAGATAAATTTCTTTTGGATCAAATTGATGAATTAAAAAATATAATTAATAATATTTATATAAAAATAATATTAGGTTTTTAATATCAATATACTACTAGAATTTTTTTTTAGGTAGAGATGTCAAATTCTCGTGGCTTTGGGAATCTCTGGTGATGTGAAAAACAGAAGAAGACCGTTTTGGGAATATAATGTAATTTTTTTTGAAAAATATATAAATTGCACCAAATGAATATTTTATAAAAAATATTATTAAGACAATCTGTGAATTATTGACGAAAATATTAAGGTTATATTTTCTGTTTGGCCGAACAAGAGTAGGGGAGGGACATTCTTCTTTTAAAGATTTCAATTATTAAATTATGTGTGAACCCGAGAGATGGGATGCGAATGGCAGCACGAGTCACATGGTGGAATCAGGATTGGATTGGTAGGTAAGCAACCGCACGAATCTTGCCTTGTGCGTTCTAAGCCACGGGTATTTTTTTTCCCCAAAATACGTGTAATTTTTCTTGTACATATAGTTTTTAATAACTGAAAAGTTTAAGAAAATTTATAATTTCTTACGCAGGAAACTTAACAAAACTGATATATAAGGCAGACGATATATTTTTTTTTAAATGACGGGAGTAAATCATTAAATATATATACACGTAAGGATTAGAATTAAATATTGAATATAATAAAAAATAAAAATTTTAAAAATATTAAATATTACTTGAATTAAAAGTTCTCAATAGTTAATATTGTTTTTATTAGAGAAAAATTCTTACTCTATTTTTTATTATCTGTGGTAGTTAATTGATTTTATTTATTTATTTTTAATAAATTTTTAAAATTATTTTTTATATACAAAGTTTAAAATAGTTGAAAATAAAAATAAAATATAATGTAATAAATACAAATAGATTTAGAGTGTAGAATAATAAAATATTTATTAATAAAAAATAATAAAATTAAAATAATAATAATAATTCATTAAAATTCTGAAATAACAAATAAAAAAGGATATTTTTTTTTGAAAATATGATAAATAAAAAGGAATAGGAAGAATAGTCAACTAGTAACAGGTAAAAAATTTGTATGTCCATTATTAATAAAAAATAAGATAAATGTAAGAAGTAATTATTAAAAAATTATATTTATTTCAACCCCTTATATTTATTTTAATTTTTATTAATCATACCCATATAAGTTGTGCACTCACAAATTAAGAATCTCTCTTTTATTAAATCACAATAGAAATACATATTGTAATTAAATTATATAAATATTTTTCTCACTGATAGCAAGACCTTGGAGGGCAATTTTATTTTATTTTTGGTCATGGTGGGCAAAGTTTAATGTCAACTATAAATAATAGTATTAAACAATGTACAAGTAGTGCCGGTAAGTTCTTAAAAAAAATCCCCTTTTAACATTCCTTTCTTTTTATTTTATTTTATTTTTTTACCTGGGATTTAACCCCTTTAAAATTTTGGAAACTTCCAACTAATGAAATAAAGCCATTGCATTTGCACCGAGCAACTTGTCACGTGACCAGCTACCAATCAAGTCATTGGTTTTTTATCCCTTCTTCGTGGGAGGCCTAAATCTGATTCCCTCGTCAAAAGGGGAGAGTAGCTAGGGTTTACCAAAATTTTATTAAAATAAATTATATGATCAATATCATTTTTTTTAGCAACGGAAAGAAATTCAAATCAAATTTTGTGCAAGCAGAAGTTTTGTCTAAGTTTTATCCCTTCTGATAAAATAACCCACTAATCTCTCTTATAAAATAAGAATACATCAATGGTGCAAATTATGTATACTAATTTCACTAAGAAAGAAATACGTTCCTTGTATATATCAGCATATCCGCTCTCCAAAATTTAATACTCCTCAATTTTTAATTCTGTAGTAAAAAAATATAAATTTTATTATTTATTAGTTATTAGAGTACCCTCCTAAAAAAGTGTTTGGTTTGTGAAATATTTTTTATATTCTTAAAAATATTTTATAGGAATGTTACATTATTATATTTGATTCAATTTTTCAAAAAATTTATCCAAAAATTTAATATTCTCTCGGAAATGTTTTGAAACTTAATTTTCTTTTCAAATATTCTCATAGAGAGAGGTGGGTATATTACATTCTCATTTCATGAGTATATCACATTCTCATCTCATGAGAATGCAGATACTAAAGAGCCCACGTAGATACTAAAGAAAAAAGATAATTTTATTCCTATTCTTCTATGCCCTCATTTATAAATATATATAAATAATATTTTTAATAATTAATATAAATAATCTATCATCCCTTTATAAATATATATATAAATAATATTTTTTATAAAAAATATTTATTGATAAAATAATGAACACTTAATTTCTTCTCTATTTGCATAAAGAAAGTGGATGAAAAAAGAACATTTAAAGATAAAATATGTGATTATTATATTTTAATTATTTAAAAATTTAAAATTTTTATTTTCTTTTCAATTTAAATTTAAAAGAGATTATTTCTCTTCTTTCTCTCTTATTTTCTTTTCAAAGAAAAAAGATTTTATTAATAATAGAGAAATTACTTATTTATTTTATATAATAAATTATATGAAAATTCAAATTTAAATTCTTAAAAATTTTAATATTTTATATATTAAATTATTTATTATATTTTAATCAAATATAATTTAAATTATTAATTTGTTAAGTTTTCAAAAGTCTTTATTCATATATTTTTAATTAAATTTATAATTTATTTCAATTTATAACAGAAAATTGATAGAAGTATTTTTTGGAAAAGTAATAAAATTTCTAAGAATATAAAATATGAACCAAACATTGAAATATAATATGTTTGAGAATGTGAAAAAATATTTCCAAAAATATTTAAATTGAACCAATCTTATATTACCAGAAATTACATATTTAAGAATTACATTTTCGAAAATATATGTTTTCTTGAAAATGTAAGATTTTATGAACGCTCCCTCAAAATTGGTGATCTATTATTTTACTTTATATAAAAAAATTGTTAATTTATAATTTCAGTGTTAAGTATTTCGTAAAAAGCAAGTTTGGGTGCATTAGAGGAAGACGAAAAGGAAGGTGGTTGGTTGCCTATACGATCGAGAAAAAAGGGGATTGGGCCCCCGAATCCAACCAAACCATAGTTGGCATCGATGCTAAAATACCTGAGGAGGAAGCTTCCACCGACTAAAACGAGACTGTCGTTTTTGTCTGGAATGCGTTTCAAAGCAAAGAAAGAATTGAAGGTAACAAACACAAACAGCACCTGCTTACCAATTATTCTTCCATGGAAACAGTCAAACACAAACTCAGAATGAGCACAAAATCCGATCTTATACAATTTTATCTACATACATCAGATTTTTATCTCTTCCCGAATTAATTAATATCATCAATGATTTCACACACACACACACACGCACATGACAACATAAAGATAAATGAGTAAATCATTACATTTACATAAGAAAATTAAGATTAAATTTTGAAATATAAAATAAAAATAGAATCTTTAAATAATAAATGTCGCTTAAAAGTTAATATTTTAATAATACAATAATATCTGATATTATTTTAAAATTTTTTATCATTATTATGTACAACGTAAAACTTGAAATTTTACATACATAATAATTCTTTCATACATTGAATTTAACGTAATGCATAAAATCTATTAATTTATATCAAGTTTTATGTTTTTTTTATAAAGATATTCAATTTAATGGCTTTTATAATTTATTAATAAAATCAATTCATGTATGTATTAAATTTTATTCAATATATAATATAGTTGAACTTATCATTAACCATATTTGATGTGAAAAGATGTGAATGAAGCATAAAAATAACATGAAAATAATGCAACTCCTTCCATATTTGTAAGGTAATAATTAAGACACATTAATTTTGCAATATATCAATAATATAAGTCGTTAAATTTAATTTATTTTATATAGTATTATATAAATAAATAAATTTTAAATTTTAAATTCATTAATAAATCTTAAAATTAGTGTCTCGAAATCTCTCCTGGATCTTAAATCTTAATCCCTCATTCACTCTTTCTTACTACATCTGATGAGTGTGTTTATTATAGCTAATTAGTTTATACCTTTTCTTGTAAGTTACTTTAACTAGAAGATTGAACTCATCCAATGTGTTATACGAGATTGTGGAGATGTTTGGCAAACAGTTTTTTCATTAACTGTTAGTTAGTTTGACCAAAATCAGTTGGTTGACTTGATAATAAGCTGATTTTGATGTTTGGTAATCAGCTGATTGCCCATAAAAAGCTGAAAATGAAAAAGCTAAGGGGAGTAGTTTTTTCAATTAACTTATCTGAAAAATGATTAAATTACCCTAAATAAATTTTCATATTTTTCATTTTGTCCTTTCTAAAAATTCTTAAAAAATTTAATAATTATAAAAATTAGATTAATTTAATTTTAAAAAATATTTAATATATAATAATATATTATTTATAATATATCTAATAAAATAATAATAAATTATAATAATTTTAAAAGTTATTTAATAGAATAAATATATAATATTACTTATAAAAACTATTTAATTTTAAAAATATCCAATAATTTAATAATAAATTATAATAATTTTGAAAATTATTTAATAGAATAAATATATAATATTATTTATAAAAATTATTTAATTTAAAAAATATTTAATAATTTAATAATAAATTATAATAATATATTATTTATAAGAAAATTTAATATATTGACTAATATATAAAATTTAAAAATATTAAAATAAAAAATACTTAAATAATTCATAAAATATACTCATACCCTTATATGTCATTTTACATACAAACAGTTAATATAAACAGCTAATTTTACCAAACACTCTTATTCAAACAGCTAATATAATCAATTAGTTAAATAAATTAATACAATCAGTTATCAGCTAACAGCTAATTAAACTAACTAACCGTTACAACTATCAGTTGTTTGTCAAACAAGGCCTGTATATCAAATATAATCAGCTTTTGTACCTTCACATTGGGAACCAGAAAAAAATTGACATACCTTTACTTGAAATATTGAAAATAATCTCAAAATTGAAATTTAATCGATATAAATTAATTTTATATTATTAATCATTAAGATATTACTTTGTTAATAAAAATTTATTAAGGAATCATTTGATTTATATAAAAAATAAATTTTTATGAAAAGCTAAATTTTACAAAAAATAACTTTTTATGTAAATTTTTTAAAAATTATTTAAAGTTATTTAGTTTATATTGAGAAAATAAAACTTTTCAAAAAATAATTTTTTATATTTTATTTGATTTAATTTTAAATTTATTAAGAAATATCAATAAAATAATTAGTATATTTTCAATATTATTATAATATAAATTTATAAATATTAGTTATATTAATTAAATTTAATAAAAATAAATTTATTTTTGTATTCATAAAAAATATAAAAAGTAGAACTCGAGTAAGAAAATAACTTTTCATATTCTATAAAAAGTAAAACTTTTTAAAAGATCTTATTTTCCTCTATTTCATGAATAATAGTCAATCAAACAGCCTATTCATTTTCTATTTTTTGAAAAATAGTACTTTCAATACTATATTTGCGAATCAAACGATTTCTAAAACTTTTGTATTATTATTAAAAATTCTTAATTATTATAATTTTTTTAATAATGTGTATTCTTTTGATTCGTTAGTAGTGTAAAATATTTTACATCAATAATAAATTAAATTTAAACCTATAATCTTATTTATTTATATTTATAATTGCAATTATGTAATATTAAATTATAATTGTGTAATATTAAGATGAAAATATTTTATTTATTTAATATTAAATCTGAAAAATATAACAATAGTATATTCTTTTTATAGACGAAACTAATTTTCTCTTATTATTATGATATCATATATTATATTTTTAATTACAAGACATATAATGCAACATAATACACCTTTATTTATCTACAAATAAATAAAATTTTGCTGTAAAAAATATCACGCGGAAGGGTTAATCTATCATACTTGCCAATCTTGATAATCCGCCGCATCCCTCGCTCCTCAGGTCATGAATTGATGAGGGAGCAAGTGAGGTACCCTTTTAAAAGGACGTGGTTGGAAGTTGTCCCAAGATCTGGCGGATGTACGTCTACTCACGTATCACTCATTTTAATTTTTAGTAATATATATGATGTGATACAGATTTATAAATAAATTTAAATTTAATTTATTTTATTTAAATTATTTTTTAATAATTTATTCTATTAATAAAATTATTAAAAATTTTATTACAATAAATTTTTTTGATTATTATTACTTTTTAATAAGATATTTTATTTTTATTTATTAAAAATATAAAATATTTTACGTTAAAAAATCCAAACTTAATGCGTTGGTACACTTCAGTACTGCTATTAGTAAAGAATCACCGTGTTATCAAAGAACAAAGTTCGATAGTTGAAAAATGAGTATATACCATACAATGTGCTCGTGCCTTGAATAAACAAATTTACAGTAACTTTTTTCAAAGTATAGTCTAATTATTTTTTCATAAATATATACACTCATTTTCTTTCTTTTTGGAAAATATATATACAAAAAAATATTTTTAAGTTTTAAAAAAATTCACAATAATTATATTTTTATGCAAAATGATAATTTAAAAGAGAATAAAAATTCGCCCCTTAGGTTATCAGATAGAGAGAAAAATTTAGAAGAGTGGGAATCCTTATTTTTCTGTGTATCAAAATAATAACCATGATCTCTCTATTTAAGGTCAGACTTGTGATAAGAAATCACTGACCACTAAAGGGCTGTAGGTTGGGACCTCTACCCATATGGGCTTGTGCATGATCCAACCTATTATGGATCATACACATTAAATTAGGGCCCGACCTGTTCTATGCTTAATATTAAAATATAAAATTAATTACTTAAATAAATATTTTATTAATTAATTAATGCTAATCCACATAATATTTCAATAAAATTAATTATTTTATTTAAAAATACAACATATTAAGATTAATATTAATATTAATATTCTATATAAACGTTTTGAACTAATGGGAGAGTAAATCAATTATGTAACTGTATGTTTATGCTACCAAATATCACAGCCACTTAACATTACAAAGGTCTATATATAAAAAGTTCATACAATTTAGGTTAAACAGTGAGAAGACAACGTATCAAGCCAAACACTGAGATCCCATCATGGTTTGATATGAAAGGAACTTATAAAATATAATTTAAACAACCATTGACTCGTTTACTTACCGAATACAAGAAGCAAAAGTGGCGATCACCATCTCTCCTTGCCTACAGCCATTTCTTTCTTGTGAGAAAGTAGATAAAAAATTATTTATATGTTATTATATAAATAAAAATTATTAAAAATTTTCATTATTAATAACTTTTTTAATTATTATTTTTAATAACATATTTTACTATATAGATAATAAATAAAATTTAAAATCTCTTATATATATATGTAAATAAACTTCTAGTCATCGGTTATGTTTGGTAAATAATTTTTCAAATAATTGTTAGTTATTTGGGCTAAATTTAATTGGTTAACTTAATTTTTAATTGAATTAGGTATTTAGTAAATAGTTATTTGAATTGAATCAATTGTTTTTGAAAACGCTACATAATGTAGTGTATTATTTCAACGATTGTGTTATGGAGTTATAAAATGATTGAATTGCTCTTCTAATTTTTTTTGACGCGTCTAGTTTGCATTTTTTTTCTTGGTTGTTTTGCTGGTTTCGATTTGTCTAGCGTGCTCTTCTGGTTCTTCTAGTTCCGCTGGTTGTTTTCATTAAGGAGATGCATCTGGTTTGATTTTAATAAGAAACAAACAAAACAGCTAGTCTTCGATTATAATGCATTTGGTTTGCATTTTTATTAATAAATTTATTTATTATAATATTAATTTAATTAATTTATAATAAATTATAATAATATATTATTTACAAGAAATTTAATTTACTAAATAATAATATATAGAATTTAAAATATTCAAATAATTTATAAAATATATTCATACTCTTATTTATTATTTTACATATAAATATCTAATTATAAATAGTTAATGTTGCTAAATATTTTTATTCAATAGTTAATGTCATTAGTCAAATCAACTAATATAATTAATTATTAATTAATAATTAATTGAATCAGTTAATTATTACAACTATCAGTTAATTGTCAAATAAAATCATTCATTATAATTTGATTGTGCAATGTAATTGCGCTTTTAGAAAGCAAGGATTGATTCTAGAGTAACACTATATACATAAAAAATAAAATTTAAAATTAATTTATGAATGAAAATTAAATGTAGTTATTAAATATAAGATAAAAAATAAATTTATAAAATTTAATTTAATAAATATAAAGAATTTAAAATTTAATTTTTGTTAATATATCTATTCATGTAGTATTTTTCATTCCATAATTGACATGCGGCGCTATAATTAGAATTCTTTCAAATGTAATAAAATTTGACGAATAACCTATAATAAATAAATTGGTGAAATAATTAGTCAAAATTAATGAAATTAAATAGAAATCAAACTATTTCAAATTCAAATTCAAAACTTTATTCTTAAAAAATTAATATTAATAATTATTATTAACTTAAATTTGAAGTAATGAAATAAAATTTTTACAAAGAACGTCCTCATTTCTCATCTTTTCCATCCCTAATACCAACACTGGTATTTGACACATTTTTTTTTTTTTGGCTATTTTTAAGTAGTACAACTGGAATATTAATCGAAGGCATCCACTTGAAAGGGCATACATCGTAATTTAAACCATTCTATTACCAAATAAGTAAAAAGGAAAAACCTCACTCCATTCTATTAAAATACAGGGAGGCTGATACTTTTATTTATTAATAATGTAAAATATTTTATATTAGTAATAATTTGAATTTAGACCATTCTATTAAAATACAGGGAGGTCGATATTTTTCTCTCGTAATTTAAATTTTATTGTTTAACAAAAGCATCAATTTGAACTGCCTCGAATAAGTTAGTCCATTTTATTGCCAAAGTAAAAAGGAAAAGCCTCACTTCATTTTCCTTTCCACTTCAATATACCTCTTTTTTCATGAGATGATTAAATTATTTATTAATCGATCCGATTTTTTTAAAATATGAAATATATTTTACATAATCAAATAAAATATTACAATTATTAATAAGAAAATTAAAATTAATTAATTAATTAATTTTTTTAATTTATAAATATTCACTTATTCAATTTTCTTATTAAAAATTCTATTATCTCACCTCCAGAAGATCACAGCTCATCTATTAACTGAATCAAACAACGTAGTGAATGCAATTTTCATTTTATGCAAAAGGAAAAGATAATAACTTTGACTAGATAATTAAAAAAAAAATTATCTTGGTAATATATTATTCGGCGTGTAAATCAGATTCGGGGAAACTAACAACGGCCACCTGTTACTCCTCCAACGCTAACATCAGTCCTGGTTCGTCGGCTCCCACCTCCATAAATGCATTTTCTGGGCCAGCAACACTCGGTTGCGACTGCGTTAGAAAAACCGAGCCGTTTCCACGTGTTTAGAATTTCTATCCTTCACCAACTCTTTCAACTGCCTCCATACTACTGTTCAATTTCTAACACTCATCAATGCCATTCCTACCTCCCCTTTGATTCTTTTTCTCTTCGCTTCACTATTTTTGATCCAACGTTTGTTTCACAATTGAATACTGTTCATGACCTTGAAGCCATGTCCCCTAACCACCTGAACGGCGGTGACCTAGAGTCCCTACGGCAACCCTTGCTCTCTTCTCCAAGATCCATTGTCAACTCAACGTCTCAGGTTGCCATTGTTGGTGCCAATGTCCGCCCCATTGAAAGTCTTGACTATGAGTCAGTGATTTTTTCCATCCGAGACTTCTGTTTTTCTGCTAATTTTATTAAAAATAGAAACTTTATCGATGAACCAATTCTCACTCGTGTTTTCCTCCTCCCTTGGTTTTTTTTTTGGATATGCAGGATTTTGGAAAACGAATTCTTTAAGCAGGATTGGAGGAGCCGAGGGAAGGTTCAGATATTCCAGTATATATTAATGAAGTGGACTTTATGCTTTCTTGTTGGTTTGATTGTTAGCCTTATTGGGTTTTTCAATAATCTGGCTGTCGAGAATGTAGCTGGCATGAAGTTCGTGATTACATCCGATATGATGTTGGAGAGAAGGTAGTGAATGAAAGCGATGTTACTAAGAAATTTAAAAATTTGACTCCGTTTTCTTGCCTTTAATTGATTATAGCAATATTTCTGCTCACTACAATTTTCTAGGCAGACTTAATAGGCTTTATCATGATTTCTTTGCAGAATTTGTTTATTGGTGTAACAATTGGAACTCTTTTGTTCAAGTAGCTTTTAAAATTTCTTACAGGTTTATGTTGGCCTTCCTAGTCTTCTTTGGTTCGAATCTGGTTCTCACTCTTTTTGCCACTGTAATAACGGCTTTTATAGCACCTGCTGCTGCGGGTTCCGGTATACCAGAAGTGAAGGCTTACCTAAATGGGGTAGATGCTCCTGGAATATATACTTTGCGAACTCTGTTCGTCAAGGTTTGCAATTTTTTTTTTTTGCCCTTCAAATTTTTAACTTCTGTCAGAGCTCTCTGACTCCATTTGCCTTATCATATTCTAAGCCTGTTAGCTAGATAGAAATATGCACCGTGATTTATCATGGAAATTGTTGTTTCTTCGTTAGTACTATGGATTCCTTCGTTCAATTTAGACAGAAATTCTAGTTTCCTTGAAGAAGAGATTAACTTTTATTTTGGTTCTGAATCTGCAGATTATAGGAAGCATTTCAGCGGTGTCAGCGTCCCTTCTTGTGGGAAAGGCAGGGCCCATGGTGCATACAGGGGCGTGTGTGGCATCATTGCTGGGTCAAGGAGGATCAAAGAGATACGGGTTAACATGGAGATGGTTACGTTTCTTTAAGAATGATCGAGATCGACGGGACCTAATAACATGTGGATCAGCAGCTGGGATCGCTGCGGCCTTTCGCGCCCCTGTCGGCGGGGTGTTATTTGCTCTTGAAGAAATGGCAACTTGGTGTGTTTACCTTGAATTTTATGTCTATTTTCTATCTTTTTTTCTTTGGTAAACTATATGTCATATTTTCATGGTGATTCTCCTTGATGATTGGAAATCTGAAAAATCTCTTCTTTATATATATATATATATATTATTTCATTTGTATGGTATCTGGTATCTGTCCATTATGTATGTTTTGAAATCCTTAGCGTGGAGGACAGCACCAATTGAAGTCTTGGGTTCAAGATTGTGTTTCTTCTCATTTTGTTTTTCTTTTCTTTTACTCTTGATGCTTTTGGACGTTCTTATTGGTGCATCTGATTGATTTAAAATTAAGTTGATTTTGTACTCCCTATGAATGTCAAATATGTATTTTATATTAATGCATGTTTCAATTATGTTCTGCAGGTGGAGAAGTTCCCTTCTATGGAGAGCTTTCTTCACAACAGCAGTAGTGGCAATCGTGCTCCGTGCTCTAATTGATGTTTGTCTAAGTGGTAAATGCGGACTATTTGGTAAAGGGGGACTGATAATGTTTGATGTTTATTCTGCGAATATTTCATATCATATTGAGGACGTGCCTCCTGTTTTTATCCTTGGGGTTATAGGAGGAATACTTGGAAGTTTATACAATCTTATGTCGAACAAAGTTCTACGCATATACAATATTATCCACAAGTAAGGTTGCAATTAATTCACAAGATTTAACAAAATTATACTTGTTATGCTCTGCCAAGCTTATTCTTCCTATCAACTACTCTTGCAGGAAAGGCACTGCTTACAAGATATTGCTATCTTGTTTGATTTCCATTTTCACCTCTTGCCTCCTTTTTGGGTTGCCATGGCTGGCATCTTGCTGGCCTTGTCCACCTGATGCAGCTGAAGCTTGTCCTACAATAGGCCGGTCTGGCAACTACAAGAAATTCCAGTGCCCTCCTGGTCAATACAACGATCTTGCCAGCCTTATTTTCAACACAAATGATGATGCCATCAGAAATCTGTTTAGCAGGAATACTGACGAGGAGTTTCGGTACTCATCTATGCTCATATTTTTTGTCACATGCTTTTTCCTGAGTGTTATCAGTTCTGGAATTGTTGCGCCAGTTGGTATCTTTGTACCAGTTATTGTGACCGGTGCATCTTATGGGCGTATGGTTGGGATGTTGGTTGGCAAAAACTCAAGCCTTAACCATGGCCTTTATGCTGTTCTTGGGGCTGCTTCCTTTCTCGGTGGTTCTATGAGGATGACAGTTTCTATTTGTGTAATTATTCTAGAACTGACCAACAATTTGTTATTGCTGCCCTTAGTAATGATGGTGCTTTTGGTGTCTAAAACTGTGGCAGATGCTTTCAATGCAAATATATTTGACCTTATTATGAAACTAAAGGGGTTTCCTTATTTAAGAACCCATGCTGAGCCATATATGAAACAGCTAACAGTAGCAGATGTAATCACAGGCCCACCCCAATTCTTTAATGGCATTGAGAAGGTCCGAACCATAGTTTTTGTTCTCAAAACCTCCAAGCACAATGGTTTCCCTGTAATTGATGAGCCTCCACTCTCCCAAGCACCAGTTTTGTTTGGATTAATCCTCCGCGCTCACCTCCTTGTGCTGTTAAAAAAGAAAGCTTTCATGTCCACACCAATTCCAATAGGCAATGAAGATTTGACGCAATTTTCAGCAGATGATTTTGCAAAGAAAGGTTCAGGACGTGGTGACAAGATTGAGGATATACAGTTAACTGAGGAAGAGATGGAAATGTTCATAGATCTGCATCCATTTACTAATGCTTCACCTTATACTGTTGTGGACACAATGCCACTAACAAAGGCTCTTATACTTTTTCGAGAAGTTGGCTTGAGGCACCTGCTAGTGATACCCAAGATACCTGGTGTAAGTAATTTTCCTTAAAATTTAGGGTCTTAGTCTATTGCCTTGTTGCCACTAAAGATATATAACTTTGAAAATTGATGCTTGCATTTCGCACTACTCACAGCAGCACACTTAAAACAATTTTCCCTTTTCATACCTAGGACTAGTTTGACTCACACTGTGTTACATATGTTGATGTGAGACATGTTGTGAGGGAGAAAAAAGCAAGTAGGTTAGCACTACTTCGTGCATGTTACATCTAGTCAATGGTAAATGTTATTGTTATGTGAAAATTTTCTCATTCAAGTTATATGCTTATTGGTTGCAGAGATCACCAGTAGTGGGAATATTGACAAGGCATGATTTTATGGCGGAACATATATTAGGTTCGTACCCCTTGCTAGTGAGTAGCAAGTGGAAAAAGTTAAAATTCCGGTTCCCTCTTCTGAAAGAGCTTTTTTAAGGCATCTCTGCCGGGCTTTCAAGCTTGGTTTTCAACGGCATGTTTGTAAATATTTTTGAGTTGCACAAGTTTGCAAAGTCATGTGAAACGAGGTAGAGAACATTCTTTTATCCATCTACACCCCGGGATCCAGAGTTGAATGGGGACTGGACTACAATCATTTTAAGTCGTATTGACTAAGATTTGAGAATCAAAAGTAACTTTGGGTTCACTTTTTGAATATGAGGAGTACAAACAATTAGCTTTGAACGTCTCCCTAAGGATATTAATTAATATGGATTGTTCATTTTCTAACAAGAGCAAGGTGCAATGGGGCCAATTCAGCCTCTGATCAAAGTAGTTTCTCTCAATTTCTATGTACCGATCGGAGTAACTAGGTTGACAGAATGAGCATATAGAGATTTTTGTGTAACTTTTAATAAATGAGAGGCACCCATTGTTTTGAATATTTCTCCCTTCGGTATCCCGAATTCAAATCAAATCTGGGACTCGGTATGCACGTCTCAAGTGATTTGCATGGTTAAGTATTCACCAAAACAGTTGTTGACAAATGACGAACACAATTGAGAAGTAACTTCCTTTTGCTTGATGGGGTAAGAACGTGTATAATGCTCTCTCTCTGTTCCGCACTTCACACGTGGATGCTATCAATAGTTGTCAGTAACGATGTAAATAAATTCGACTACGTTGAGTTTTGAAGCATCTGGTGGCTACCTAGATGGATTACTTTCTCAGGAGAACAACAACTCGTTTGTACCGATCCTATTACTGACATGCAGAAACTTTCTTTTTTTTCTTTTAATAATTTTATGAGTCATGCTTCATTATGTATTAAAAAAATCAGAGAGATACATATTTCTGTAAATTCTATGCAAGTTTTTCATTGAAAGTTGTAACTTCTATGTACAAATGAGAAAATTTTTAAAGGGTTTTTTTAACTTAACTTTGAGTGATGTAGTTGCAATTTTATGTGTACTTAATTGCACGTAAAATCAGTACACACTTGCAACCTTTTGTTTTAAAAAAAATTACAATATTTTATATAGGAAGTTACAAATTTTATGACTTTATGTAAAACTTTTGTAAAAACTCTAAAATTCTCTACAAGGCATCAAAGTATATAGTAATACTATATGTACTCAAAATAAAATCTGAAATTGAATTTCAAATGAAAATAAAAAAAATTATCATTAAATATAGGATTATGAAACAAATTTATAAAATTTAATTCAATGAATATAAAAGATTCGAAATTCAATTTCAATTCTCATTTTTTTTACCTATAATATATTCCCCCAAATATAACGTATTTTTAAAGATATAACACCTTGGATACTGAGTAAGGAGATTAATAAACTCAATCAGGAAAGCTACAGTTGAAACCGCTTCCCATCCATTGGCATAGGACACACGGCAATCTGTAGGCCCATGCAGACAATCTCAATCCTAGCAAACAGGAAATGATTTGGCCCTTAAAAATCTTTATAGTTGACAGAACTGGGAAGACAACTAGTTTTGGTGGGACAAGGAAGAAAAGAAAGAAAAGACTTAGTACAAATAAATATCAATCTTAAATTTGAGTTACTAGCCTTTCCTTGTGCTTTTGAGGTAGTCTGCCCTTATAGTCCACAACTGCTCTCCCACTGATTTCATGTCAGGCCGATCTGTTCGAATGGGTGCAGCACATTGAAATGCTAAGTCAACCATCTTCGTAAGAACCTCTGCATTTACAGCTTCATTCATCAGAGGATCCACCAGTTCCACCACATTTCCTTCATCAAACTTTCTGAAGGCCTGCATGCAGAAACATCATAAACAGTTATACCCAGAGTGTTGAAGCAGTAACACTGGGAAAAAGAACATGACAAGAAATACATAAGAAATTCATCCAAAGAACTAAATATAAGGACAGAATGTGAGTTTACCCATCTTAGCGTAACCCGCTCTTCAACAGGTTTCTTCAACTCTACAGGACGGCGGCCTGTCATAATTTCTAAAAGCAAAATGCCAAATGAGTAAACATCACTTTTGGGAGTGAGTTGATATGTTTTCATATACTCAGGGTCCAAATAACCAACTGTTCCCTTCACTTTGGTTGAAATGTGTGTTTGATTGGAGTCCATTGGACCAAGCCTTGCAAATCCAAAATCAGCAACCTTGGCTCTCATACTCTCCGTCAGAAGAATGTTAGATGATTTTACATCTCGATGGATAATTTGCTTTTCTGTCATGAGATAAGCAACAGGTTAGGTGTCAATTGGCAGATCTATAAATGATCAAGACTGCAGGGAAGCTATGTTGCAAGAAAATGCCAAATAGAATACAATATTAAAACAGAAAGGATACAATGGAACCCTTGTCCACAGATATATCAAACCAAAAGACTAACACACTGGTCATTTAGAAAGGGAAAGAGATTTAAAGCTCTTAATTATCATTGATATCAGTAGATTTTGTTTCTATAACAAACAATACTTAACATATTTAGAATGGAGTCTACATATATCCTTAGATTCAGCTTGTATGCACAAATGATAGAGCTTTGAACCTGCATATTGATGTAGATAGGTCAAACCATGAGCAACATCAATGGCAATTTCAAGACGCTGATTGAAATCCAGGATCTTTCCCCTCAGGCCTGTCAGTAATATAAACATGGTATTCCAAATCAATTATAAGATTTAAACAGAGGCTCGTGCTAACTGCCAAAATCAAGAATGCATGATCTTACCATCCAAATGCTCTCTAAGAGTACCATTTGCGACATACTCTGTGATAAGAAGCCTCTCATTTCCTTTGTCAATATAACCTAGTAGCTTCACTAGGTTTCGATGATCAATTTTGGCCAGAAGCTCAATTTCACTGCTAAATTCAGTTCTCAAACTCTCAAAGTGTTCCTATACAAGTTTTTATACATAACAAGTGAGAAGAAAGGCTTTAATTTCACAGAAATACTGGACCTGATAACTGAAATCTTTTTTAGATATTCATGTAAACATTATCAGTCATATATGATGTTAATACAGTGAATTAACACATTCCCCAGAAATTTAGAGAGGAGTTAAAATACTTGCTAGGCTATTGTTTGAAAAGCCATGAACTAGATGATATTGGCACAGTGTATCACATCCAATACAATGAAGCAAATAGCAGAGGTCTAGAAAATATTAGATGAAGGTTGTTTTACTTTCTTTACCTTGTTGTTCCACTTCTACAATTTTATTGACTTGCAATTTGCAAATAAAACAGAACCTGAAACCTTATTACTCTTGGATTTGTAGAAACTAAATACTAAAAGCTACTTCTTACCCTTCTTGCACGTTTTACAGCCACAACCTGGCCATCTTCTAGCTGAGCCTTGTAGACAGTTCCAAAACCCCCTTCTCCTATTTGTAATGAGTCTGAGAAATTACGGGTAGCTCTCGCAACCTGACTCAGGTTGAGATGTACTGATCCAAGTCTCTTGAGTTTTGGAGACATTGTGAATCTTGAAGGACTAGGTGGTACCCGAAGTGGACTGGCAGGAATCTTTGCAGAAACCAAGTTCCCTTCCAAGGATGAAGTTGAATCCACTGCAACAGCAAAATTGTTCATTTTTAGATTAAAACAGGAAGCTCAATCGGAAAGAGTGTATACAATGTAATTGTAAATTCTAAAAATAGTGCAATAGGAAAATATTAAATAAAATCTGCAGGTCATCATTCTACATTCACTAATTAATAAATTGAACTGCATTCAAACATGAAATTTGTCCGCACAAATTAGAAACATCAACTCACTTGAAACTGGATCCTTGGCCAGCACAGCACCAGCAGTGTCTTTTTGTCTTTTTCCATAGAAACAAGGACAAAGAAAAACACAGCATACAAGCAAAGCTCCACCGGCAGCTATGCCAACTGTCTGGGTTGGCACAGGCTTAGAAACATCTTTGTGACCTTGGGATGTGAATTTATTGTCTAGGTCCTTGTGCAAAAGTTTTCTTCCTGTCCTTAAATGAACATTAGCTGCAAACGATGAAAGACAACATAACACTTCTAAGAAACAGCTGTTTGAATTCTCAAAAAGATTAGTATTAGTGGCAAATGGCAATCAACAAAAATGTGCATTATATATTTGCTGAACCCCACACAAAACAAAAAAATCGCGGGTACATACCACTACCAGAAGAAACATCCAAAGTACACTTGTTACTCCCAAAGTAATTCTTCACGTCACAACCATTAGCACTATACAGTTGGAGGGCCTCACAGAAACTAACTTTATCTACAGAAATTCCGTTTATGTAGAATAGTTCTTGATCAGAAGAATATGAATACTCTATACTATCCACACCACAATCCTTTGACGGTAGGAAAATTGCAGAGCCAAAAATTCCAGGAAGTTGCAGTACTAGCGCCAAGAGCAATGCAGCAATAGCCATTCTCAACGGTAAAATGCACTGTTTTACTTCTCCGAACTAACAGAGAATGAAAGCATTTATTGTTTCTTTCACCCGAGCACCGAAAGGCTATCCTTTAGGAAATATGCAGAACCACCAAACATAACCAACAGATTCCTAATATAGCGGCATATCACACATAATACACCAAAATTAAGCCGCAAAGAATCAAGATCAATTGAATTCCTAATTTAGCAGTATGTCAAAGCCCAGAGACTTTTGGCTTCATCAGAGTTTCGTTCTGCAGTCAACCAAGTTCTTTGCCTAATTCACCAAAGCAGGTAATCGAACACAACTGAAAGTGGATGACAAAGCCTAAAATTGCTTGACAAAGGGTAAGTTCAATTTCCCACAACCAACCAAAAATTCGAGCGAGCCCTCCAGCTAGAGGAACAAAATCATAGAGAATTATCCAGCTAGATTCTGATCTACAGGAGTTTGATTTTGAAGCACTACTTTGATGTTGCCAACAGCTACATCATACAAGAATATTCAAGACATTTGTCACGGGATCCTCTGCCCAAAACACACGAGCTAAGTTTTTAATGACCAGTTTCACAAATCCAGACTAAAAAATCCCGTATAGCCAGCTGGTACAACCGCTCGGAATCCAAAGCCGACAACTTAAAGCATAATTTACAAAATTCCACTTCACTCAACACCCACTTCACGGAAACCTTAACAGCAGCAACCCCGCACAGAAAAACACACAGAATTCCACCCAACGCCCAGAAAAAGTGGATGTCTTTGGATCTAACGAATGAAAATTTCGAACCCCAGAAGGGGAAATGGCTATATATTGGTAAATAGGAAGAAACTAGAAATGAGGTTTGACGAAAAAGTAGTTGCAGTAAAAGAAAAGAAAGACGTGAAGAGAACGGCGGCGAAATGTTGGAGAGAAACAAAGAAGAAGGAGGGTTTGGATTGGAACGGAGGGAGGAATCAGCGAGAACGCAACGCAAAGAGTAGGCAAGGACAAGGAAAAGCCAGCCAGCCTATGGCAGACTCTGACGTAAACTCCATGGCCGTCTATACGAATTATATATGTTTTGTTATGTAATTACCCACAAATTCCTTTTTCAATTTTTCTTTCTTTCTTTCTTTCTTTCTTTCTTTTTTTTTTAGGAGATAAAGAGAACGAACTGCATCGTTGACCGTTGGTCGAAGCCTTGAAGAGAAGAAAATTGGGAAACTGTGGACCGATTGCCGAGAAATATCTGGAGGGGGTATTTTGGTATTTTCAATTAATTTGCTTGTTAAAATTTGGCAAGAAATATACACCGAGCTTTGTGGCTGATAGAATCGGCGCGGCGGCTAAGATGAAATCAGGAGTACGAGGACAAAATTTGCCGGGACATTATACATTTACAGACCGATTCCAACCAAAATGGCCACTTTATCGCTGGTACTGGGTTTCATGTGAATGGCATCTCAGGGTTGTTAGACTAATTGAGTCCTTAAAATATGATATTAATTATGATAGCTCTTCCGTATCTAAATTAAAAATTTAGATATCGATGCTTTTATTAATAAATTAATGAATAAATATTATCTATTTATATATGAAAAGAATTTTTAGATAATTTATTTATTTATTTATAAATCTTATAATTTTAAATTTAAATTTATTTTAATTTTATTTTTATCCTAAATTTTTTTTATGA
Organism: Sindora glabra; assembly: GCA_020226215.1. Lineage (NCBI taxonomy): Eukaryota > Viridiplantae > Streptophyta > Magnoliopsida > Fabales > Fabaceae > Sindora > Sindora glabra. The sequence continues at coordinate 16,407,093 of CM035232.1, read as the reverse complement.
ATTTATGAGTTTATAAAAATAAGTTAGGCCCAAATATCTTTTTATATATAGATTTAAAGATTTAAGCTAAACTTTATTTTACATATATATAAAAATTTTTAAAACAAAAATTAAAATTTCAAAATAAATTTAAAAAGAAAAATAAAAATTAAAAAATTTCATTATAATTTCAAATTCCTTCGACGACGAATAAATTTGAAAAATAAAAAATATTAAGATCAATAATACTATTTTTTTAATATCATACACCTTCGTATATAAAATTTAGAAGTGCATATTTTTCATCAAAATAAAAAATTCATACATTTACTTTAATTATTTTATATTTTTATTTTCATTGAAAATAGGAAATTTACAAAAAAAATTAACATTTAAAATTAAAAATACATTCATAGATAAAAAAATTTATTATAAATTTTTTTAATATATTATATACGTCATTTATCATTTATGATTTTGGCTCAATATAAATAATTTATATACAAATTATATATATTGATTATTAAATATGTTTTATGTCCTAAAAAGAGTAAAATGAAATACATAACTTAAGTTTTCTTTTAAATTTATTATTTATTTCTCTTAATAAAATGTTGAGTTATTGACAAACTTATAAATAAATGATACCTATTTAATACATGAAAGAGGTTTTTAGGTAATTCATCTATTTATAAATTTTGTAATTTAAGACTTAAATTTATTCTAATTTTATTTCTACCCTAAATTTTTTTTATAAACTTATGAGTTTATAAAAATAAGTTGTGCCAAAAAAAATTTCCTATATAGATTTAAGATTTAGGTCAAACTTTATTTTATATATATATGAAATTTTTCAAAAAAATTATATTTTTAAAATAAATTAAAATTTCATTTATAAAATCAAATGTTTCTTTTAAATACAATACATGGATAAATATAGTATTGACATTTTCTTATTGAAATTTTTAATATTTAAAGTACATTCAATATATTATTAACAAAATTAACTCATTTATATAATAAGATATTTTTTTTATTTTATAGTAAGCTTATATGACTTTGATTAACTCATTTATATATGTGTTTTCATCCTCCTCTTCCTCCTTCTACGCCATCATCATCTAAACTTTAATTTTATTCTTACCTTTAATATATCTTGTGTAATATTTCTTTTTATACGTAACTTTTTTCTTATGCCAATTTACATAAAAAGTTCAATTGTTATGTGTTCTAATGATGATTAATTTTCGTTACTTGACATTTCTTCTTCTTCTTCTTCTTCTTCTTCTTCTTCAATGTCATTTAATTAAATTTTAGGTACATTATGTTTCTCTTTCAATTTAAAATCATCTACATCAACATTTTTATAATCTTTTTAAAGTTAAATAATGAATTTATTTCAAATAAAATTTAAGAGAACACCTTCTTAGTAAGAAATTTAGTGCTTCTATATTGTTTAGGCTACTGGGTTTATGTTCTTAATCTCCTGGCGTGGATATTGGCAGGAATTGATTGAAACTTTAGCATGGGCTCATGAACGCACACCTTTGGCTAATTTGATTCGATGGAGAGATAAACCAGTGGCTCTTTCCATTGTGCAAGCAAGAATTAAAATTTTAGTAAAGATTAAAGTTAAAATTATATTTTTACTATAAGAATATAAAAATATAATTTATATAAATCATGAAGGATGTTAATTTAAATGACATATAAACATTTTTGTTAAAAAAATTAATAAAATTAATTCATTGAGAAATATTGCATATTTTTAAACAATTAAAAAGTAAATTTATTCCAAATAAGATTTAAAAATGATTAAAACAAGACACTCTTTTTTTTTTGCTAACTTTGAAAATTTGTTTGTTCAATTTTGAATTAAAAAGATTATATTTAATTACATTTGAGTGGTTTGTCATTAGTTCCACAATAAAAAGTATCCTTTGTCACCCTTTTTTTAATTACATTTTATAAAAAAAATTAACATTTAAAATCATAAATACAATTATGGATAAAAAATTTATTATAAATTTCTTTAATATATTATATAAATGATCTATCAATTGTAATTTTAATCCAATATAGATAATTTATATGAATATTACAAGTATTGATTATTAAATATATTTTATGATCCAATAAATTATTATATAAATCATTAATAATTTAATAATATTAACTCAATATTAATAGCCTACTATAAAAATTTATTTTAAATCATTGCTAAATATATAAATAAGTTAAAATATATTGGTAGAATAAAAAAATGACATATCATTATTTTTTACAAGTTAACCACTTCTTCTATTTGTCTTTCTTGATTGTAGATTTAAATAATATTTTAATCTAATGGTAAATATGAAGAAAAATATCTTAGGTATCGATACCCATACTTTTACTTTGGATACATTAGAATTGTCCTATTAATTAATAATTTACTTTTTAAAATTTGTATCGATAATGCGTCGTAGAACTATTTCATTTCTTGTCGTTCTTGATTATTTATCGTAATTATATACATGTATATATTGAGTTTAAATTTAATTATCAATATAAAATATTTTATATTATTTATAAGTAATAAAATATATATTTAAAAAAATAATAATTAATATAAGTAATAAAATATATATTTAAAAAAATAATAATAATTAATTTTTGTAATAATAGCAAAAAATTATATAATTTTTTTACTAATATAATAATATATAAATGAATAATAATATAAAATTAATTTATATTAATAATAGATTAAATTTAAATTTAGATTCTTATATTCCACATATTAGCAATATAATTATATTTATATTAGTGATACAAGAAACACTAACACTTGTTTCATATTCTTTTATATATAATGAAAAAATATAAATATGAAATACATAAAATACGTTACAATGTTTTATGTGCTGCTCAACTGTTGCGTAAAATATAAATAAAAATCCGTTAATCTAGATGCAAAGGTTGAATTCGAAATTTTAAAGGAGATCCTATGCGAAATTTTAGAGCTTGTTATAATGCAAGTATAACTGTATAACTACTTATTAAATTAAATGTTGGGAAAATTTAATCAATCAAATTAAATGCGAAATTATATATACTTGATTTGCTTTTTTGGATCTTGATGCAGTATTCTACCATACGGTTACCAAGCATCACCTCGTGTCAGGAACTCTTGCTTTTATCCACAATAATTCCACCAAAATCATACTCACAATGTTCTAGAGAGAAAAAGATGAAGAAAAATATCTGGCTTTGTATTCTAAATGATGTGTTCTTTCTCTCTTTTTTCTTTCTAATAGGAAGTAGTTAGTTTTCTTTCTCTCTCCCATTCTTTCTCATTTTTTCACTCTTGTGATCAGTTATCTAAAAAAATTGATTATATAATTTTAATTTTTGAATTCAAATTCAAATAAAATATGGATCACCCATGATGGGTGTTTCCACATTCATCATCTCCCACTCACACATAATGAGATGAGTCACATCATATAATCTTCTTCTCTTTTTAAGTTTTCATATTCGGTGCATTATCGTGACCGCATGGACATGATGTCATATTGGGTGTTCTTATATTAGAAATTTTTATATAGAATTAGCACAAGATAACCCTTACTTCAAGTTATTTATATTATGCCTCAGATATCCTAAATTTTTCCATATACACTTTTCATTTGTAAATTTAATCCCTCACGAGCTTTATTACAAGCTCAGATTGTTATCCACATATGCATAGCATGGGCTTATGATGTTACCAAAATTAACTTCATAACAGACATGTTTCAGGCATTAGCATAATTATGTATATGTCAAAAAATCTTCTTTTCGCCCATGTATCACTTTGATTTGAAACAGCTATTTTTCTAGTATTTTACCCTTTAGACTGTATATATATCATGATCATAGGATGCATACTAAAGTACTAAACACCATATCACTTCTCTATGATATTGTCAAAGTCAAAGAGTATCTTTGAAAAGAATTTTTCTTTTCTAGGACTCACAACAATGAACCAGGAATGAACCAGGGAACTTTTACTTACTTTCCATTTACGTTTCTTTTTGCATATGTGGTATGAATCACATGCTATGTGTTCCCCTCATAGCATCAGGGCATATGTCAATTTTATTGATAATACCGTACAGACTTTAGTTTAGATATACATAATATCTAACCTAAATTCTTTCACATCATTTGATTCTTCTTGACGTCAGTATGTAAAGAATTCATTATCTAGCCACAGGTATTGTGGAAGGTAGGAGAATCCACAATTCAACTCATATTTGTATTTCGGATCTTATCTTAACTTTACCTTGTTAAGGTGACATATTTTATTTTGTGTTACTTCTCTACCAAAACATAATATTACTCATTGTTATATTGGTGAACACATATCTCATCTCCGTCCACTCCTCATGAGCGTCAGAGAGGATTGTTTGCATGAGAGAATAAACTTTATCAACCTATATGATATATTGGACATTTGTATATTCATACACATATTATGACACTTGTAATTGAATGAAAACATACTTTCTTTATTTCAATTTTGAAAATGTTCAATTACATTCTATGCATACTAAGAGATTTTACATGCTCAATATATACATCTCTAGGTATAGCCTTAGTGAAAAGAGCCGTTATCATCTTTTGTATAGTAATGTGTTGAATAATGACCTTTTTTTGCACTATTGCATCTCTCACAAAATGATACTTTGTGTCTATATGCTTAGTTTTGTTATGGTACTTTAGATCCTTTGTGTAAGCGATGACTACCTGACTATCAAAATATATCATAATGGGGTTTAAATTCTCACCACAAATCCCTAAATGTTCTATAAATCTCTTCAACCATATTACCTCTTGTACTGCTACAAAACATGCTAAAAACTTTGCTTCCATTGTCGACAATGCAATGCATGTCTGCTTCTTACTATACCATAATATTGACCATTATTTAGTAAGAAAGAGTAACCTAATATGGATTTTTGCTCATCTAGGTCTCCTGCCCAATCTGCATCAAAATATTCAACTAAGCATAAATTATCTCCTTAATAGTATAGTGCGTAGTCAACGGTGCCTTTTAAATATCACAATATTCTCTTAACAGTTTTCTAATGTTTTTATCTAGGGTTTGACTAGTATCTGCTTACGAGTCCAATTGCATGATAAATATTCAATCTAGTATACATCATTGTATACATTAGACTTCCAACCGCACTAGAATAAATAACTCTTTCCATTGATTTCTTCTTAAATTCATTTTAAGGGTATATTTCTTGACTTAACGGTTCGCTCTTATTTACGGGTGTATTCATGGGTTTGTAATTTTTCATATTGAATTTTTCAAGAATTCTCCACATATAACTTGCTTGAGAGAGAGAAACAAGTTTCTTAGAGCGATCTCTGAAAATTTTGATTCTAAGAATGTAATCTGCTTCACCTCTTGTACTGTTACAAAACATGCCACAAACTCTGCTTCCACTGTTGATAATGCAATGCATGTCTGCTTCTTACTATACCATGATATTGCACCATTATTTAGCAAGAAAGAGTAACCTAATATGAATTTTTACTCATCTAAGTCTCCTGCCAAATCCACATCAAAATATTCAACTAAACATAAATTATCTCCTTAATAGCATAATTATTCCTTAATAGCCATAATCGAATTCATGTTATTCCTAGCTAATAGTATATCATCTACATAAAGGGATAATATTACAAGATTACCTTTATGCCACTTGATATAAATACAATGGTCTTCCTCAATCATTTAGAAGTCATATGAGGTTATAACTCGGTGAAACCTTAAGTACCATTGTTTGGATGACTGTTTGAGTCCATAAATAGATATTTGAAGTCTACAAACTTTTCTTTCTTCTCTTTTTTATATGAAACCTACTGGTTGTTCTATGTAAATTTTTTCATCTAGTTCTCCATTGAGAAAAATAATTTTTACATCCATTTGATATAATCCTAAATCAAGATTTGCTATTATAGTTAGGAGTAATCTTATTGAATTGAAATGTACAACAGGTGAGAGTATGTCTTCATAATCTATTCCTTCCTGTTATGTATACCCCTTTGCAATTAGTTGAGCCTTATACCTTTCAATTGATCCATCTGCCTTTCTTTTAATTTTAAGAACCTACTTGTTTTCAATTGCCTTTCGGCTAAATGGTAGGTGAGCTAGCTCCCAAACTTAATTAGTTTTCATTAAGTTTATTTCTTTCTCCATTGTTTTCTTCTAATGTTCTTTAGCAGGGGAACTTGGAGCCTCTTGAACTGTTTTTAGCTTTTCTTCATCTTAAGGAGTAACCATGAGAGCTAATCCTTAAATTAAAAAGTGTCTTTTGAGTATACTTCCTCTTTTACTTTTTCACAGTCAGGTTTTCTATACTATATCATCTTTAAATACAAGGTTCTCACTCATTCTCTCAAAGCTCCCACTTGGATTGATACTATTCTTTGAGAGCTTTCACTTAAATAAGATAGATAAGATTCAATATCGTTATCCATTTGATCTTGTAACTTATAAAAAGATATAGTATAATCAATTTATCCTTTGTTAGAAAACTCGCTCTCTAAAAATGTGGCATCTCTTGATTCAAGTTTCATTATTGTTCCATCCTCATTTTCACTAATAAAAATATATCCCTTAAACAATTATGAATATCTTATAAAGATACATTTCTTCCCTCTTGGACCTAATTTTTCATATCTATGGAAAGTATCATGGATATACGTAGCAGACCCCTATAGTTTGAGAATGCTCAAATTAGATTTATACTTTGTCCATAGTTTATAGGGTGTGGATGTAATAGACTTTAAAGGCACACGGTTAAGTATGAAAGTAACTATTAAAATGACATCTCCCTAATAGGAAAATGGTAGATTTGCATATGCCATAATTGACCTAACCATGTCCACAATCAATCCTAAGCGCTTTAATTTTCTTGTTTATTTAATTTTTGACTTCATTTAAATAACGTCTAAAACATTCTAATGCTTCTAACTCATGTGAAATCAAATAAATATGACCGTATCATGAGTAATCATCAATGACAGTGATGAAGTACCAAGCTCCATGTCTTACCCTGACATTCAAAAAATCACATATATTAGAGTGAATTAGTTGTAATGGAGTTTTTATCCTAATTCCTTTTTCAAATGATTTTCTAGTTGCTTTATTAGTTAGATAATATTCACACAAAGACATCTCTAATTTCAAAATTAGGCCTAGTAATCCTTCTTTTACTAGTTTAATCATCTTATTTTGATTTATATGTCCTAGTCTAGTATGCCACATGTCCACTTCAACATTTAATTTAGAAGTAGAAGTAGTAATGTTATCAAAAGCAGCATTGTTGACAATATCCAAAATGAAAATCTATTAGAAATGAAGTTAGAACTATAAAATATATTATCTTTAAAAATGTTAGCAATATTGTACAGAAAATTAATTGAAAATCCGAAACTAAGTAAGGAACAAATAGAAACTAAATTCTGTCAAATGTCAAGTGCATAAAATGCATCATGTAAAATTAAAGTTCTTCCTCCACGCAAATTCAATTTGCATGTACTAATGCCTTTGACTTTAATCCTTACATTGTTTCTAACATAAAGTCATCTACTTTGATTTAACAAATGATAGTATTTTATATAGGATCGTCGATCCTTACTTATATGGTTTATAGCACCTGAATCCAAAATTCACAAAGGATGAGATTCTATTAGAAAAATGGTACTGGAAACATATAAAAAATGTTTGAAATCAATGTCCAGTAATATCTTATTTTGTTCATTTTGCTGAGTGCAATCTCAAGCAAAATGACTCATTCTTTAATAGGCATAACATTTGATTTTCTTGAGATCAAAGTTTCTTATGCCATGCTTTCCCTTCTTCTTCTTAAAGTTTTTCTTACCCTGAGAATTGGGCCATATTTTTCTTTTCTAGAACTTTTCACCCTTTTTAGATTTATGCTTAGAACTGGAGGGACCCGCTCCCTCTACCATATATGCTTGCCTAGAGGACCTATAAGCCTCCAGATGTTCATCCTCAAGTTCCAAATGTCTTACCACATCATCGAAAGTTACAATACTTTTGTTGTGAGTTAGGTTGACCTTCATATATTTTCAACTAGTAGGAAGTGACCTAATCACTGCTTGTATTTGCTACTTATCAAAAAGTGCATGTCTTACAGCTTTCAACTCACGAATCATGTTTGACATTTCACGTAAATGTTATTTCATCAGTGTATTAGGCTAAAATTTGTATGTGTCAAATTTGATTGTGAGTCTTTTCAATTTGGTGGTAGAAGTACCACCAAATTTCTTTTTCAAGGCAATCCACTTTCTTTGAGCAATTGGATAATTCTCATATTCACACATGAGGTTATTCGTTATTGCACTTAAAAGTGTAATGTAAGTAATGTTGTTCTTTTTCTTCCAAACAGCATACGCCTCAGCATCTATTCTATGCTGAGCTGTGTTCTCATTTTTAGGTTCTAACATGACATTGTTTAAGACTTTTAAAGCATTTTGCTCCTTTAAAATATATAATATTTTTTGATGTCAAATGTCTCAGTTATCCCTATTCAATTTGTCACCCTTGTTTAATTCAGCAATTATCTTCTTGCTAACCATTCTATTAAATATCTAAACATTTCCTATGAGTATACAATGTCATTTATTTGTATAGTTCTCGCATAGGACAATAATGACACTACTTAGTTCATGATTAGGAGTTTATGTTTGTCATACCCCTATCACATGTTTGTCTAAATACTATCATTATTTCTTATCGAGATCGTTTTCATGCAAATATCATATGTTGTTTCACTTTTAAGTAAAAACATAATATAAGAACTCCCACTCTAATGCAGGATTCCATAAAGATAAATATACATCAAATAAAGATGTCTAAATATTCATCAAATAATAAATAGATTTAATAAATATTCATCAATGTTCACAAAGTAGTTTCAACAAATCAAAAGAAATAAAATTTGCCAATATATATAGTTAGTGTTTCTATTCTAACTTCTTATTTTGAATTTAAGGCTTTTATCTTTTCAAAAGTGTTGAATAACTTCGATAGATTTTAGAATAAACTGATCCAAAGTTGTGCGTATTCATAGTTTTGATTAGGCCTTTTAGGTGTAATCCTTTCTCTAGAGTGCTATACCCAAGATGTCTTACACTCTTCATGTTTAGGAATTATAATATCAGGATTATTTTTCTACAATTATTTTTGAAATAGCAAACTTCTTGTAATCTCAACTTGTCCATGCATCTTTCAAGATCAAGGTATTTGATGGTTCCCCATGTATAGTCTTTGCATTGCCATAGAGTCTTTTTAATTGGTTTCCAGAAGTTGTCATCTGGAATTACATCCATCAGGTTAGAAACCCAAAGGTGATTGGAAAACACCTTTCTCTTATGGCTGAGATCCTTTTTAAAATATTTGACTTTATGTAGGAAAGCTTTCATCGGGTAGTATGTGCGTGTGTTTCTTTTATATAGTGAGCATATAATTTCTTTTAGGTTTTTTAAAGGGTTTATCCAGTTTGACTCCTTGGTTTCTTCTCCTACACTTTTCACAAGCCCATATAGATCATATTTCTTTCTAAATCACTGTTCCATGTTTGTTCAAAAAAATTAGACATAAAATATGATTAAAATATGGTATTATTGCCACTTTTTAAGTTAAAATAGTGTCATAAAAGCTTCAAAAATATATAAATAATACATCAATATGTAGATCTTAATTTTAGAAAAATTTAGAATCAAAATTTGCCCCCAAATGACGTTACACACCCCTACATGCGCCTATGTAGCATTTCTGCATGAAAAATTTCAAAGAAAATGGAAAAAATAGAATTTCCCACTCTCAGCGATAGCGCGTGAGGTCCACGCACTGCCTTGCGTGTATTTTCCAGCCACCAAAGCTGGCCAGAATGAGAGGAAAAATTTTTCTCTTTTCAACAATGTGTGATACAGGCCACCCCCGAGAGTAAGGAGTTTTAATTTTTTTTTTAATTCTGGTGGATCCGAAACAACGTGTCGTTTTTGTCTAGCACAAAATGACATGTCTTTTTAGTTCAAACTAAGACAGCTCTCATGTTAAAATAATGTGTCGTTTACTAGAGGCTTAAAACGACATGTCGTTTTGGTCATCCCTTTTCTCCGACTGGGTTAACTCGACCCGATTCGCAACCTAATCGAGTCTATACAACTCAAAATCGTATTTTAGCTATAACTTTTGATTTAGAATTCCGTTTTAAGTGATTCAAAAGTCATTTTTCTCTGAATTTCATGCTCTACAAATCTAGACTAATTTTATATCCGAAAGAATTTATTTTCAAAGTTATGAGTTTTGTAAAATTTTTAGATGTTCTTGTTATTTTCTGATGTTCAGAAGTGTCTTATGAATGTTTTATATATTCCTTTTAATACTAAAACCATCCTTAACAATATTCATCCAAGAACAACAAAATTAAATAACAAACAAAAAAAATGCATTCATTAGCCAATTTTCATATCACAAAAGTAAAAATAGAAAAACATACTTTTTGGTTAAAGCAAAATTACCACTCAAATACATAGTACACAACAAGTGCATTTAATATAGTACATCTTATATAACACATCTCATACATCATGTGCTTTGCATTTAATTACATTAAATACACATAGGGAATCACAAACATCAAATATAACTAGGCTCTGATACTAATGTTAGGCAAATTTAATCGATCAAATTAAATGCAGAATTATATATACTTAATTTTTCTTTTTAGATCTTAATGCTGTATTCCATTACACGGTTGCCAAGAATCATCTTGTGTCAAGAACTCTTGCTTTTATTCACAATAATTTCACTAAAATCACACTCACAATGTTCTAGAAAGAAAAAGATGAAAAAAAATCTCTAACTCTGTATTCTGAATGATATGTTCTCTCTTTTTTTTCTGATGGGAAGTAATTAGTTTTTTCTCTCTCTTCTATTTTTTTACTCTTGTGATCAGTTATCTAAAAAAAATTGATTATATGATTTAATTTTTTGAATTCAAATTCAAATAAAATAAATATTTATCTAAATAAATATTTATTATATGATAAATATGGATCACCCATTACGGGTGTCCCCACATTCATCATTAAATATTTTAGTTAATTTGTTTCAATTTGATATTTTATTTTTTATATTTTTTAATTAGATACTTAGAATTTTATTTTTTTTATGATTATTTCATACTATGGTCGATATAGATAATTTCATATACAATTATCTAATATAATATATATTTATCGCTATATGATGTAGATATATCAATATAGAAATGATGTAAGGGGACTCCGAACATAAAAATTACTAAAAAATTAAAAATTACGGTGTCAATAATAAATAATTTTCTAGAATTGACTTCATTGTATACATTCAAATATTTTCTTCAAACTCAGTAATTTGTCATTTGAGTAAATAATTTTTCATTATTATATTATCATGTTGTTGAAGTCCATAAATATTAATTATGCATATTATTGTAAATAAAAATCTGAAAATTAACAAGTATAAAAAAATAATTATAAGTAAAATAAATTTTGAAAAACTAATTATAAAGAAAAAAGTATTATAATAAAATTATAAATTATAAAGAATTTGTATTTTTTTAATAAAACCAACACTTGAATTAAGCATGAACTATCTTGGACTTGAAGCAAGTTATACCAGTTGCACGGACTAAAAATGTACGAGTGCAATCAAATGTAATAAAGCAATTTCTTGTGCCGCAATTTTGCTTTGCTGACGAGGGATGAGACGAGAGCGCTTTGGTGGGAAAAAAACCAGGGTGTCTGCGTGGTTGCGTTTCGCCGTGTGAAAAGGCCCACGTGTGTTTGAAAAATACTAAGTTGGTATGGTACCCGCAATACACGCGAAAAAGCAATCGAGTCTAATCATCAATAATTACGTGTGTAATTACTAGAAAACAAAATTACTTTATTAAACTAATGCTACGATTAAATTAAATATGATGAATATTTCATTATTGAATCAGGATTATATCATTTTGGAGTTTGTACCAACTAATTTAAGATGTGACGTAGCAAAAAAAAAATTAAGTAAAATGTGACTGGCTCGCGTACAAGTCTTTCATTAGAAAATTGTAACCGGGCACTGCGCAATACTAATTGAATAGCCTTAGAAGCGGTTAGAATAATTGAAAAGTGGTCCTTGCTCATAGATCACTTGTTTTCTAAAAATAAATAAATCATTCAATTAATATTATAATAGGACAATTATACTTTAAATAAATCGATCACTATAATTTCTGGCCACCATGTTAAATAAATCCTTTAACTTCACTTCATCACTTACGTATTATACTTTGTATCTCTCATTGACCTAAGTTTCGAAAGGTTATAATGAGATTCCAATCTTCTTGTTGGTTTGTTCGCAAGTGTAGAAAAGTTTTTTTGTAATATTTTTTATCATCCTCAACCTTTTTATTATTTTTCTACTAGCAAGGAGATGCTTTAATGCACTATTATAATAGTACACTAGTGAATTCAAATGTTTGAATTCATTAATTTTTATAACATTGTATAAATTAAATAAAATTAGATAATTTTAAAATAATAGTACATGATAAGATGATGTATTTTAAGTTACACTTTTTAGTAATGCGTAATTACTAAAATATAATTTTATTTTATATTTTTAATAATATTGGATATTATTTTTTTAAAAAAAATTATTATATTTTAAGTTTAAATTTAATATTTTATAAGTATATTAAGTGATTTAAGTTATTAAACAGAAAAGGTCCAGCTTCGAAATCAACTTTGAACAACGAAGGTATATTTGGCCGATCAATCTACTGATATTTTGGTAAACCAAAATGCGTGGGTTGAACAGAGGTATGGGCCCCACAACAGTTGATATGGACAGTACTGTATGTGGACCTCAAAGAAGCCCAACAACATATGGTCCCACATCATTGTCTTCATTGATTGCCCATTCATTCTTCTTCACACGCCGTCTGGTACATTATGCTGTTATTCAAGCCGCAAAGCACCACTAAGACCAAAATTGTACATACATTACTTTTTTTTTTTTTAAGGAAAAAAAGAGTGAAAATAATGCTAGTTCCCTCATTATTAAAACGTTCTAATAATTAAACTTCGATTTAGCTTGCCCCAAGTACATATAGAGAAAAGATATTTACATAAGCACTATCTATTACATCATTCTTAAATATTACTATTCAAATATTATTAATCAAGAATATGTGGATTAATTTTCTCTAACAATTAATTATTTTTATTATAATTAGTAATAAATCATTATTAATTTATTATTTTTATTTTTGAATTTATTCATTTTAGTTGATAGCATTTGAATTGTAATATTTAAAAATAACATGATAAACAGTAGTTACATTAGTATTTCTCTTATAGAGTTGTGTGTAATTATCATGATTGTAAAAAACGAAGGGAATAAAAGGGATTATTGCAAGTCAAATTCAATTTCTTTAAATTATGATAAGAGCATCTTCATGTTTTGGAAATATATAGTTTTTGATCGACCACTTGATGTGTATAAGGAAAAATAAGAAACAGCCTGATCATGACTATACACTTAATTCGTCCCATGTTTGACTCAAACACATGCTGATGCCTGGCAAAACAATAAAAATAGGTGATGCTTAAGGTTTTAAATTTGTTGTTGTTCTAAGTGTACGTGCAATGGGAAGGCAAGGAAGAAACAATATTGAAATCAAATTTTCTCATAGTTTCAATAGAGGAATATAAACCGAGATCGATTGGCTATTATTCTTAATATTACAGTGATATTTGATAATATTTTTAAAATTATATTTTAAATTTAAATGCAAAATTTTATTTGTATTAAATATTACAGTAATATTTGATATTATTTTTAAATTTTTTTTTATCATATCTTAAGTTGGAAGTCAATATCTCGTGTGTTTTAAAGGATTGTTGCTTCTGTTATTACTAAAAAAAATGGAGATGAATTTGGATACCTTGGATTATGATTTCTTGAATTTTAAACCGGGAGGCGAAGACCTTCATTTGCACAAGCAATGTGACAAGTTAATGAGAGAAAATGACGGATATCAATTAATCAAAGAGGAAAAGGCTAGGAGTTTTCCTCTTAATGGGGCCTTTCATTGTTGGACCAAGGTTCAAACATGGGCCTCAGTTTAAGATTTGTGGTTCTTATATCTCCCATGCTAAGGCACAACTCAGAAATAAACAGTGGCCGCTCCCTAGTCCATAACATTGATTTTATAGGTGGAAATTTTAGTAGTATAGCTCCTTTGATGCCTTTGATGCCTTTGATGCTATAGATCAGCTCAGCTACTTCTAAGAATGATAATTAATTTAACACACATATATATATATATATAATTTTAAATTTAAAAGTTAAATATAATAAGAAGTAAAATTGTTAAAATAATATTGAATGTTATTGCACTTTTAAAGTACGGGCATAAAAACTTTTATTTTAAGATTGTGTACTTATTGCATCATCACCTATTTTGCAGTATGAATGATGTATTTTATTTGATTTTTTCTAAGAATTTCAATACAAAATAGATACTGTTATGATTAAAATAACTAACCTCTTTAAAACATAAAATTCTACTTAAATAACAAGTCGTCGTGAAATAATTGAACCAACCGCCTTAGATTAAGTATGATTATAGGTTACTGTTTTATCAGTGTTTTAGGGTGGATTTGAAATTTGACGTCAGTTATCATAAAAAATTTCTAATATGAATTATGGATGACTAAAATATTTTACTGAATTTAAAAACAAACCTAAAATTAAAAAGAGAGGACATGTAAATACTTTAAAATTAAGATTTTGCATATCTTTACTGTTTAGAAAAATATCGTCTCTAAATAGTCGAGCAATTAAATTAGAATAATATAATAACACATAAACAAATTTAACAAGAAAAAAGCTCCAACTCTACGAAAGAAAAAAGTCTTTAAAGAAAAAATAAATAAATGAGAAGAGATCTATTATATTATCATTAAATATTAAACGATAAAATATATAGATATTCTTAACTATAATTCTATAACTTTTTAATTTCTATCCTTATGTCTATACCAAAGAGGGTTTGCTCTAACCTCCGCATGAATTATATCATTATTTACTCATATCTTAAATTCTTACTCAAAATAAATATTTATAACCTAAAATGCTTATTTGATAAGTAATCTTAATCTTACTCCTAGAAAAAAATTTAACTTGAATAGTAAGATAAATCATAATTGAAAATAATTACTAATTAATAATAATTAAAATTTAAGTCAAACTCAACAATCTTCATCCCAATATAAATTTTATCATTTTAATGCCCAACTATTACAAAATGAGATTAATCATTTTAATGCCCAACTATTACAAAATGAGATTAATCATAGGGTGCTAATAATGAAAATCCTCCATCATTAAAATTTTTTTAAACTATAATAACTATCTTCTTATCAAATAACTTTACCTCAATCAACTATTACAAGTTTCACTTGGATTTATCAACAACCTCCTCATTTATAGATATTTCTCAAATCTTCAAGAACTTCAAACCTTGCAAACACCTTCATAAATTAAGATGTCTTCAAATCTTCATCATCATCAAGTATAACTCTTTCTATTTTACCAAAGTCAAAACTATCTACCATAATTGCATTAATCAATCATTCATTCTTTTCAATTCACACATCATCAAATCAACCATCTTTGTGATATCAACTTTATTACCACTATGATGACAATCGCCATCATCATCATTATCATTTACACCTCATACAACTACTCTTATACGACATCAAATCCATTTTGATATTAGTTGTTGAAAAAAATCCCCATTTCAAATAATTAAGCATTTGGCAATTAAATCAATTAGAATATCATATAACACACAAACAAATTTAACATAAAGAAATGTAAAATTTTATGAGAAAATCATGGATAGGAAGAAATCTACTTTATCATAAAAAATTATAAAATAATATGTGTGGAGAAATCTACTATATCATGACCACAACCACAACCATGACTATAACTATCATCATCATTATCATCATTTACATCTCATATAACTACTTTTGTATGACATCAAATCTATTTTGATATTAGTTGTTAAGAAAAATATCCTCCTTTCAAATAATTAAGCTTTAGACAATTAAATCAATTAGAATAGCATATAATGCATAAATAAGTTTAATGTAAACAAATCTAAAATTTTATGGGAAAACTATAAATAAGAAGAAATTTACTACATCATAAAAAATCATAAGATAATATATGTAAAAATTCTTAGTCATGATTTCACAACTTCTTAACTACTGTCCTTCTATTTCAAATCTTTATAAGGATTCCCATATAACCCTAGTAAACACTTATATCATATCTCTTTTATAGCTCAAACTTTTGTCCAATACAAATATTTAAAACTTGGAATACTTGTTTGATAAGCAGTCACAATATTACTCCAACACAAAAATCTAACTTAAAATAACAAAAAAACTTATAATAGGAAACAATCACTAATTAATAAAATTTAAAATTTGGATCAAATTCCACATTTGTATCTATCTCTTTTTTCACATAATAAGGTAGCACTTAATTCGATTTGTAGGAATGAAAAAAA
The DNA here is from genome assembly GCA_020226215.1 of Sindora glabra. Classification (NCBI taxonomy): domain Eukaryota; kingdom Viridiplantae; phylum Streptophyta; class Magnoliopsida; order Fabales; family Fabaceae; genus Sindora; species Sindora glabra. The sequence continues at coordinate 16,390,417 of CM035232.1, read as the reverse complement.
AAATTAAATAAGGAGGAATAAGATATAGAAAATTATTGTTTAATTTGAATTTGTTTCTTTCACTCAAAATATGGAATTATGTTTATGATTCTCTTTCTTTTTGTTTGATCCAATACTCAGGAAATTGAACCATACTATTTCCTATGATTTCTTCTCTTGTAGGAGTGGTAAAGATTATGACAACATCAACAACGGTGATAATAGCAATAGTAATGATAAAGAGAAATAATTTTTCTTTTCCTTTAATTTCAACTGAATAACACAATGGGATAACTTAAGAGGGAGGGTTCAAATAAAAGAAATTTATTAAAAATAACAATAATAAATTTCACATAAACCAAGCCCTTCCGGTTTGAAATCAATTTTATTTGGAATCATTTAAATTGAAGTGGAAGGACATTATGTACAAAATAATGATTTTAATTTATTTATAAATAAATTTTTTATTTGAAATATATATGTAATTTAATTAAAAAATAAAATTTGATGATATTATGATAAATATAATATTAGAAAAAAGATAAATTTTTTATATAATATAAATTTTAGACTAAATTTAATAAATTAAAATAAAAATTATAAATAAATTGAAACAAAATAAAATTCTATTGTATATAATTCCAAACATTCTTTAAAATTAAAATTTATTTAAAAATAAAATAAAATTTTGTTTATAACCTATTTAAGCATAAGGTTGGGGAAAAAAAAAAAAAAGCACCGCTTCTGATCCCATGTTCTGGTCTTAAATAATTTCCAGTTCCCACCAGCATCTGTAAGAATCTTCATTTTATTCCATTTGTATATAACACAATCTCTTGTGATAACGAGCAGAGCCGGAAAATGGAATGCGAAAAGTATATTTGGATAATGGATGGGATTAGGAGTCGATGGAATATGGACCACATGATTCTCATTCTGCCCCCCGAGGCTTATCCGGAACTTGTCGCGGATAGCTGGATTCGGGTTATAGGAGCGTCAGCTTTAGATCCTAAAGCTTCACGTCAAAATTGAACTTAATTTAAAAAAAATAAAGGGCGTAACAATCATTTCATAATTTTAATATACTAAGATAAAAAGGAAATTAAAAGTATGGTACATTCAAAGAATAGTCATGACGGGTATATTATAAAAGTATAGAGAATGTCTGTGTAATTTAAACAAATTTCAGAGGAAATTGAAGCAATTTATTTTAAAAAATTATATTTAAAATCATAATAAATTAATAATAGAAGAACATATTCTTTAAATGAAAAATGCTCCTTTTCTCATTCTCTTTATATCAAAAAGAGCATTTTTTATTTTAATATTTATAATTATATTTTATAAAAAATATTTTTTATCGAGACAAAAATGCCTAGTATGAAAAATGAACATTTCTTTCCTTTATTTAGTGAAAGTGTATGAAATATTTTATAACCTTAAGCAAGTGTCCAATAATTAAAATAGTCAAAATATGTAGCACAATAACAAACAAATAATTTGATGTGTAAAAAAAATAATTTTTTCAAAAAATTATAAATTGAAAGAAATTCATTCAGCATTTCAGTTAATGTATGTAAATCTTCTGAATCATAATCATATAACTTTCTCATTATTATTGTTGTTGTCTCTCTCCCAAACGAGGTTTACACAAACTCCATACTAGCATTTAGATAAAATACCTCAAGCTTGTAACCAACATATATATGTTAATGACCTAAAATATTTGCTCAAGCATCCATCCCATCATACTCTAATATAAAAATTTAGTTTGAATTAAAACTAATTTACAATTAAAAAAATCTCACATATTAGAAACACCAAAGTATTACTTTATTTAGAGAGCTGTTGTTATATTAAGGTAACAATTCAACTATTCATGGGATGGTGATCATGTGGTAAAAACGTGTACAAGTTCGAATTTATTGAAAAGCGTTCTAAGGATACATTTCTGAATAGATTGATGTAGAGAAGTGTGCCCCTAAAATCATCAAAATCAAAATAGAAAATTAATCTGAATAGATTGATATAAAATTTATTTGTAAACACTCCTGAGTTAGACAACAAACAGAATATTAAGATAAAAGAATTCGGTGCCCACAATTCTAAATCATAATCATAATGCAATTAATATAAGATTATAAATTTAATTCATTGTCGGTGTAAAAAATTTTACACTAATAAAATATATCATTAAAAACTAATATTAATTAACAATTTTTAATAATTGTAAAGAAAATTTAATAATTTTTTATTGACTTGATAACATATAATTACATAATAATATAAAATAATTTATATCAATAATTAATTAAATTTAAATTCTTAATATAATTAAAAAAGACAATTTCTGGCAAGTTAGGTCAGTTTGGTTTCTAACAAATATTAGAAAATATTTTTTTTACTGTAAATATAACAACATCACAAACCCATCAAATAAAAATCCTTTTTCTTTATATTTACGTCTTAGAATCAGGCATGTAAAATCAGGTGGAAGGACTTGCGTCAGTTTAAGTTCAAACGGATAAATTTATGAAAAATATAAAAAAGAAAAATTGCTAAGCTTACAAGTATATGTAGGAGGATTGTATTATTTTTTTCAATTATTAAGAAGTGATTAAATCATTAAATATGTACATTTAACAATTGAATATTACACTTTGAATGGAGAAGAAGAAAGACATTTTAAAAAATATTAGATTGAAATAGATTAAATTTTTTTAAATCATAATTAGATAATTAATTTTTATATAATAAATTAGTTAGGTAAAATTAAAAAAAATTATATTAGCCCATCAAATATTAAATCATATTAAAAAAAATACTCAAATATCTTATAATTACTAAAAATCTTAATATAAAAAAAAATTAGACCCATGAACAAATCCACACTCTCATTGGTAAGATTGCATGTATTTGGGCTTGCGCAAGCTTGTTTATATTAACCGACAAAAAATACGAGCATTAATATAAGGAGTCCAACCCACTTGTAATCACAAATTTTGAATTCGTTTTACATACCAAGTATGAGTTTTTCGTACACAAAGTTTTGCGAAACAAGGATGAACTTTGAAAGATTAGAAAAAGTTAGAAATTAATGGGTGGATAGACTTCCCTAATAATGAATGAAATGAAAATATAATGATATAATTGTAAGGGTCAAGTGCCATCATATCATATTTTTATTCATATAATAATATAATAAAGAGAAAAATACATTAATTCTTTAAATTTTAATAAAATTACACATATTTTTCCCTAATTTCAAAACTTATAAAAATTTATTTTGAAATATAAAATAATATTATACTCAAATTTAAATTAAAATTTTATCTAATAAAATGATAAAAAAGATGATTATAAGTTCAAACCAAATAATATGTACCAATATGAAATATTCTAAATATTTTGTATTTAAAAATATTTTGAGTGAACTTAAAGAATTAAAATATGACTAATACAAATTAAATTTACTGTAAATATTAAAATTTTAATTATTTGAATTTAATTAAAAATATATTTGATGAAATTTTTAAATCATTATATATAATTTTATTTAAATTTATGATAATTATCTTCTATTATTTTATTAAAATTTAAATTTAAATTTAGATATAATATTATTTTATATTTAAAAAAAACCTATATACATTTTAAAATTAAAGAATAAATGTAATTTGGAGTGAGGAGATAATAATGTATTTTTTTCCTTAGTTGGCCTATTTTTGAATAAGAAGAAAATAGTAAAAAAATTGAAATTTAAATAAAAAATGTGATAAAATTTTTGAAATTTAAATTAATCTACACATTTTATTTTTAATATTTTTTCCCTCTTCTTTTCATCTAAATAAGAAAGTTAAGAAAATTTCAAAATTTTCTAGGACGAAGCCTTAATGCTTTTGTTTGGTTATTAGAAAAATGTGAGGGAAAAAATGAGAAAGAGAGAAATGAAGAAAGAAAAAAAAAGGAAAAAAGATAGTTCTTTTCCTTATGTTTGGTTGAAGAGAAATTTGAGAAGAAAGAAAATAAAAAAAGTAGTTAATTTTTTTCTATTTAGATGAACAAAAAGTTGGGAAGAAAAATGACTTAAGTAGAGTAAAATGATTACAATACCCTTAATACATAAAATATGGCTTAATCCCATTATCAGTGTAAATTAACTACATACTATTATCCCTTATGTGTGATTATACCATTAAATAATTGTTAAAACTCTTTTATTATTATTAAAAATTTTCAAGTAATATTTATTTCTTATGAGATATCATCTTTTTATTTACCAATAATATAAAATTATTTATACTATTAATTCATTAAATTTAAATTCTTTTAAAAATATATGTTATAATAATTTTTATTAATTTTAACATAAAATTATTAATAAATTAAGTAAGCATGCTCACTAGGACTATCCTTTCCTAGTAACCAATGTTTTGCTTATTTATTCGATTTCAATGGATTTTATTAATCTTGTTTCTATCCTTCATCACAAATTAGTCTATTGATCCTACATTATAGCATAAAATAGTATTCCATCACATATACCTAACACAATATTAAGTCACAACTCTCATCATAGTATACATTGATGTTTCATGACATATTACCTAACAAAATATTAAATAAGCATATGATCCATATTGTTTATATTATTTACATTCTACTAACTACTATAATTATGCAAAATCAACATAAATTAGTGACATACATCCCTAAAAAATTCCATAACACTACTAAATGATTTTGGCATCTTTCACGAGGTGATATAAGAGATTTTAGCACATCTATTATAGTACACCAAAAAATTGATTTTTGGTATTATCATTTTCATATAAGAAATAATAGCACTGAAATTAATTTCTTTCTTCACTTCTATTTTTTCTAACTTATTCCATATATTTGTAAGACTATGGTGTTGAGGTCTACTTTTCTTAAGAATTGTAAGACTTATTTTAACTATTTTCACTTGTTTGCTAACTAATGCAATTCTTTCTTTCAGTAACTTCAGTTAAGTTAGTAATTCTCGTGTTCATTTTTTCATATCCACTTTCAACTAAATCAATCATTACTGCTTTGTGTTTGGTGCCTTTTGAAAGATGATGTTTCTTAAGATTAATTTCCATAAGATTGATTAGAATTGCCACATTATAAGATTATATGCATCTATATTGCATGTAGAATTTATGCCTTTATTTCCCTAATGAAAATTATAATTAAACATAACATTAAAACAATCATTCAAATTAATGTTTTCCTTTTCCTACTGTTAGACTTTGTCTTTTGCACTTTCAAAAGGAGCACTAGTTGCTTTATCCTTATAAAAAAGATGTAGTAGTTTATCATAGTTGTATATTGGTATTCACTTTCACTTTTATGCTTTAAGCTTCTCTTATTAATGCAACCTTTGTCAATCAAGTCTATATATTAGAAATAATTCTAAATTCAATAACCTTAAAGAAATATATTGAAAGTAAAAATTCATTATAGTGTTGCAATAGTTATATATAAGCAATTACCATTAAGATCTCATCCCAAAGTTCTAAGCTCTGCTTTAAACATCTATGTCATTGGATTCTAACCAATTCCATTTCACATATGAAATAAATTATAACATTCATTAAAAAGTATTTTTAGAGTTTTCATTTTATTCTTGAACTATTGCTATTTAAAAAAAGGTCCTATAATTGATTTTAGAGTTTTCATCACAATAATGTAAGCTTAAAGAAGTGAAAGTATCATATGATCTATTTCTTTTGTGGACTTCCTTTCTAGCAAAGGATCTAACAACATTGTGTCTATTTCAGAAGTTCATCACAAGTGTATCTTTAGAAGAAGTTTGTCCTTTATTTTTTGACCTCTTGCTTTTTGACATGATTCAATCTATAAATTCTTACATAAACTAGTATGATTACATAATAATATAAGAAATGAATAATTAAGTTGCATGGCATTATATTTTCTATATGAAGTCTGCAACAAAGCATTTTACTATAGAGATAACAATTTTACTGTTCTTCATTAGTATAAGTAACATGCTTAATGTTATGTATAGTACAAACATAAGAAATTTAATAGCAACCATATTACAAAACATTCATGTAAAAAACACATAGCTCAATTAAATTTAATATGGAACATTAAGTTTATCAGAAAAATAATAAATTATATATTATTACATAGTATATAAAAGAAATTTATGATAAACTCTCTTAATATTCATCCCATATACAAGTTGCTATGCTTTCTCTTAAAATAAATTCTTATTCATAGTCTTTTTCTATATTTCGTGCATCATGATCTTTAAGATCATTCATGACATTATTCAATAACTCACGATTCACTTCTTTAATCAAATGCTCATCAGAATCAATATTCCATCAAGAAGTTATGCAATATAAAATAAGCAATAGTAATGTCTATTATGGTATTTTAGGAATAATATGGTTGTATGTTACTAGTTATAATTGGAAACATTTTTTTAGAACTTCAAATGCTCTTTTAGTAACATTTCTCAATAAAGCATATCGATGATTAAAAATTTCTTTTACATTTTGTGGACCACACATTAAGTACTTCTTTGAAATGATAATGTACACTTCTATATGGTGTAAGTAGTCTACTCTTTAGTGGAAATCCTACATCTTCTAGATAATATTTACCTAGAAGTATATGAATATATGTTATAAAGTATAATTATTATGAAATAACCTTATTAGAATATTGTTTTTTTCCTATGAAGGGACTAATTTAATCTCTAGGAAATTTTAAGTTTATCTCTCCTCTTAGTTAATGCATATTTAAGAACTTTCGAGTCAGATGCAATTCCTTACCAATTGATTAGTACATAACTGAATTTCATATAAAAAGTGTAAACAATCAACACATTTTGTATTGGGAAGTTTTTCCTTCCTCTAAAGCAAGGAGCATATTTAATTGGCATTTTCATTTGTATTATATGTTCCATCTATAACTCTAATACAATCCTATATTTTAATTATTTTATATTTGATTATGTGAATGACATATTAAAACTATTAATATATGTTAAGCATCTAAACCTATATGCACTATTATCTTACTTTGAAATAAAGATAGAATCTTTTACTATTAAGTATTTATGGAAAAACTTTTGATTCAGAAATTTGCATAAGATACTCCTCCTCCAATGAAATAATGACTTATAAAAAATTATGAAAATAACTGACTAATTGCTTTCCTCTGATCGAAGAAAGAAAAAGGATATAATTTTATTTTTTACATTATATGCTAAAATGTGTAAAAATTTAGCTACTTTCCTCCTTTACTATATATAGCATGTGTAGAATCCCTTCACCTTACTGATTCCTCTTAATTTCTCATACAAGTGAAGGAAAGTATAAGGACTCATATGTATTATATCATGACATTTATTAATTTTCAGTGAATTTTGCATAAGTTGTTACCACATTTGATCTCTTTCGAAAACTTCACCATCATTAGGTGCATGAATAAGCATTGCTTACAAAGTCAATAAATACATAACATGCATAATAAAGCATATAATTTACATAATGTACATTCACTAATGCATTTCCTATTCTTCTATCATGTCAACATTAATTAACTATTTTAATTCAGATTGCTTATCAAATATATTTTCTTTTTGTCAAATAGAGGAAAGCTATCTCGATAGGATTGGATTGGTTTTTCAAAAAAAATCTAAATAGTAAGAAAATTATCATTTATAACATAAATTGAAATTTTACTAACTCTATATTATTCACATAATTACTTATTAGAATACCCATTATCATTCTTATATTTAAATAAGAATTACTCTTTAACACAACTATGACACAATTATTTCATAAATTTATATTATTGTTTAGTTATTACAAAATTGATATTAAAAATAAAAAATTTTAGTTAAGAAAATATCTTTAAGTTGTTTTAAATTTCTTTTTTCTATATTACATATTTAGAAGTACAATTTTTAAAAATTAAAACAATTATCAAATAGAACCTTTCATTAACAACTAAATAATGACTATTTTAATGTGACAATGTAAACACCATGCGAACCAGTAAGATTTTCTTTCAATAAAGAATAATAGAATAATAATGCAAAGTTAAATATCTTGCAACTTAATAATCAAGTCTCATTCTTAAAAATTTTACTCCAAGAATGAAAAACTATTCTTTTTTCCCACATACCAATTTGCAATAATGAAAAAAAATTTATAAAAGTAAGGATACTAGCATTTTAAAATTACGATGATGAAAAATTAAAAGATTTAAATTCATGTAGATTAAATATGAACTTTTCAAATACTTAATTCATATAGATTAAATATAAATTTAATTACAATAAAAGGTGAAAAAGAATTTTTTGAATGTGGATAAGGAAAAAATTATCAAAAAAATGCTCTTATAATTTGAAATTAAAAAATGATTATGTAATTTAAAAAATAGTTCTATAAATTGAAATTAAAAAAATGGTTATGTAATTTAAAAAAAGATTATATAAATTAAAATGAAAAAATGGTTATGTAATTTGAAAAAAAATGGTTTAGTACATTGAAATTAAAAAAAAAGTTATGTAATCCAGAAAAAAAGTTTTGTAAATTAAAATTAAAAAAAGATTATGTAATTTGGAATTATAAAATATTTTCCTTTCATGATCTAAACTAAGTCACGAATAAAAATTAGGCTAGATTTGTGTGATTCAATTGGACAGCCATATAAACCTTTCATCGGTCTAAAAGAAGAGGTTGTTAGAGCTCCTCCTCCTTGCATTATCTAACGTTGTATTGGTGTAGCAAATCCGTTCATCAAGATGCTATCAATTTTGCAGCTACAATATCTAGCAATGCAAGAGCTCTTTAACGTGCAATGCCTTTGTCATCGATAGCAGTTTAGATGGTAGCAAGGAATTCGATAACTAACTCAGACATAATCTAGATTGATACATGTTGCTATTATGGTAGCGAAAAAATAGAAATTCATTTGTAGATTTGATAGAGAAAAATAAGAAAAGAATACCTGAAGGAAGAGTTGTGCACAAATGAGAATCAACGATCAAAAGTTAGAGGAAATGCAAAAAAAAGGTGAAGTCTTAATAAAAAATGAGGGCATACACCAAAAAATGGCTGGATGATAGTTGTTTTTATTCTAATTTATTCTTAATTAAAGGGGAAAAATCCAATAAGCCCTATAATAAATTTTTATTCAATTTTCTATTATTTTATTTATTTTTTCATCTAAATAGTTTTCTTTTGTTTAGATGAAAGAAAAAATTAAAATTTTATTTTAATTTCTTCCATCTGATTTTTATTTTATTTTCTTTACAACTAAACAAATAACAAAAATCAGTGGATGAGAATAAGCCTAAGATGCAGAAGCATCTTTGGCTTATTCTATGTTGGTAAAAGTTGTTTAATTGCTTGAACAATTTCTTGAAAGAAAAAATTAAAATTTTATTTTAATTTCTTTCATCTGATTTTTTTCTTTTTATTTTCTTTACAACTAAACAAATAACAAAAATTAGTGGATGAGAATGAGCCTAAGATACGGAAGCATCTTCAGCTTATTCTATGTTGGTAGAAGTTGTTTAATTGCTTGGACAATTTTTTGAAGAAAGTATCTTTACGATTGACATAAACCAGGAATGGTTTTGATAAATTGTGCTTAAGAAATCAAGAATCATGATACAAACTTCGTTATGTTGTCAAGATTATAAGGTCATTTGATTTGTTTCAATAGTATGTGAAGTTATATTTCCTAAGAAATAGAAAATTAATGAGTTATTTGGTTAGTTATGATCTCAAAAACTGTAAGAAATAGACCTTTCTGGGAAGTCTTACTTCCCATAAAACATAGGAAGTTATTTATCCACCTCTCCCCTAAATAAGAGCTATTTTTCATATTATTTATAAATATAATGATAACATTATTTTATTAAATTTAATTAATGATAACTAAAATTTATTATTTTATACTATAATAATATTGATGGTACAATAGTCATTTTATTAATACTTCTTAGGATATTTAAAGTTGAATCAAACAAAATATAGGAAGTTACTTCTCAAGAAATTCACATAGGAAGTTCAATTTCTTGTCGAAAGTTATTTCTTGTATGAATCAAACGACTCTTTTATACGCTTCCTTTGTTCCATACATAACTTTTAATATAAAATATTTTTTTAATTTTAAAGTGTTTAAATTTTAATTTTTTATTTTTAAAATTATTTATTTAAATTTTATAAAATTTAAAATAGATATCTATTACTATTTTAATTAATTATTTTATAAAATTATATATTTTAAAAAATTTTTAATTTAAAATTATAATATTATAATATGTAAATTTATTTTATTACTTTTTATGTCTAATTTCATAATTTATTTTTTATTATTTAATTAAAATTTTGTATATTTAATTTAATTTCTATTAATTATATGATAAAATTATTTATAGAAAAATAACAAAACAACTAATATACTATTATGATTTTTATTTAAAAAATTATATAATTTAATAAAATAATAAATTAAATTGACAATGGGATTAATTTTTAGTTTTCTATAATTTAAAAATATATTTATCAAAATTTTAAAATTAAAGGAAGTAAAATCATTCTAAAATTAAAGGATTAATTTATATGTTTTAAAAGTTTTACAATAAATTTGATTGTATTATTGTTAATATAGAAAGCCTCGATCCTGTCATTGTAAAGAAAATACATTGACAAAATCAACATGTATTTGAAAAAAGAAAATAAAAAATACTTCCTTTAATTTTTTAATTTTTGTTTAAATAATATAAAAATAGTATAGTTAAATAAAATAATAAATAAAATTAATTTTAATATTAATTTATTTTATATGATTTTAAAATATAATTTTAAAAATTTAAATTAAAAAAATAAAATTTAAGCTATCCAAAATTAAAAGTAATATTTTACAATTTTTTTAAAAAATTGTATCGTATTAGATGCATTTCCCAGTTGAGTTGTCAGAATTGACATTATATACTTTAGGAGAGAGACTAGGGAACGTGTAAAACAGACGCAGCGTAAAAGCCATTGAACAATACGCTTGTAATCTACGATGAAAATCTTAAATTCAAAATTTTTAATTATTAATGCACCAAAAAATTTTATATATGATTGTAAACTAAATTTAATCATATTTTTTTAATAATAATAAGATTAATTTTTTATTTAACATATATATGCAAAAGTTAAAATTTTTAATTTTTAAAATATTATCAAATATAATTGTTCTATTGGGTCAATAACAAATTTAATGATATTTTATAAAAATCATTGTAACTGCCTTATGATTTACAAATATGAAAAAACTATTTTAACTCATATTTGACGTAGTTAAAATTAAAATTTATTTTTATTTCCAAATGAATTTCATTCTAAAATAGGTGTTTGGTTTTAAGTAAAAAAGAGATTTTATTTTATTTTATTTATAATTATAATTTTTAATTATATTAGTACCACTGATGAAATTTATTAAATTTGATAAAGAATTCATTTTATTTGACCTAAAATATATATTCTCTCTATTCTTTTTTAAGTATCATTTAAAGTTAATGCATATGGATTAAAAAAGACAATAAATAAATTTAATTTTAAGAAAGATGAATTATAATTTATTAATATATCCCTCTACTAAAAGTCAACTAATAAGTAAAATTATAGAGTATTTGTTTAAATTAGAGGGGTTATATTTGAAAGATAATAATAAATGTATTCTAGATTTCTTAAAATAACAAATAAGTATAAATAATTTTTTTCCCAAAAATGATACTTAAAAGGAATAGAGAGAGTATTATATAACAAATTTGCCCTATTTTCAAGAAGTTATTTGATTCATATGGGAAATAAGTTCCTACAAAAAATTGTATTTTTTAAGGAAGTGGTTTCTTACATGAACTTTTCATGAAGCACTTAAGATTATTTAGTTGACATGAAGAAGTGACATTTCTCAAGAAGTAATTTCATATATTTTATTTGGTTCAACTTTGAAATTTCTAAAAAGTATAAACAAAATGATTCTTAGATCCTTAATATCATTATAATTCAAATTAATAAATTTTAGTTGTTATTAATTAAATTTAATAAGAATAATTTTGTCTTTATATTCATAAAGAATACATGAAATAAAACTTATATATAAGAAGGTGGGTAAACAACTTTTTATATCTTAGGGGAAAGAAAACTTCTTGAGAAGTTCTATGTCTTCCAATTTGTTATCCAATGGCTAACTAAACAATTTATTCCCTTTTTACTTTTTGAAAAGTGAAACTTTTTATATTATTATTGCATCCAAGCAATTCCTAATATTGTATTTATTATGATACCATTAAAATTTAATTTTTAAATTGAATTTTATGCTTTTTTCAATACATTCAAAATAAAAAAATTTATTTGTAAATAAATTAAAATTATTATTTTTGATAAAATTTTTAAATAATAAATTTTATTTATAAATGAATTGAAATCATTTATATTGAAATCAATTTTAGAGAATTGTGATGTCAAACCAATTCTACACTATAGATTTGATTTTTCTATAAAGTTGTTATATTCTAAGGGCGCTAATGAATCAAGCAATCAACTTTTATAAATAAATAGATGTTCAATTGACTAACCCAATGCATAAGTGAGAATTGGACCAGTAACCCCTTGATCTTCATTAGGTGCTGATAATTTTGTACTATACTGGATAGGATTAGGGTTTGTAACTTACATTCCAGTAAAAAGATAACAATCTTTATATATAAATTGTGAAGGATCTTAGTCATATGTTTTAAAATTTTTCACTAGATTGATAATATTTTGAGGGAGAATTGAGTTGATGTTATAAGATTTTTTTTTATCTTGAGCTGCCATTAATTGAATTTTCTTATTTTTATTAAAAATTAAATTAATATCTATAACTTAATTTTGTAACTTGAATTATTATTATTAAGCGATCTAATGAATTTTTAATTTATCTCTTGAATATACTTTTTTATTAAAAATGTAATGGAGCTTATTAAGACAAAGTTAGTATAGAGCCTATTATTGAATCTATGAATGGATTTAGTTAGGATTTATTAATATGAAGCTAAGTTCTCTCTCTATACATAAAATTATTGATAATTTGTCATTGGATATAAAGTACATTATAAAGAAAATTTTCTTTAGAGTTTGGGCTGTTAAAGCTCAGTAAATAATAAGTCAAACCACGTAAAATAAGCCAAATTTATTTTTTAATTCATTCGGATAAAAGGGTCCAGTTAAATATTCTTGTCTGATGCTCTATTTTAGCCAGAGCATCAAAGTTCCAACCAGCACCGGTGATTTTGCGTGACTAAAGCACCGAAGGTTCAGCCAACAAATTGAGGTTCCTCCGAAGTAACTAGCTTGCTAAGTGGTGACAAATTATAAATTGGTACCACCACTAGAAATAAATTTCTAACTTCATGGCAGTATTCAAAATTTAATGTTACTAGTATATAATGTATTATTGTTCCATTTTAACAGTTTGATTTTTTGAAAAAAAGTAATTTGCTTTTTTTAATTAATAATAATAATATGAATATCGCAGCATCTTTATACTACACGACGCAAGAGTTATACTACCGGACATAATAACACTTATATGCAGCTAACTATTACAACACCTAAATATTTCCTGCTCTTCTGGATTTCAAGGTTGGCTAGGGTTCTAGCTATATAGTAAACATTTAACTCTTGGAGATCAGACTTCCATATATATTTCATGTATTAACTTGCTGTCACTAACCATGGAAATGCAAATTCCCTTAATATATATTTATAAAATATCTTAAATTTAAATCCTAGATATTATAAAAAATAAATCTTTAAAATAATATTAGATATTATTATATTATTAAAATGTCTACACTGATTTTCTACCATACCACATTGCTAAATTGGAACAATGCAAAATTTTTAATACTCAACCCTTTTAAAAGTTAATTAAAAGAGAAAATTTTAAAAATTTGTTACGTAAAAATAATAGCAATCATATTTTTCTTCCTTCCTTTCCATCTAAAGCAAACTGAAGGAAATTTTTAAATTTTAGATTTTTCTTTTAGTTTTCTTAAGCATAGGGTAAAAAGATTTTCCGTTACTTGTGCTTTGCCTCTTGACAGTGTCCCCGTGTAGACGTGCTACTGAAATCTTCACCGAAAAATAATGGCAAATAATAAATAATAATATAATATAATAATAAATAAAAAGGTAAATGTCAGCAAGGGGCCTACGCAATCGGTTACGACTAGTGAGGACCAAAAGAGAGAAATTTCTTAGAAAAATATAAAATAAGAGGTTGAGGCCAAGTTCCCGCAAACGCACTCCTCTGCCTCACTCATAAATAATCATGGTTGTCCATTCTCTTTCGAATATTCGTTTTACAGTTTTTCTATTCTTCTTCTTCTTCTCCTAAATCTCTATTAATTTGCCTCTCTGCAACCGCGTGCAAGTAGTAGTTGCAGAAGAAAATGGCAGGGAACGATTGGATAAATAGCTACTTGGAGGCAATTCTGGATGTTGGTCCAGGTCTCGACGATGCCAAGTCCTCTTTGCTTCTTCGAGAGCGAGGCAGATTCAGTCCAACTCGCTACTTCGTCGAAGAGGTTGTCTCTGGCTTTGATGAAAGCGATCTCTATCGCTCTTGGGTTAAGGTACACTACCCTCTTACTTCATTCTCCTGATTGGATTGGATTCGATTGAATTGGATTGAATTGTGTTGTATTGTATGCTTGTTGTTTTGTGCTTGTAGGCCCAAGCAACAAGGGGTCCCAAGGAGAGGAATACCAGATTGGAAAACATGTGCTGGAGGATTTGGAACTTGGCTCGCCAAAAGAAACAGGTTCAGTTCGTCATAGTTTTTACTTTAAATTGCATTACCATTTCGTTTTATTCATTGATTTGCTGATCGAATATCATCTCATCAGCTCAATCAGCTTGATTTTTTGGCTTTCGATTGCAGTCCTTCTATCTTTGTTGACGTTGATAATTGTCTTCCACTTTTCGTACACCACAAGTAGTAATTCAAAGCGAGAGTGGGGGTGTTAGACTGCTGATATTAACATTTTGTATGCTTCTTCTTCTTCATTTCTCAGGTTGATGCTTAGGTTAAAGCAGTCTGGTGTGTTCAGGAATGGGAACTTTTATTATGTAGATTTTCCGTTTTTATAATGTTTTGGCTGATATATAGAACAGCTGTTTTTTGGAATTCAAATGAAATTTTGTTTCTGTTTCTGCTTGTCCAAGTGATGGAAAATATTCTTCTAATCTTCTGTTTAATAATGTGGATGAGAAGAGAAAGAAATCATGTTGAGGTCTCAATCTCCATCTGCGTGATTGTGAATATTCTCTTATGATATGTAGCTTGAGAATGAGGCATCGCAAAGAATGGCTAAACGCCGCCTTGAACGTGAAAGAGGAC
Organism: Sindora glabra; assembly: GCA_020226215.1. NCBI lineage: Eukaryota > Viridiplantae > Streptophyta > Magnoliopsida > Fabales > Fabaceae > Sindora > Sindora glabra. Next base: position 16,374,979 of record CM035232.1, on the reverse strand, counting down.
GCAAAGAAGCAACTGCTGATATGTCCGAGGACTTATCAGAGGGAGAAAAAGGAGATCCAGTGAGTGACGTTTCTGCTCATGGTGGTGATACAACTAAAAGCAGATTGCCCAGAATCAGTTCTGTTGATGCTATGGAGGCATGGGCCAACAGTCAGAAGGGAAAGAAGCTCTATATTGTGCTTATAAGGTAAGAACTGTGGTTTAGTACTTTTGGCTTTGAAGTGATGTTGAACTAGACACGAATTTATAGATTTTAACATATTTGATTAAATTTACAAATTCATCATATGCTCCTTATGTTCTATTCCCTTGCGAAGTACTCTAAACACCAATCAACTGATTGCTGAGTGAACATTAGTGCAGAAAGCAACATGTAAATAAATTGCATCTATATAGCAATGTCATTTGACACTAGTCTAATCTCTCTGGTGTGCATGATTTAATGTTTTTGTTTTAACAACTAGTATAAATGCAGTATTCATGGTCTAATACGAGGTGAGAATATGGAGCTGGGGCGTGATTCAGATACTGGTGGTCAGGTAATACTAAATATTATATATATATTTTTTAAAGGGGTAATGATTTCATCAACCTGGTCTTATTTTCCTTTCTAATAGTGTAATACTCTACTCTATGAAATATTTAGAGTATTACCCGCTCATGTTAGAATCTAAATTTGGTTTCCCAATTGAATAGGTTAAGTATGTTGTGGAACTTGCAAGGGCCTTGGGTTCAATGCCAGGAGTTTATCGGGTAGATTTACTAACGAGACAAGTATCATCCCTAGATGTAGATTGGAGTTATGGAGAACCCACAGAGATGTTGACTCCGAGAAACGCAGATGATTGTGCAGATCATATGGGAGAGAGTAGTGGTTCTTATATCATTCGTATACCCTTTGGTCCTAGTGATAAATATATTCCCAAAGAACACCTCTGGCCTTACATTCCTGAATTCGTTGATGGAGCACTTAACCACATTATACAGATGTCAAAAGCTCTTGGGCATCAAATTGGGGGCGGGCATGCGGTCTGGCCTGTTGCTATCCATGGACACTATGCAGATGCCGGCGACTCTGCAGCTCTTTTATCTGGTGCTTTAAATGTTCCAATGCTTTTTACTGGCCACTCACTTGGTCGAGATAAGTTGGAACAACTTCTAAAGCAAGGCAGACTATCAAGGGATGAAATAAACACAACATACAAGATAATGCGGCGGATAGAAGCTGAAGAGCTAGCTCTTGATGCTTCTGAAATAGTCATAACAAGCACCAAACAAGAAATAGAAGAACAATGGCGCTTATATGATGGTTTTGATCCAGTATTGGAGCGTAAAATACGGGCAAGGATTAAACGTAATGTGAGCTGTTATGGTAGATTCATGCCTCGCATGGCGGTAAGTACAGCATCATAATCTGGTTTTTGAGAAACAGCATAGTCATCTTTCTTAGGACTGAGCTTGGCTGTCATTGCCAGTGTCACATGATGTTAAATTAGACATCATATTTTGTGGCTCCTTGCAGACAATCCCACCGGGTATGGAGTTCCATCATATTGTTCCGCAAGATGGGGATTTAGAAGGTGACCCTGAAGGGAGTTTGGATCATCCTGCACCCCATGATCCACCTATTTGGTCTGAGGTACAAAATATGCTAACCTGTATTTCTTTTGATGTTTTCTGGACAAACAGCTAGTTGATTATTCTTCTTTGTATGACTTGTCGGAGGCTAGACATGTCTGTACATGCAAAACAAAAATTAATTGATGCCAATTTGCACTTGGTGCTTTCCAGATAATGCGCTTCTTTACCAATCCTCGCAAGCCTATGATACTAGCCCTTGCCAGACCTGATCCTAAAAAGAACATCACAACTTTGGTGAAAGCATTTGGAGAATGCCGTCCTCTTCAAGAGCTTGCTAATCTAGTATGAATCATCATTTACATGTGATTGGGTATTTGCATCATGATATTCTGGTGACTTGTGCTGTTTGTTTGATCAATCATCGGTTATCACATTTTTTTTCTCAGACATTAATTATGGGTAACCGAGATGGAATTGATGAAATGTCAAGCACAAATGCTTCAGTTCTTCTCTCGGTTCTCAAGCTTATTGACAAATATGATTTGTATGGGCAAGTGGCATATCCTAAACGCCACAAACAAGCTGATGTTCCCGAAATATATCGTCTAGCAGCAAAGACAAAGGTAATTTTATCCATTACGTAGAGTAAAGGTTAATTGGTAATATTAAGCTTTAAAAGATCAGTCAATTTTTTTTTCCTTATAAAGACTGCCTACCACTCTTCAGGAACCATCCATTGAGCCAACATGTATATTCTCTTCATCCCCTTTAGTTCTTATTGGACAGACAAAAGTGTTTTGAAGGAATGCATGCAACTTGTATGTCTCTAGTGATACAAATATGGGCTTTGCACAGTTTTTCTTTTTGAGGATATATCTGTTTGATATATTAGTATTATTGCAGCATTACATTATGGAAATAATATTAATCGTCTATTTTAAATGACAACATGGGAGTCAATCTGCATATTAGTCCTCAGATCTGATGTCTATTAATCTTTCTCATCCAACAGGGTGTTTTCATTAATCCTGCTTTCATTGAGCCATTTGGTCTTACCTTGATTGAGGTAATCTTCTGAGCCTTGAAGGGATATTCATCTCTTGCTGTATCAATCAAGACCTTCGCTTTACATATCTGTTGAACAGGCGGCTGCCCACGGTTTGCCAATGGTTGCTACTAAAAATGGAGGCCCTGTTGATATTCATCGGGTATGCCTGCTGATTTGTGGCTGTGTATTATTTTAAAAAGTATCCGTTGGGAATTTTCCATGACTGATTGGTTATTACTATAGGTACTTGACAATGGTCTACTTGTAGATCCTCATGATCAGCGGTCTATTGCAGATGCTCTTTTGAAGCTTGTTAGTAACAAACAACTGTGGGCAAAATGCAGGCAGAATGGATTGAAGAATATTCATCTGTTTTCATGGCCTGAGCATTGCAAGACTTACCTGTCAAAAGTATCCACTTGCAAGCCAAGGCAGCCGCAGTGGCTACGAAGTGATGATGGTGCTGAAAGTTCTGAGTCAGAATCACCAGCTGATTCCTTGAGAGATATCCACGATTTATCTTTAAACCTAAAGTTTTCAATGGATGAAGAGAAAAGTGGGCGCAGTGGTAATGAAAATCCTGTGGAGTCTGAAGAGAATTCAGCAGATAGAAGGACTAGATTGGAAAATGCTGTTTTGTCGTGGTCAAAGGGCATCTCAAACGACATACGCAAAGCTGGAACCACAGAGAAATCAGACCAAACTACAAATGCTGGAAAATTCCCACCATTAAGGAGGAGGAAGCATCTCTTTGTCATTGCCGTGGATTGTGATACACGTACTAGTCTTCTTGAAATCATTAAAGAGGTCTTTCGGTCTGCAGAAAAGGAGAGGGCTGAAGGTTCTGTTGGGTTCATGCTGTCAACATCCTTAACAATTTCTGAGATACATTCATATCTGATCTCAGGTGGCTTAAGCCCTAGTGACTTTGATGCTTATATTTGCAACAGTGGTAGTGATCTCCACTATCCATCTCTCAATTCTGAAGATCGCCCATTTGTGGTTGACTTATATTACCACTCACACATAGAATACCATTGGGGTGGAGAAGGGTTGAGGAAGACTTTGGTGCGTTGGGCGGAGTCTATGACTGAGAATGAAGAACAGATGGTGACTCCTTCTGAACAGCTTTCAACGGACTACTGTTATTCTTTCAAAGTGCAGAAGCCAGGAATGGTAACTAAATATTATTATTATTTTTTTATAATTTTTGTTTGAAATATCAGTATCAGTTTTTTAGATTGAAAGACTTTTATGAGTGGAGATTTGTTACTTTGAGTTTCAAATAGATATATGTTCGATAAAGAAATTGGGCATCCTCTGGGGTTCCGTTTTTCTTTCTCGGTACCATTTTCTTGTGCTAATATCATCATCGTTTCTACTCTTTGCAGGTTTCCCCAGTGAAGGAGCTTCGTAAGTTACTCAGAATCCAGGCTTTACGTTGCCATGTCATATATTGTCAAAATGGGTCAAGGCTCAATGTAATTCCAGTACTGGCATCTCGTTCCCAAGCCCTCAGGTATTGTTTAATTATCGCTTTAAATCTTTCATTATGCCAAGAGTTGCATACAGTTGTGCCCCAACAGCTTTATGCACTTCTCCTACAGGTACCTCTATGTTCGATGGGGATTTGAGCTGTCAAAGATGGTGGTGTTTGTTGGAGGCAGCGGGGAAACAGATTATGAAGGATTGCTTGGTGGCCTTCATAAAAATGTTATATTAAAGGGAGTGGGAAGCAGTGCAACGAGCCAGCTTCATAATAACAGAAGCTATCCACTTTCGGATGTGATGCCCCTGGACAGCCCCAACGTTGTCGAGACAAGTGATGGGTTTAGCAGTGCCGATATTCGAGCTTCCTTAGACAGAGCTGGATTTCTCAAGGGATAAAACTCTCGTCTGCTTATTCATGAATAAAGTATTCATCATGTATATACATACATATGCATTATCTAAATTGTACGAGTATTTGACAATTATATGAAGCAATATTTTATTTTGACAAAAAATTACTTATCTTGAGGGGCACCATATATAATTAATACGAACAATTTAAGCACAATGCATGATTAAGACAACTATTTCGATACAGACACAGCTATTACACGACAAGGCACCGTTGTATCATTTTAGCATGTAATATTATTTGTCTTAGTGTTTTAAGTTTCTTAAGGGCGACCGTGAGAATGAAAGACATGAGACTAACAGGTTGGAGGCAGCTGAACTAACTAACCTAACTTTGCATTTATTTAAGCCATCGTTGTCTCATGGAAATCTGATGAACCTTCCTACAAAACATTTACAAGGAATATAGCTTTTATTATTGTCATCTTATTTGGATTATATATAGTCAAAGTACCAAGCATAAGTATCACTTATTCATCAAGTTCCATTCAATATTTCAACTCCATTTGAATTTTAGTTAATTTAAGACAGATGTAAAACTAAAACTTAGACGACAAACTGTTTCCTTTTCCCTTGATGCCCATGGTATGGTTGAGCAGCGTACCTAACAAACTGACAGTTTTTCCATCATTTTGTAAAGCAAGAAACTATCATTTTTCTCTTCGGTAACGATCACTTGGATATTCCATAAGGATTATTTCCTACGTACACTCTTGTGAACTCTTTTAATTTATTAGAAGGAATGTATAATATAATTCTAAAATAGGAATATATAAAATATTTCTCTTTTATTACGAAATGAATGGTTAACTTTTATTATATGTAAATACGGCGTAACTCAAGGAGCACTACAGTTATTTGTATTTTAACATGCAAATATTGAAAAATTTTATGTTATCCATATAGGTTTCAAACCCATATTAATGTGGCAAAATAATTGCCACATTAATATGAGTACTATAGCATGCACCGCAAATATTACTTTCTTACTAGGTGTGATACAAATCAATAAATTAATCAATATAATCTCTAATAATAATTTGAAGTTTCATTATATGTTAATTTATATATATATATATATATATATATATATTCAATAAAATGTGTATCTAAGTTTTCTGATTAAAAAATTTACCAAATGGACTTTTGATAAAATTAACGATAAATATATATTTAACAAAAGTCAATATTCATATCTTAAAACAATTAATTATAGATACCTAATTATACTTCAAATATTTGCTCAACTAAAAATCGATGGATTGATTCATAATTAACTCAATTCATCGAGTCCAATTTATTTTAACAATCCAACAATCATTTCATTCAAATATATGACCAATAGACTTGTACAAATTTGAGTGCCACCTATCTTAAATAGATATGCATTTGCAAATGGATTTTCGTACTCATTTCATTTTTATTATTTTCTTTTATTAGATTACTGAATTAATTGTTGAAATGTTTTTTGAAACTCTAACCCCAATCACCTATTTCTCTGTTTTGCAAGTTCTGAAGGTTCGGATTGATTTGAAGAGCAATCGGGTTCCGTCAAAATCTATAATTAGTTGCAAGGAGATCTGAACTGAATGCAAGTAAACCGTAAGATGTCTTTTTTTTTTTTCATCTTTATGAGAGAAAGAAATATATTGCCTTGTATTTTTCTTCATTTCGCATTTGATTTACTGAATTTTATATTCCTAAGAAATTGTACATTTCCAAAAATGTGATTCCCAAGCATGTAATTTCTATTTTTGGGAATGTAACATTCTTATATTTGGTTTAATATATATATTCCTGAGAATATTTTGTCGCATTTTCAAATATATTATATTCTTATGTTTAGTTTACACTTTATATTCTTAAGAATTTTATTACTTTTTAAAAAAATATCCTTATTAATTTTTTATTATAAATTGTAATAAATTATAGATTTAATTAAAAATATATGAATAAATATTTTTGAAGATTTAATAAATTAATAATTTAAATTTTATTTGATTAAAATATCATAAATAATTTAATATATTAAATATAAATTTTTTTAAGAATTTGAATTTAAATTTTTGTGTAATTAATTATATAAAATAAATAAGTAATTTTTCTATTATTGACAAGAAAATTTTATTTTCTTTGAAAAGAAAATAAGAGAGAAAGAAGAGGAATAATATGAATAAAGTAATTTCATGTAATCTTATTAATTTTTTAAAAAATACTCTTATCAATTTTTTATTATAAATTATAATAAATTATAGATTTAACTAAAAATATATAAATAAATACTTTTGAAGACTTAATAAATTAATAATTTAAATTATATTTAATTAAAATATAATAAATAATTTAATATATAAAATATTAAAATTTTTAAGAATTTAAATTTGAATTTTCATGTAATTAATTATATAAAATAAATAAATAATTTCTCTATTGTCGACAAGAAACTTTTATTTTCTTTGCAAAAAATAAAAGAGAAAGAAGAGAAATAATATGTTTTAAATTTAAATTAAAAAATAAAAAAATTTAAAATTTAAAATAATTAAAATATAATAATCACATATTTTATCTTTAATTTTTCTTTTTTCATTCCTTTTCTTCATTCGAATAAGAGAAGAAATTAAATGCTTATTCATTTTATAGATAAATATTTTTTATGAAAAATTTTGTTTATATATATATATATATATATATATATATATATATATATATATATATATATATATATTTATAAAGGAATGATATATTATTTATCTTGATGAGTAAAAAATAATATCTAAAAATTTAAATAAAAAAATTTAATTTTAATTCTTAAATAAGTTAACAAATTAGCATTCTAAATCAATCTTAATCTAACCTATTAATTATTCAAATTATATGAGTTAATTTATTTATAATGTGAATTCGTATAATCTTAACTAAAATTTAAATAAAATATTTCTTGTTTATATTAGATTATTATTAGTTTTCAATGTTATATTTTAAATTAAATTTTATATATAAATATTTTAAATAAGTTATCATTTTAATATAAAATTTTAATTGAATTAATTATATATTATATTTTTATAAGATTATTTAAATATGAAAATTGAAATTTATTTATTTAAATCTTATTAATATTTTTATGTTGAAATTTAAGAATCATATTTCAAATTAAATATATATAAATAAGAATTTAGTTAATATTTTATAACTCACTTCTAATATCTAGAATGTTAAAAAATTATTATTTATAAAATTAAATGAAAAATTTTAAAATAAATATAAAAAATTAAATTTCAACACCTTGTAACTTTTTATTTTATTATATATAAATTATTTTTATGTTAATAATAAAAAATTAATAAATACCGATATAGGGCACAAGTTAAAATATTGGTTAGGTTAATTAAAATGACAAGTTCGGGCTATGACCTAATATAATTTTAGATGAATTATATCATATTTTTCAGTGGAGTTAGAAACTCTGACTTAGAATTGGAAATCGATTATAATTAAATTAAATTTTAATTTTATCTATAGTAAAAAATTATTTAGAGAATTATAATTTTTTAATAATTTTAATTTAAGATATTATAATTTTTTATAAATTAAATATAAAAATTATGAAAATTTAAATAAAATTATAAAAATTTATTTTAAAAAGTGGTAATACAAATTATTCATACTTTTAAAATTTGAAATTTAGAATTTATTTATTTTTACCTATTAAATATAATTATTCTTGTTACCATGCAAAAATGAAAAATGAAAAATATAAGTTAAAAATAAAAATTAAAAATTTTTAGACTAAATTAGAATTGGAATATAGAAATTATTATTATTTTATTTATTTAGCGTAATTGTACTTGTTATCATAAAAAATAAAAAAAATAAAAGTTAAAATTAAAAAATAAAAAAAATATTTTAAAATAAATGAGGGTATAGAAGAATGGTGGTAAAATTATCTTTTTACTTTAATATCAACATTCTTATGAGATGGGAATTTGAGATACTCACGTCCCCATGAGAATATTTGAAGAAAAAGTTGAGTTTTAAAATATTCTTAAGAATGTTATATTTTCATGAAATATTTTTAAAAATATAAAAAATAGTCTGCAAACCAAATTTCCCTTTAGAATGAAAAATAAATGTATAATTTATTTATGGACAAGAAACATTGTTATATTTTTCAATTATCCCTAACTCATAAAAAGGAAGAAGTTAAGTAAGTGGAAGAATTAAGTGACCTAAGTCTGGCGGAAAACTTCCAATTTTCGTGTTGACCCAAGAAATAAAGATCCTAAAACAGAGCCAGTCGTCCAATTCCCAACTAGCAGCTAGGGCATATATTGGGGGAAAAAAGACATTTAAATATTTGCGTGTCTTATTGAAGTTCTATTGTTCATGTTTGTTGTGTGAATTTGTATACTTTATATGTAAGATTTAACTACTAAAGCAAGTAGGGAGTGAAAATAAACCATTTCAGCTACCTCGGTCTTAACGAGCTCTGGAAGACTGAAACCTTAGGGAGAGTCCTTAAACGCCAGCCGTTGTTGCGGTGGTGCAGCCTCCATTTTGCAAGAAATAGCTATACAAACAGAGTTTTCTAAATTAGAAAGCTCCAAAACCATTACCAGGTGCTGTAAGATCAGAAATCAATAGAAATGGACAACCATGAAGACGAAGACAAGAAGACGAAGAAGAAGAAGGAAGAGGCTCGGGAAGATCGAAACGGAGCCAAAAGCTACCGCCTCGTGTCATTTTGGGAGCTACCAGAGTACATGAAGGACAATGAATACATTTTGCGTTATTACAGAGCTGATTGGCCTCTCAAGCAAGCTTTCTTCAGCATCTTTCGTTGGCACAACGAAACGCTAAATGTCTGGACGTAAGCTTCTTCTCTTCTTCTTCTTGGTGATTCATATGTTTATTGATCTGTTGTGATAATATTCTGGAGGTTTTGTGCTTTCATTCAGGCATTTAGTTGGTTTTTTTCTGTTTCTGGGACTGACTCTGGCAAATCTGAAGCAACCTGTTGTGTTCGATTTCTTTGACTTATTTATCAGGTTTATATATGAATTTCTTGTCTTTTTTTTTTTCAAGGGGAAAAAAGGAAAAATGAAACAGGCCAACTGAGGATGTTAGGTGATCAAATACTGCTTCAATTATAAGAAAAATTTATATCTAATATTTGCAGGTTTCTCCCTTCAAGTGATAACAAAAATGTTCCTCTCGATCTCAAAGATATTTTCCTGGTAAGTAAATTATCTCATCATAGTTACATCAATTTACGTGACTAACTATACACAAGGTAAATTCTGTGATTTAATTCTCTTATTTAAAATAATATATTTTCACTCTTCAAATATTAATCTAAAATGACTTATACGTAAGTATAAAAAGATTTTTTTATTTAGATTTTAAAAATTTTGAACAAGATTAATAGATTACTTATGAAATTGAATTATTTTGAGAGTTAATTGTTTATAAAAATTTAAAAAGTAATTTATTTTAAGAATAATATAATGAATAATTAAAGATCAAATAATAGTTGACAGGAATTAATAAAAACTAATAGAAATTGATGAAAATCAAATTTGCACCAATATAATATTTATAGAGAACAAAATGGATTATTTTAAATTAAAAGAATTAAAATTGTATAATTTATATTTTAGAGATTAACATGGAACTTGCAGGGGACAACAATCCAGGATGTTACTGATCTAAACCATCAAACACCTTCCAAAATGGAACTACAATCCTCAGAAATGAATGCTGCAAGATGGCCATTCTTTGTCTTCCTAGGCGGCTCCATGTTCTGCCTTCTCTCAAGCAGCATTTGCCACCTCTTTTCATGTCACTCTCACTCCTTAAACCTGGTCCTGCTCCGAATGGACTACGTCGGCATCGCAGTCATGATCATCACCTCCTTCTTCCCTCAAATATATTACATTTTCCAATGCCAACCTCACTGGCAATTCCTCTACCTGGGTGGCATCACGGCCATGGGCCTATTCACTATTGTCACGCTGCTTTCGCCTTCACTGGCAACCAGCAAATACCGTGCATTTCGCTCTATGTTGTTCTGTTCAATGGGACTTTTTGGCATAATTCCTGCAATTCATGCCTCTTTGGTCAACTGGGGCAATCCCAGGCGCGATGTGACGCTGGCGTGGGAATGTATTATGGCATTGTGTTACTTGACAGGGACAATGTTCTATGTCACCCGGATTCCGGAGAGGTGGCGACCCGGGTGGTTCGATTTAGCTGGCCATAGTCATCAAATGTTTCATGTTTTGGTGGTGATGGGGGCATTGGCACACTATGCTGCTTCGCTTAAGATACTCCAATGGCGCGACTCTTTGGGGTGCGACCCTGCAGGCTCAGTTTAAGCACTACATTGTAAACAAAGACCATGATGGAACTACAAAGTGTTTACATGAAATAAATATCGGTAGCTTTCTATTTTTTTTTTTTTCACTCTGATCTTTATGCTTTGGGTTTGTTGGTCTTCGAGTTGATGGCATGAAATTTGGATGCGATCGGTAGTTTATCCCCGAACAGAATGGTAGGCAGCTTTAAGTCTTAAACGGAGAAGTAATGCTCTACAGAAATTCGATTAAATATTTTTACATTGGTTTTTATGGTCTTCTGATAATAATTTAAATGTTAACCAACACAATTAGTAAGTTATTAAGAAGAATTAAACCAATTTATTTAGTTAAAACAAAAATGAAAATTTTGATACCATCTTTATTTGAAATACTCCTCTGATCAATTCTTTTATGTTATATTAGATAAAACATTTAAAAAATAATGAGAATGTTGAAGTTTTGCATAATTCAATTTCAATAATTGAATTAAAAAGGAATAACTTTGCTGAATTTTCATGAATGAAAAATAGTAGTTAATAGATACTTGAAAAATAAATGTGAAATTTGCACAATGATATTTATTTTAAATGAATTTAAAATATCAAATTTTATAACTTAAATTCTATATTTATAATATTTAAGTAATTTATAGGTTTTATCTATTTATTGTTAAATAAAATATTTTGACCTTTGATACTTAACTTCTTCAATAATTAAATTATTAATTTTAATTTCTAAATCAAGTCCGAGATATAATATCTAGACACAAAGTCTTCAGCATTCTTAATGGTTAATGGTGTTGGGGGGGGGGGGGGATATAATATTCTCCCTTTAGAAACCATTTTCTTTCCTGTGGCAGTCTCGCAAATAATTGTGTATTCACTTGAATGAGGCTGATTGAATTGAATATGTACAAATGTCACTGTCATTATTTATCCAGAACGAAATGACGGAACTTCAAACGTCCTCCCATGTTGATCTCAGATTCTCAATCCACGTATCCGACCGGCCGCCAGTTACTGGCCTTTAACTCATAAAGCTTATAGAATATTTGCTTTAAAAAAGTTATCACATTTGCAGATTATTATAATTAGAGAAAGTCACCAATGATACAAAGTTAAAGTCACCAATGATCAACACTAGAGAAGGCAAATCATTGAGATCTGAACTGTGCAGTGAAGCAATGAAAGCCGCCGTCGGAATGAGTGCGCGAAGCCGCATATCCTCTCTTCTGCTGCTCCTCGTATTCTCCAACACTCTCCTCCTCCTTTTCTTCATTCTCTTCGATTCTGAACAACGCAAGTTACAAAACCAACCTCCTCTTCTTTCCTCTGCCTCCGCAAACAAAAGGTTCGGCAATTCGCTCGATACAAAATCAAAGGCAAGCAGCAACTTTCTAGTTCCTAGATCATCGACTAACTGTTGTGATCCTTTTTCTGATTTTCATTTTGATTTTGGCGTTACAGAAAATGACAAGTTTGGAGGGGATTGAAGCGGGATTAGCACAGGCTCGAGATTCGATTCAGAGAGCGATTCGGTCCAGGAGCTACTATGAATCAGCAGATGAAGATGAAGATGAAGATGAAGAGATTTTTGTTCCCAAAGGATACATTTATTGGAATCCAAGGGCTTTTTACCAGTTAAGGCCTTAACTTCAACCGTCCTGATTCTCAAGTCATCTTTGCTTATGTCGTAATTCTGTGGTTTGCTCCATCCAGAATCTTCTAACCTCTCACCGGAGTAACATCTTCTTTTAGACAGTCTCCAAGGGCTGTAAAACTGTATCTCTCTCTCTCCATATATAGACACATACACACGCACACACACTTTGCAGGAATTCGTATGTGACATTTGATTGAACTGATCCCACTCAACTGAATTTAGTAAAACTTTGACTCAAATGCCAGTAAGTTTGTACATGTCTTATGTGTTTTTTTTTTTAATATTATTATTCTTTTTTACTGTTAAAAAAATAAGAAAGTTAGTTTGACTAACTACCATATGTATGGTTGTAGGAGTTTGTAAATAAAATAGTTGTCCATATATAAATGGTATTTTTCAATTTTGATAGTCAAAATGCAATTATTTATACTTTGACAAGTAAAAACCTGAACTTACATCAGTGTTACAATTCATAATAACACAGTTATGCATACTTATTATTCTTTGTGAAATTTCTTCACCATTAAGTCAACTGGAATGAGAAATGCAATTAATATGGAGGATTACTTGAGAGAAAAATACAAGTAGGAGAAATCATGTATTTGGCTTTAGATCAAAGAGTATGTCCCAATACTAATAGTGGGTTTCTGACGAGTGTGATGGAAGCAGGAGCCACAAAGAAATGCTGAAGAGATTAAAGATTTGGGTCTACAAGGAAGGAGAGCAGCCATTAGTGCATGATGGACCTGTAAACAACAAATACGCCATTGAAGGCCAATTCATCGACGAAATCGAGAATTGTAAGAAGCACACCTCCTTCTTCAACTTAAGGGCTAGCCATCCTTACGAAGCACATGTCTTTTTCCTTCCCTTCACAGTATCTAAGGTCATTCGTTATATCTATAAACCCAGAAGATCCAAATCAGAGTACGATCCTCAACGCCTGCAACAAATGGTGGAGGATTATATTAGTGTTGTTGCACATAAATATCCTTATTGGAACAGAAGCAAAGGGGCTGACCATTTTCTTCTTTCATGCCATGATTGGGTACCTTCATATATTATGTATTATATACAATAATAATAATTTAGAGAAATGATTTTCATTATATTTCTAAAATCTTAATGAACTGCATCCTCTGTTTTTACTCTGTTTTCTGGTTTTAGTTTTCAACATTTTGCGTTCTTTCGCAGAAGACAAGATTGTTAGATAAGATCGTAACTTTTTTCGATGATTCAGGGGCCACGAATCTCAAATGGAAATCCCCAGCTGTTCAAGAACTTCATGAGAGCTCTCCGCAATGCCAATATGTCAGAAGGATTTCAGCCCAGCAGAGACGTGTCGATCCCTGAAGTATACTTGCCCGGAGGAAAGCTGGGCCCACCTAATATGGGCCGGAACCCGAACAATTGGCCCATATTGGCCTTCTCTGCCGGCGGAGCCCACGGCAAAATCAGAAAGAAACTTCTGAAGGGGTGGAAGGACAAAGATGATGAAATTCAAGTGCACGAGTAACTTCCAAAGGGACAAGACCACACCAAATTGATGGGACTAAGCAAATTCTGCTTGTGCCCGAGTGGCCATGAAGTGGCAAGTCCGAGAGTGGTGGAAGCAATTTATGCTGGATGTGTGCCTGTCATTGTTTGTGATAATTACTCTTTGCCTTTTAGTGATGATCTGAATTGGACCCAATTTTCACTGGAAATTCCAGTTAGTAGAATAGCAGAAATAAAGAGTTTACTGAAAAATGTTTCAAAGAAAGAGTATTTGAAGATGTACATGAATGTGAGGAGAGTTAGGAGACACTTTGTGATAAATCGGCCGGCTAAGCCTTTTGATTTGTTGTATATGATACTTCACTCTGTCTGGCTCAGAAGGCTAAACTTCAGCCTCACGGATTCTCGATAGAGTGTTATTCTGCAGGGATACTTCTTTCTATTTTCTGGTATTCTCTTCTCTTTTTTTCCTTTTTTTTTTCTTTTTACATTAACAATGATAAAAATTGAAGATATTTTATTGGACTTTTTTGCCGTAAACTCACTATCTAATAACTTCTAATATTCTCATCATATGGTAGATTATTCCTGAAAAATGACATGTGACCCCCCTTTTTTTAATAATCTAAGAATTAAAATTTTAATATTCAAGTGGATTGTCAAATTTAGGTTTACGTTGACAAAATGGTTATTCCATTTTTTCGGGTAAAATGATAACCATATTTGTGAAATTCTAATAAAAAATAAATTAAAATTCTCTTAAATTGAACTTATAGCCTTAAAGATAAAATCATGATTTGTAATTGCTAGACCAATCATCTTGATGATTTTTTTATTTTTTAATTTGATGTGTCTAACATGCCCCATTAATTCAATTATAATTTTACAATTTTTTATTATAATAAATAGTAAATAATTATAAATAAATGATTATTTATATAAATAATATTGTATTTATTAACTAATATTAATAAATAATAACTTCAATTTCAATCTTATTTGAATCAGCAAAAATAATTCAATTCTAGTTTATTTTAATGAATTAAAATAAAATTTATGTATCTTTATAGTGATTAATAATGCATCATATAAATTACCCTTTCACATTTACAGTATTAGAATAATTATTCAATAATAAATTTTTATTAAAAAATATTTTCAAAAAATATTTTTAAAAATTATTTAAAAATTTTTATTTTAAAAAATAAAAAATAAAATTTTTTAAATATTTTGAACTTTTTTTCTTGATAATAATTTTGGAATTAAATGAAACTTTTTCTTATTTATTTTATCGGATATTCATTATTTTTTCTTGAATTTAAAAATAATTTTGAAAAATAAAATTTAAGAGTAATTTTTTAAAAATAAAAAAAAATAAAAATACATCTAAATACATTTTTAATGTTGATAAAATAATTTTATAATATTAATTTAAAATATTTATTGATTCCATGCTTGGGGTCTTGCTAGTATCTATTAAAAAGCAAGTATGCATATTTTTCTAGTTGACAAGTGTGCCCAACAGACTACAAATTAAATAAATCAATAAATAGTGTGAGCAAAAATTTTTTAAAAATTAAAATAATAAATATAAATTTAATATAATTTTTATCCCTATAATAGATTCCAATCAATAATTCCATCTTTATACTTTTATTATTAAGTTATAAATAGGTTTAATTTCATTTTTAATCCCCTTAATATATAGTTTGTTCGCATTTGATCTCCTTTAAATGTAAAAATCTATTTTGATCCCCCTAAAATTAAAATTTAAACACTTTTGGTTCTTTTGTTAAACTTTCCATCAAAGTCACTAGAAAAAGAGGGAAAAAAGGGAAAAAAAGAGGAAAAGGAAAAAGAAGGACAAGGAAGAAAAAGAGGGAAAAAAGGGAAAAAAAGAGGAAAAGGAAAAAGAAGGACAAGGAAAAAATGAAAGAAAGAAAAATAAAAATATTGAAAACATAATTTATTTATTCATTAAAATAAGAAAAATAAAAATAAAAGCAAAATAGAAAAAACTCAAAATATTTAATTACTAATTGTAATAAATGATATATAAAAATATTTAAATAAGTAATTTATTTATTTTTTAAAGAAATAAATAAAATTATTAATCATATTAAAATTATATTTATTATTGTAATTGATGGAATAATTAATTATTTATAAATTTAAATGTATAATTTATTTTATATTTAAATTATAATTTATTTTTATAATTTATTCATCTAATTATGAATTTTCTTTTACTAAAAATTTTTACATCAAATATTGCTCAAAAAAATTAATTATTATTAAAAATTATCTTAAATGTGAAATTAATTAACACACTCTAATAAATAAATAATTGCATGTTTTCATTATTACACCAAATAAGTATGCTTTTTAATTTTAATTTTTTTTTATTTTTTAAATGCATTTAAATTATTAGAACTATATATTTTTTCCTTCTTCTTCTTTACTACTATTTTCTTTCTTTTTTAGTGAGCCACGACCCTCTTAATTTTAGTATCTTTAATTTATAATAAATTAAATTTAAAAAATTATACTTATTTAATATAGAAATAAAAATAAGTAATTAATAATTTATTAATATATAAATTATTTTTATACTTGATATTCTTTCTTTCTTAAGAGATATTTGATGTAAAGATTCGATAGTGAAAAAAAATTATAATTGAATAAATAAATTATTAAAATAATTTATTATTTAAATATAAAATAAATTACACACTTTAATACATTAATAATTAATTATTCTATTTATTGTGATGAAATAAAGCTTTAAATGTGTCTTAGTAGATTTAAAATTTTTAATTAAATATGATTTTAAAATAATTGGTAATTTTATTAATTACATTGAAAAACAAATAAATTACTTTACTTACTATTATTTTAAATGTTTTGATATATTATTTAGTATAATTGTTGATTAAATATTTTTAGTATTTCTATTTTTTGCTTTTATTTTTCTTTTTCTCATTTTAATAAATAAGTAAATTATTAGAAAGTATTCCAAATATAAAATCAATTTATACACTAATAAATTATTAATCATTTATTTTTATTTCTATATTAAATAAGTATACCTTTTATATTTAATATATTATAAATTAAATAAAATCAAATTAAAAGGGTTCTAACACATTAGAAAAGAAAGAAAATAGTGATAAAAAAAGAGAGAAAAAAGAATGTATGGATGAAATAATATTTAATAAATAATAAATTAAAATTAAAAAGTATACTTATTTGGTATAACAATGAAAATGTACAATTAATTATTTATTAGAGTGTGTAAACTAATTTCATATTTTAATAATAATTAATTTTCTTGAGGGATATTTGATATAAAAATTTTTAGTAAAAGAAAATTTATAATTAGATGAATAAATTAAAAAAATAACTTATAATTTAAATATAAAATAAATTATACATTTAAATTTATTAATAATTAATTATTCTATCCAATGCTATAATTAAATATGATTTTAATATAATTACTAATTTTATTTATTTCTTTAAAAACAAATAAATTACTTATTATTTTTTAAATATTTTGATATATCATTTACTACAATTAGTAATTAAATATTTTGAGTATTTTTATATTTGCTTTTATTTTTATTTTTCTTATTTTAATGAATAAATAAATTACATATTCAATTTTTTAATTTTTTAATTTTTCTTCTTTTTGTTTTTCCTCTTTTTTTTCCTCTTTTTTTTCGTTGCTTTAACGGAAAGTTTAATAGAAGGATTAAAAGTGTTCAAATTTTGATTTTAAGGGACCAAAATAGATTTTTATGTTTAAGGGGCACCAAATATAAACAAACTATATATTAGGGAGATTGAAAATGAAATTAAACTTAAATTTTATTTTCATTTGTAGTTATGTCCTTACATCAAGTATTTTTATTTAAGGTTTTGTTTGTTTCGTTGGAAAGTATTTTCTATAAGAGAATATCATTTGTATATAAATTAATGAAGTAATAATATGTTATTTACATTAATAACTAAAAAAATAATATCTAAAAGTTTGAAAATAGAGGAAAGTAAATTTTTTTTGAAATAAGGAAGTTACTTTCCTTAAACTCTTTACAGTTAATATCAAATAAGTAAAATACTTTTCTTTATATTATTATTTTTATAACCATATTTTACAAAAAAGATTTGTGTATTTATGTAATTAATGGAGCTTAAAATTATTTATGTAATTAAAAGGTTTGTGTATTTATGAGAAGTTATTTATACCATTAGTTTAGCACCTGTGCATTGCACATACAAAAATATTATATAAATTTTGTATTAATTATTTTATATTATATTTATTGCATTTGAAATTTACCAATATAAAAAATTAATTTAATTTTTTTACATTATTCTTGTATACAATATATTTATAGAATATAATATAATTATAATATATATTAATATTAAATATTTATAATAGATTATTTATTTATTTTTTAAAAATCAATTATAAAAATATAGTTATCATTTCTCTCTTGAATATAAAATAAATTATATAATTTTATTTAAATTAGTAAGTTTGATACAAGTATTTAATGCAAATTTAACTTTAAAATTATTTTATATATAATATTAATTAAATGGTTAAAGTTGATTTTTTTCCAAAAAAGAATCATTTACATATATCACATATATAAAAATATTTAGTTATGATTGTTTATTTGCACTAAATAATTAAAAATATTAAAATTTACATAAATTATATAAATATTTTTATTCATAATTTTTTAATATTTTATTATATTAATTCATGCAATGTAGGAATATATTTTTATTTTTAACATCTATGAAGTGGTCTTAATTTCATCGAGGAATTTAAAGATGTACTTTCCGCATCTTTAGTTAAGTATCTTCCCTATGTTCGTAGAAAAGGTCATTACTACCATAGTTAATCCACTAATGACTAATGCATCACTAAGACACACTATAAGAAAAAAAGGCAACATCAGTGATACTTTTTACGACGATAAAAATTCGATTATCGATGGTTGATGATCCAAATTTTAACCAACGACATTGTCATCAGTGATGCGTAAAAAAATAATGGGCACCATTTTTATTTTGAATTTGTAAAAATTTTGATAGGAAAAATCAAGCTTTAACAATGACATTTATCATCGATGAAGGTTATAAACTTTTACTAACAACTACATGTCATCACTGAAAATTGCCCAAAAATACTAGGTGGGAAATTAAATTTTCAATGACAATAATTGTCATTGGTAAAAGTTGTAACCTCACTTACGACAAATGTTTTCGTTGAAGCTTGAAGGCATAAGTTCTTGTATCGGCCTTCAACGAAAACTTTGTCGATAGTAAAAGTTTTTAAGTTTTATTAATGATTTTATCGTCACTAAAAGCAGAGGGAACAATTTCCAATACTAGTTTGATAATAGTTGACGTCGGTGAAAACCGTTAATTGTGCACTGAAGACCATTACAGGAACTTGTGTCATAAATATCCCATTTATATCGATGATATTGTCATCGATAAAGATTTAAACCTTTTATTGATGACCTTTTAGTGATGATTGAAAATTTTATCATCGCTAAAAGGTTTTCTTATAAATAACCCCCAATGCGATTTAACTCCCATTTTGCATAGTGCAGAGGGGAGTAGCAGAGCTATAAACAAGAGAGACGAAGGGTAAGTTTTTTTAATATAATTTATTTTTTATTTATATATATTTTTAATATATTATAATTTCTTATTTATATAATTTTGATTTGTTAAATATTGTTACTGTTCATTATTGCTCGTTGTGGGTATTTAGAAAGCATTTGATCAATAAATTTTTTTAATTGAGATATGTGAATTAAATTTTATAACATTTTATTTGAATATGTAATTTGTGAGGTGAATAATATGAAATAAATTTATTTAGTTTGATGATGTGATTACTTTGGTATGAACTAAATTTTGTTTAGTTTTATACATTATAAATGTTAATTGTGTTTACATAATTTTGTTTTAATGTACAATTTATAAATATAAATTTTGTTATTGTTATGTAACCTTTGAATTAAAATTTTGCATAATATAATATGTGTATAAATTACTTAGTTAAGTTAATATAAGATGGAGTTGTTATAAGATTTTTTTACAAATCTTAGAGTTTAGGAGTATAAAATTCTTAGTTATATTAGAGTAATGTAATGTATGAAATTAGGATGATTATATAAATATATTTTAAAAAATGTATTGATATGAGAATAAACTTTTAGGTATGTGATTCAATTTTTTAAATATAACTTAGTAAAAAAATTTCAATGAAAACGTATAATCAAGAAATTAAATATTATAAATATATTTAATGAAAATATTATGAATATATGAATAAGATAATTCAAAAGTTCTAAAAATTTAGAACAATTGTATATATAAAGAATAAATTGGTATATTAAATAAGTTAAAGAATATTGAGATATTGAAAGTAGAAGACATGAAAAAATATTGAACATACAAATAAATCATTTCAATAGGTTGAAAAAGTCAATATTTTTATACAATAATCAATAAAAGTAGATATCATAAAAATAAACAATAATAATTATATATATGTAAATATGCTTTATAAAAATGTAACAACTGCATAAATATATTTGAAATAATATATTTATATGAATGTTATGTTTTGAAAATGAAAATCATATTTGGATTAATATAAATTAATAAATACATGTTAATGAAAATGTGTTAATATAAAAAAATTATATTATGAAAATATATTTGAATAATTATATATTAAATGTATGAATAAGAAATTTTAAATGTTTAAAAATTAAATTTTTTATATATTCAACAATAATATTAGATATTATATAAATACATAATAAGAACAAAAAAATCATATAAATTACACACTAAGCAGTAACAATAAGATTATATACGATTATATGTTTTAAGAAAATCATAAATTATAAAGATATCATAATAAAATTTAATAACTACTATGACATATTTTACATAATCTTCAATTGTTAACATGAAAATAGATTTTTAAATATATAATTAAATACTGAAAAAATATAACAAAAGATAAATATATTTTAATAAAAATGTATATATAAAAAATTTGAATATTATAAATTTATTTAATGAAGATATTACTATGATATGAATAGAAATTTTTAAAAGATTGCAAGAATTTGAATTTTTACGTCATTAAGAATTCTCATACAAAATACAATCCATGTTAATTCAATGATTATATGATTGTAGAAACTTGAAAATTTTAAGCACTTAAAAATTTACCAGTACTTATAAGATATACATTCTCATAAAAAAAGTTAAATTGTGCAACTTATGAATACAGTATAATAGGTTAAAAAATTAAATTCCTAATTCTAAATTGTTAAATGTATTAATTTATGTGGATATTTATAAAATCCAACAATCTAAACAATAATACATTTGAATAATAGTATTCATAAAATATCATAATGTAAGTTTAAAATTATTATAAATATATTTTTACAATAATTTTAAACTAAATTACATTTGCATTGTAAGTTTAAACCTGTTCAAGGGTTAATTAATCTCTATATGTTAATAACCTTTAAATTGTCTCATAAAGTTGAATAGTTTAGGATATGTCGTATAGTTATTATTAATAATTTATTTAATTCTCGTTCGACATTATAAAAATTTCTTAGTTTCCTAGCTATTCTCTGAGTGTGAATTATATTGATATATAGCTTACACACTTAGAGAATTACGAGAATATGTTATCAAAATTTTTACATGTAAGAAATGATGAGTGTGTGTAAATTAATAAAATCATAATTATAGAAATATTTCGAAGGGAATAGGGCCTAACCTTTTAGAGTTCGAGTGATACAGTAGATTTAAGGTACATAACAAACATCGATCATAACACATAACTCCATAAGAACCTATCTTCTTCTTATTTAGTGGTACGATATTTATAGATAAAAGTTATATACATCTACGAGATCATTTGTTGGATGAGTATTGGAATAACATAATGACATTTATTGAAAGAGCTAAAAACTTTATTAATGAAAAAAGTTAGTGAGATATCCATATAAGAAGTGCGTCAATCTATTATTTCAAAAATTAGCACCATTGGAGGCACATATCATAGATAATGAATTTTATCTATTATACACACATAAATTAGGTACATTATAGTGAAGTGGATTGTTTGATTTCTGGGTGGATGAGAGGGGTATCTCCTGATGATAGGGATGAAATGATAGATATTATATATAATTTTATCAGCCCTCATGTAATTGAAGAAATAGTTCATGATAAAGGAGAAGGGAATAAAGACTTATTTGAGGGGGACATTATATCAAATTATAGCAGTTATAATAATTTATTTGAATAAGTGGAAATAGAATTGTATCTAGGATGTATAACATTTTTAGCCTTAAACTTTCTAGTAAAATTCATGCACTTAAAAGTGTTCCATAAGTGGACTAATAAGTCATGTAATCGAAGAAATAGTTCATAATAAAGGAGAAGGGAATAAAGATGTATTTGAGAGGGATATTATATCAAATTATAGCAGTTATGATAATCTATTTGAATAAGTGGAAACAGAATTGTATCTGGGACGTATAACATTTTTAGCCTTGAACTTTCTAGTAAAACTCATGCACTTGAAAGTGTTCCATAAGTGGACTAATAAGTCATTTGATACTTTTTTGAAGCTATTGAAAGAGGCACTTCTAAAGGATAATAAATTGTTAAAGTCACATTATGGTGCAAAGAAATAGCTAAACAAGTTAGAGTTGGGATATAAGTTAATCCATGTATGCAAGCATAACTGTGCACTTTTTGAAAAGAATATTCTTCGAAGGATAACTATCTAATATGTGGAAAGAGATGATGGATAGAAAAAATATGAAAGGAAAAATGGTGCCTCAAAAAGTGGTTCGATATTTCCCATTGACTCCTTAGTTGAAGTGATTATATGGGTCAAGATATACTGTAAAGGATATGATATGAAATCATATTAGAAGTTTAATAAAAGATGAGGTAATACAATATCTTGTTGATGGAAAGGGCGGGAATTCGATAAGAGGCATCTTAATTTTTCTACAGACCCGTGAAATGTTAGCCTAGGTTTAAGTGCAAATGAATTTAATTCTTTTAGTGATAGGAATTTGTCTTATAACATGTGGCCAATAGTGATGACTACATATGACTTACCACCATAGATTTATATGAATCAATCATCTTTTATGTTAACCTTGTTAATATTGAGGCCATAGTCACCAAGTAAGGATATTAATATTTTTCTAAGACCGATTGTAGAAAAGTTAAGACATCTTTAGGATAGGGAGTTAAGACTTGGGATGTTAATACAAATACGATATTTAACATACAAGCAACTTTATTGTAGACTATAAATGATTTTTCTACACGAAGCAGTCTTTTAGGGTAGAATAGACAAGGCTATAAAACATATGCTATGTGTAGTGATGATACTCCATCAATATGAGTTAGGGGGAAAATAACATATGTTAGTCATTGTCGTTGGCTTCTAAAGAGCCACACATAAAGAAATAAGAAGGAATTTAATGGGAGGTTGGAAAGGAGAGCCCCCTTATCCTCTTTCTAATGAAATTATCATAAACTAATTAAGTAAGGTGGTACAGAGACTTCCTGGAAAACATATTCTATTTGGTGGTTTAAAGCAAAAATGGGGTGTCGATTAACTTAATTAAAGTAAGAAAAGCATATTTTTTGACTTTCCGTATTGGCTAATAATGAACTTAAGGCATAATATTAATATGATGTATGTTAAGAAGAATGTATATGATAATATTTTGAGTATATTATTAGACATTAAGCATAAAATGAAAGATATGAACAATACAAAATAAGATTTAACAAACATGAAGATAAGTCCAGACTTACATTTGTATGAAGAGAAAGGCCAGTTTTTCAAATCATGTGTTGTATAAACACTCAACTAGGAAGAATAAAGATGATTTTACTAATTGATAAAAAATATGAAATTTTCTAATGGGTTTGCTAGGAGTTTTAAGAAGAATGTGACTGATCGTGATATGAAGTTGAAGGGGTTAAACCATATGATTGTCATGTTATCATGCAAAGATTGTTAGGACCTTTTGTTTGAGCATTTTTCCTGAAGAACTATCATATCCGATTATTAAGTTCAGCAATTTCTTCAACCAAATATGTGCTTGAACTCTCAATAGGAGGGATGCCCTGCAAGCCAAGTAAGACATTGTCATCATTTTATGCAAGTTTGAAAGGATATATCCTTTGACATAATGGTTCATTTGGTGATACATTTACCTAATAAAGCATTGTAGGGTGGTTCAGTTCATTTTCAATAGATGTACTTATATGAGAGATACATAAAAAATTTGAAGGATTATGTCAAAAATCATGCTTGATCTAAGGGTTTAATTGCAAAAGAATATATTGTTGATGAGGTGTTAACATTTTGTTCTATGTACCTAGAAAGAATGGGAACGAGATTTAATCGGCTTAATTGAAACTAAAACATAGCATCCAAATACACAAAAAGGGCATTGTTAGTGTTCAAATCTCAATGTCAACCAATGGGAAAAATGATCATTTCTCATTTCGATAGGATAGATCGAGATATTGCTATATAGTACATTTTGAATAATTATGTTGAGATCGAAAAGTATATCCAGTAAGTTTCTATAACCATTCGTACTTTTCTCCCAATTAACCATAATAGGTTAAAATATATATATTGTGTAGTGAGTACCGGCAAGAGCTTGAATGAAATAGTGCTAAAAATATTGATTAGTTACAAAGAATAAAATTTCTTATGTGGTTTTACTCTAAGGTAAAAGTTTGTTCTTTTCTATCATGTTATACCAATCATGTAAATATTATTTCTTACTTGTACTTTTTCTCTAATTTAACTTTTTGTAGAAATGTTATTTTTATAGATATACCATTTATATATGAATGGTTCCCTGAAAGCCACAGAAAAGCTACTATTGTTGCTTTCGCTCCCAATTTCACTGTTATGATATATTCTACATATATTATAAATGGACTGCATTTTATAATTGAAAGTTAGGATGCAAAGCATAAAACATAGAATAATAGTTTTTATGTTTCGAGAATTGATGGTAATATATTTTACGGTGTACTAGAGAATATTATAGAGTTAACTTATTTAAATAAATACAATGTGACTATCTTTAAATGCAAATGGTATAACACTAACCTAAGAAAGAAGAAACTTTACATTAACAAGAATATTATAAGCATCTCCATCAGTGGGTAGTGGTACAAAGATGATCTTTACATACTTATAACCTAAGCAAAACAAGCTTTTTACATCGAGAATCTTCTTAATGGGCTAAGTTGGAGGGTCATTTATAATGTGGTGCATTGCAACATATAGGATTTACTTGATGATGATGATGTCAGTGCACAGGACTTTCCATTCTTGTACGAAAGTAACTTCTCGAATTTCAACTTCACAATTAACTTTGGAGATTTCCATTTAGTAAACTTGAGAGATCAGAAAAATGGTTCTTTAATCATTTCATCTTCTAAGAATATTAGATTTACTGTTGAATGAATGGACTTCTTCATCAATGATGAAGACAGTTTAGAAAATGAAACAATTGAAGATTACATGGAGGAGGGGCTTCTATAGTCTGATAATGATAGAAAAATTGATGACCATGAGGATGAGTCTATTAAGTTTACCGACAATGATTCAGATTAGGGAAATAATATTTTTTTGTATTACAGTTCATAATTGTGTAATTTCATTATATGAATATAACAATTTATATCTTGTCCTCAATTGGTTCAATTATGGACTTTTCTCTAAGATACTTATATAATGTATATTGTCCTAATTATGGCAAATGTCGAGGCATAATACCATAGAGGGGACTTTCTACGTCGGCCTATCCACATTCCATCACAGTGCGAGAAATTAGGAATCTTTTCTTATTATGCATACTTAAGTTGATTATTTATTAAATATAAATTTATGATACTAATATTTTCTCTTATCCATTAAAGTTGCATCTCTAAGAAAAAGGGGCCACGCATGGGTCCTTTAAGCTGCACAAGAAGATGGAGAGGAGCAAGGAGATCGATGCCTGTTCAATTTGATATAATTAGTACATGGCACACGGCACACGATTAGTGAAAATGCTAGCTATCTCCCTCACAATATAGGTAACATTATTTAAGCCTACATGCCGCCTTATTATAAATCATAGTAAGCAGTACCTTAGTAGTTATGGGATAGAGTCATATAGGAAGTATGCATAAGTATCCATCTCCTTCTTATTTTAACTTATCCATCTCCTCCTTATTTTAACTTAGTTATATTTGATATTGAAATTTTTGGATATAGTACTTACAATTTTGTTGAATATTTTCTAATGTAGTCCTACTTCAAGTTTTAAAGCATCTTTAAGCCTGAGCGGCCTAAGCGGGATGGAGCACTCAGTGGCTTGATGCGAATTGTTACCAATGTGTATAGAGACTAAAAGTACATGTTGAATAGGTACTTTTTACAACAGGGGGCAATTGAGAGTAGGACATAGACTTGGATCGTGCTAGGCACTGTGTGCCGTAATTTATTTCGCCTCAAATGTAGCAGAGGTATGTGAATTTCTTTGATAGCAACGCTTATACGGTAAGTATGATATTTAATAAAATTACGTGGTTGTTTAATATGTATAAATTATAAATGTATGCTTATTTCTTAATCTATAGGAGCTGTCCATAAGGAATACAAATAATAAGGTAAATAAGGTGGTGAATGATCAATATAGATCAAAATTCATTGCTGCACATTGTTATAATAAAGTAATTCAACTTATTATCAATGATTTAAATGTATAATCTATTAGCTAACTTAATGTTTTTGTTCATATTTCTTTTTGTAAAATATAAACAAAAAAATTAAGAGACAGGTAAGCTATAATTAGTATCAGAAAACTTTGGCAATTGATACACGTATAGGATGGAGGAATGGGTATGTTCAACCCCCAAGAAGCAATATATAAGTTAGCTAAACTTCATATTTTAACGATACAAATTTTACAAGTATATCTTGTAATCTTTATAATTAATTTTTGTTTTAATAATTCAAGGTGAGAATGATTAAACTGGCGATCTAGCATGCGTAGTCCAGTGTATCATCTATTAGCTTGCCTGACACTCTTGTATAGATTGATGAGATTATCATCATCGATGAGGTGCTTGACACTCATCAAGGGTACAGAAAAGTGGTTGGTCATGTGTTAGCTAGCTAATTGTATCGTTCAATGGGCATTTCCAACTTTAGGGTGAGCTGATAGTACATGTCCTAGTGGGTAAGTTGCACGAACAATTACAATGGAGTCAACAACAGTTAGAATAAAGCTAAGAGTAGTTAAAGGAGTTGTAGGAGCAGTTGCAATAAAGTCGACAGTAACTGGAACAGATTGATGAGGTTGCCATCGTCTATGAGATACTTAGAACTCGTTGAGGATACAAGAAGGCAGTTGGTCATGTGTTAGTTGGTTAATCGTATTGTTCAATGGTACCTTCAGTTCTAGGGCGAGCTGATAATACATGTCCTAGTGGGTGAGTTGTAGAAGCACTTATAACAAAGTTGGCAACAGCTTGAGCAGAACTAGTTGTTAATTCAGGAGTAATTGACAATACGCATCCTTAGTGGGTGAGTTATAAGAGCAGCTGAAATAGAATTGAGAGCAGCTTTAGCAGAGCTAATAGTTAATTCAGGAATAGTGCAGCAGCAACAGCAAATGTAGCAGTAGTCTGAGACATACTTTATAGAGCTCGCCTTCCTACTTAAATAATAAGGTCTTGTACTACTTATGCCTCTATTTACTACTACATTGCCTGGGCTGAGCAAATTTGTTGTAGCACCTCTTGCCCAGCCATCTGGTCCCACCTAAGCACCACCTTCGATGCATTGTCCACGTCATCAGGATGATGATAATGATGATAATAGTCCTGACATGGATGATGATACTTTTGGATATCTACACCTCCTTTTCCTTTAGATTATTTTATATATACAATTTTTTTTCATGTATTGACATTTATGTGGATCATATATATAATTTTTTATTTATATGTATAAATAATTACAAAATTATTTTATAAGTATTTTTTTTATATAAATCATGTGATCATATTGTACATTATTATTAATAATGTTGGTATATTTTATTTGTACAATTTAATTTAGATAAAATAAAATTAAAAAATATAAAATTAATCCAATTGAATTAAAATATTAATTTAATATATTTTATTTTAATATTTCTAAAATTTCAATTTAAAAATAATAGTAAATTATTTAATTTTTAAAACTTTCAATGATAATAATATCATCGCTAAAAGATTCATTTTATATTTTATTTTTCAATTTGAACTTTATAGCGACTATTATGTTATCGCTGAAAATTCAAATTTTAGCAATAATATTATCATCATTAAAAATTTGATTTTTAACGATAATAAGGTCATCACTAAAAGTTTTAAATTTAAAAATTTTTAAATTTTGAAAATATTTTTTGTGACAACTTTATCGTTAGAGAAATTCAAATTTTTACCGACAAATAGATTCCTTTAGCGATGAATTTATATCGACAATATTTTCTCTAACAATATTAGTAATCAACGGTGACCAAATTATGTAAATCAACAATAATTTAATTGTCATAGTTGAAAATGTGTTTTTTCCTGTAATCTTATTGCACGGAAAAGGAACATTATTTCAAAAAAAATCAAACCTGTAATTGAGTCTCGGTGACACTTTTTCTTTCCTTGTGTTTATGGGAAAGCGAATTATCCAATCCAACCAATGCCGTAACTTACTTTTGAAAATGGCATACCTTCTAATTATTCCCCCTTATTGAACTTGATGAACCATCCGTGTAACAGTGATAATAACATTTTGAGTGTGCCGTGAAGTTTGTTTTTATTTTCATTCATCCATGTTTGGGTTTAAATTTGGCAAGTAATTTCAAAGAATTAGACCTTTTATAAAAAATTAATAATATATCTTGATCTTGAAATAAAGTAACTTTTCACTAAAAATGAGTAACTATAGAAGTTCTATTAGTCATGCCCTCCAAATAAGTTTTATGGGTTTAACAGTCATTCATCCATGTTTGGGTTTAAATTTTGCAAGTAATTTCAAAGAATTAGACCTTTTATAAATATTATTATAAATTTTTAGAAGAATCAATAATATATCTTGATCTTGAAATAAAGTAACTTTTCACTAAAAATAAGTAACTATAGAAGTTCTATTAGTCATGCCCTCCAAATAAGTTTTATGGGTTTAACAGTCCTGCCCTTCCCTTTACCACAAAGAAAAAAAAGAAAGAATAACAGTCATGCCCGTCGAATAAGTTTGAACCAGCCTCTACGCTATCTTTATTTGTCTCAAATATTCCTCTCCCCATTAATGGGTTCTTCTGACTAGCTTCTTACTCCAAAAATAACATCATTCTCTCTCTCTCTCGCCAAAACTTTTCAAAAATAAAATGGACGTGATTGATTTTTTTTAAGTTTAAATTTGATTTACTGATTTGAAAATATAAAATATTTATATTTATATGATTAATAAATGTCAGAAAACACATAATTAAAAAAAGAATAATTAAAATTTTTAATTATAATAAATTTTTTTAATAATTTCTTAATAATATGATAACATAAGTGAATAGTAGTATAAAAATAATTTAACGGTAAATTAAATTTAAACTCTTTTTTATGCCAAGCTAATATCTTGTTATCGTTCTACTAAAAAACAAAAAAAATGATACTAATTGATTTCCTTAATCCTAGGCATTAGTCTCTGAAAACATTTCATTAATCCTTGACTAGCAAGTCCCAACTCAAAGAGTTGTCCAGCCCACCAACATATATGGCCAACTTCAAACCTAGTTTTCATCATCATTTATTACATAAACCCTACATGGTTAGTGGTAGAAATGGGATGAAGAAACTAGTTATACACAAGTTATAGCCATGGCAGCTACCTTTAGGTCATGGCTTATATTCCTTCTAACTCTCCTCTCCCTTCTCTTCCTTTGCTTCTATGCATACAACAGAAACGACATAGCTTTCCTTTTTTCTATCAGATTTCTTCCAGAAGGTTTGGAAACCCCATACTCGGTCACTCCTGCAGGGAAGCCTGCCCTATTGTTTCAGGATCCCCCGAATATGGTTATAAAAGCTAGTGAAACCGCCAGTAAGCATGTTAAAGTATGCCTCTTTTTTGTTTGCTTCGCGAAACATTTTTCTTCTTGATATATTTCATGCTAAACGTAGAAAATTTAATGAAACACAACTTCCTTTATGGAGGAGAGGAAGTTGTTTTCCTCTATAATTTTAGACATATATATTTTTTTATTAATAAGGTATGGAGATAACATATCATTTATATTAAAATATATGAATTTTTTATAAAAAAAATTTCTTATAAAAAATATCTTGTACAAGACAAACAGGGGTGCCTGCCTTGTACAAATATATATGTTTAGATAGAATTTGATTATTACTAAATCATCATCTTGTTCTTCTAATTAGAAGGAAGACAGTAATCTGCTGAGAGTGGAAGGAGAGTTGGCTGAAGCGAGAATGGCTATTCGCAGAGCCATTCAGAGACGGAACATGACGTCAGGGAAGGAGGAGAGTTTCATACCAAGAGGATCTGTTTACAGGAATGCTTACGCCTTTCATCAGTTGAGTTATCAATTTATCATATTTTTCTATTTTATTGTTAGACTGTATTTCTTATTTCTGTGTTTTTTGTTTTTCTACCATCTTTTCACTCGTTTTCTATTCTTCATTATCGGCAATGCATAAACTGTTTGGAGGCCTGTCTCTTTAAGTTTTGGCTAGAAAATATTTTCAATTTCTAAGACTGATTACATAGAAAATAATATCTTATGGTTTTAATTTTTTATTTTTTTATTTAATGTCCAGAAGTTTTGAACTTAGACCTTCAATATACAATCCCAATCTCTCTTCGTTAACCAACTACACAATGACTACTATTTTTATTTTAGTTGTAATTGCAGCCGTGCTGCAAAGATCACAGTTGGATGAGACACTGTTGGTTGAGCAAATTTGCAATTGCATATCACAATCTAAAGTCATGATTAAAAATCAATGTTATTATTTTTTAAAATGTTAAACATATTGATAAAAAACAACCCAACGACATTTAATAAATATTTGAATAATTTAATAATGAACATGATGAATGAAATGATAGGTTACGTCATATTATCTACAAGGAGAAACAGTGAAACTAGTATGGAATCCAAATTATTGGAATAAATCAATTTAATAGGAAAGAAAATTGCCAAATTATATAAGGCAACTCAAAAAATTATAAAATATACTTGAACACTAATTTTGATCCGTATTTTTGGTCATTTTGTACCAGATTTTGCCTGCTATTAATTGTGATTGCTTTCTTATTTGTCCTATTTGCACTTGACGAATCCCTCTGCCTCCCAAATCAAACATTAGTATGAAAGGATATACCATTTTAATATTATATTCCTAATTATTCCAATTAGTCGCATTTAAATCCCAAAAACTTTATTTTACATGTGAAAAACATTTTAGCTCCCCTTTTTTGGTAATAATAATTATAAATTTATTTTTATTTTTTTTGGAAGGATATAACCCTAATTTTTTATGGAAAAAATTTAGGTGAAATTTCAAAATTATTTTACTATAAAGTTTTCATTCATAATTTTACATCTACGTTACTTTTCTATAACTCATTATTAATAATTATAATCCAACAAATATAATTGCTAATAATTATTCAATTAACTGAAAATTGAATACATATATGAAGTTATAAGCATAAATTCCACAATAAACATCCGTTTAACTTAAGAGTTTCCTTTTGCATGACAATTTGGTAACCATGCACGCTGGCTTGCGCAGGAGCCACACAGAGATGTTGAAGAGATTCAAGGTGTGGACTTATCAAGAGGGTGAGCCACCCCTATTCCATAATGGGCCCATGAATTCCATATATGGCATAGAGGGCCACTTTATGGATGAAATCGACCGCAGGGAGAGCCCATTCTCGGCCCGTAATCCAGATGAGGCCAATGTTTTTATGCTGCCCGTTTCTATAACTAACATCGTACATTACCTCTACCAGCCACTTGTCACCTACAGTCGCGATCAACTCATGAGAACCGTCACTGATTATACCCACACCATATCCAACAAGTATCCTTATTGGAATACGACGAAAGGAGCTGACCATTTTTTAGTTTCTTGTCATGATTGGGTAAGGACTAATTAATGTCGTTCTCTCAATTATTTTTATCATAAAACAAATCCTTTTTGAATGAATTGAATTAGTGATCAACAAAATTTTAATTTTATATATTATCATGCATCTTTCAATTGCTATATTGAAATTTTCAAATGATACAGAACTCTAATTTAAAGATCTCACGTTACTTTCAAGCATTTAGACTGCTCTTTATAGTGTATGAATATGAGGTGGTTAGTAATTAGCATGATGATTGATTTAATTTAAAAAAAAAATAGCATTATCGATGCCAATAGTGATGCAGTAGGTCAGCATCATCCAATATTACCTTCAAAATTTTTCCCTCCTTAGCATCATAAATTTGAATTTAAATTGTTATCTGCATTAGATGTTTTTGTCCTCCTTGCTGTTATAAAAATTTCTCATTATTCAAGTATTTCTATACATAATGCGCACATAGTACATTTAAAAATAAGAATATTAAATTAGAAGAAATGGCCATGTAATTTCTTTGAAGCTATAAAAAAACGTAATAAAAAAATATATTATCAATAAGTGGTTGATGTTTTTGCAGGCACCGGATATCTCAAACGAGAAGCCAGGATCAGAGCTGTACAAGAACTTAATAAGAGTTTTATGCAATGCTAACACGTCAGAAGGATTTTCGCCATCAAGGGACGTCTCACTACCCGAATTCAACCTTCAAGGCTACAAGCTCAACCCGACAATCGTCGGCCAAGATCGTTCTATACTCGGCTTCTTCGCAGGTGGTTCTCATGGCAGAATCCGAGAAATGCTATTACAACATTGGAAGTACAAAGACCAAGAACTTCAAATTTACGAATACCTTCCCAAAAACCTCAATTACCACGAACTAATGGGTCGGAGCAAATTTTGCCTGTGCCCGAGTGGCTACGAAGTGGCAAGCCCTAGAATAGTGGAGTCTATTAATGCAGGCTGTGTGCCCGTGATTGTTTCTGATTTTTATGAGCCTCCGTTTAATGATGTTCTCGATTGGAGTAAGTTCTCGTTGCAGATTCCGTCGAAAAGAATACCGGAAATTAAGAGCATATTGAAAGGCGTTTCAGTGGCGGAGTACTTGAGATTGCAGAAGAGGGTAATTCGGGTTCGGAGACATTTTGAGTTGAATCGACCTGCTAAACCATTTGACGTGTTTCATATGATTCTTCACTCCATATGGCTTCGAAGGCTCAATCTCAATCTCGGGCTATACTCTTCATAGACAAACCATTCATTCCTGCATGCATGCCAAAGGCTTCAGCGTTCATCTCCGTATCATATTTGTTACAACTTTCAGCTAACAGTGCAATCAGCTCCTTCAATTTCAATAACGCCTTGGATCTGTTTGGATCAGATCCCGCTTGTTGGGGGTTGTTCATTAGAATAGATTATGCAGAAGATTTAATACATTCATTACAAATTAATCGGAGACCAATTCTTTGCAAATTTCAATGAGATGTGACTTCATTCGCACAAGAATTCCATTTTCATCGGTCAGAAATTATGGCCAAATTAAAACAGAAAGAGTAAAGTTACTGTGTGATGACTGATGAGTAAGCAAAATCCACCGAAGAGGGTGATAATATTAGTAGAAGAGCATGCGTAAGTATGAAAGAGATGGCCAGGAGTCAACTTGAGAGCTGTGACCTTTTTAGTTTTGCAGTATTGCCTCTTAACTCTCAACGATGGGGGGGCAAGTGGTGCACTCAGTTACATTCACATTACTTCCATGTGCCAAACTGTTCTTATTTGCAATCGTAGGAGAATCAACTTTATCCCACTAAATGGTTCGTATAATTCCTAAATTCAATTACATTTTATTGAAGATATATATAAAAATTAATCATGTGTGATTTTATAGAAAATATGCTGGTCCTAGACGAACTGTATCTCTCAATAAATAGAAGTTAGAATTTTAGAAAAAAAAATTGATAGAAGGAAAAAAACAATTCTTGAAATGATTATCTTGATTTTTGGTTTAAAGAAAAAAAAAGACATATATGAAAGATTATATCTTTATTATATTAGAATTACACTTTCTATTTTATTAAAGTTGGGCTTATTTTCGTAGTCAGCTGGTTGATGACAGCACACTGGCAGGAAGCTGAACCACTAAACCAACATGGAGTCTGTTGTGGGTTTGTTGAACCAATGGAATAGTTTGCTCAAGATAATGAAAACCGCATGGGCATTAAGGACGGCATTCCTTATCCTTATCAGCTTACTATCATTTACTCCATTTTAATGATCGACTGCCATCTAAGTCCGTGTTGTTATTTTCAACTTAATTTTTAAGGGGGAGAAATGTACTTCAAAAATTGAAAATAACAAATTTAACTATATGATCACAATAATGATAGATCCCCTTTCCACAAAATAATGTTGCCTGTATCCACACAATAAGGTTGGGCGTACATGTTACATATACACACAGAAGTTTTACTCAGTGAAAAATGGCATGTCGGTCATCAGTGTGAGATTCTCACACTTCACTCGTATAACCATTTTGTGCAAAGGAGGGAAAGAAAAGGGAACCAACTGGGGGTCACTGTTTGATAACCCTAGACGTTGAGTTGGAAACAAATTAAAATGGTTATCGCTCAATGATTTTTTTTTCCAAGTTTAAATTATCTTTTTATTTAAATCTTTTTGGGGTAATAGAGTGGAATCTAGATTGCTTGTCAAAATATTTTGGACCTAAAATTATTTATATTAATTAAGAGTGATATATGATAGATGTAATGTGAATACATATTAGTGGAAACTTTATAAATATTTGAAAGAGATGTAAAGATAATGATTAAAAAATTGTTAAGTTATTATATATTGAGAACTTTTATATGCATTATTTTATGATGGAATCATATCAAATGAGAGGGGAATTGTTATGAGAGTAAAATAAGTGAATCACGGGCATCAAATCTAATATTAAATGTTTATGATCAAAACAAAAATTACATGATTTTTTTAAGTAATCATGTGACTTTTTTAAATGGTTATATATGTAACTTTCATTAATATTTTAATTTTGGTCATTAATATAAGATTTGATAACCACCATTCACCCATCTTAGGATAAAATATTGAAATACGATTTTTTTATAAATTGTTTTCCGTTTTACCGTAACTTCGAAACATATTACCAAAATACACAGGGTGCCAATTGGGATGGCGTCCACAGGCTTGGAGGACGCCAGATAGGGTGGCGCCCTTGGGAAGCGCCGCGCCTTGAAGGCGCCATGTTGAAAGGCACCTTCCCATTTGAATTTAAAGGAAGGCCCCTTTCAACATGGCGCCTCCAAGGCAGGGGCGCCATTTTGAAAGGCGCCATTCCGTTTAAATTTAAATGGGAGGCGCTTAACCAAATGGCGCCTCCACCCTCTATTTATACCACCAAAAATCCTACTTCCTCCTACTTCGAAGCAGCCACTCTTCCCTCTCCGCAGCGCTAGAAAAAATCCTGCTTCAGAGTTTTTTTGCAGTAGCCACTCTTCCCTTCTTTGTTCGTTGTTCGTAACATTTTTCATACTGCAGCTCACAAAGCTTCATCTACATTTCATCCGGTAACATTTCTTTGAAGCAGATCTGGTCTTCTTTTCCTGCTCTTCCTTGGTTAGTATTTTTGTAATTTTTATTTTTATAATAATAGAAAAATTTTTATTCTATGTTGATTATTATGATTTATGATATGAAAAAATAATATAAAATTTAAAAAAAGTTGTAAGAATTTATATGATCTGTGATAGTTTGTGATTTGTACTGGTTAGTTTTTTTATAATTTCTGTATGTATATTATAATTTTTATTAGTTATTATAAGAATATATTTTACAGTAGGAGAGAATTTTTTATTTTATGTTAATTATTATGATTTATGAATTGAATTTAGGATTTAGGAAAAATTTGTACAAATTTACATGATCTGCGATAATTTATGATTTTTACTGATTAGTATTTCTATAATTTGTGTATTTATATTATAATTTTTATTAGTTATTATAAGAATATATTTTACATTGAGGGAAAAATTTTTATTTTATGTTGATTATTATGATTAATGCTGTAAAATTATGATATAGGATTTAGGAAAGAAATTGAACAAATTTATATGATCTGTGATAGTTTGTGAATTTAAAAGAGGAACAAAGTGGATAAAAAAAAGTATCTTAGAATAAAATTTACAATGTAGGTAAAAATTATATTTAGATACTTTTAAAATATAAAATTTTTTAGGATATAGGATATGACAAAAATAAGCTTGTTTTTATTATATGTTGATTATTACGAGGTTATATTATCCTTTTGATCAATATTTTCATATTAATTTTAAAGTAATATATGTCAAAGTAAGTAAATATCAATTGAGGGTATTTTGTAAAGACTTGATATTTTATGCATTATTTCTATTTGTTTTATCTTCTTTATTGTACATTTTTATTAATATTTTTTGTTAACTCATGGTATTTAAACCATATACACCAATATTTTTTAACAGTAAGATATATCAATTATTTGATTATAAATCTACTCTATATAAATTATATAATTCATTTAATTAATTAATATATTATGTAGTAAATTTTTTATTACTTTATACCATACACATTGTATATTTCTTATTTACTCTATTGTATTCTTTTTGTATATACTTGTATTATCTATGGTTTAAAACATCAACATCATTAATTAACATAAATATAAAAAGTTATAATTTTTTAGCTTATTATATAATTTTAAATAAATTAAAGCTTTAATATACATTTTATTATTAAAAATAATTAATTTTATATGATATTTTTTTAAAAAATAATTAGTAATTAAATTAAAATTTATTTATATAGTTTTTTTGAAATTTTTGGTGATAATAATTTTTGAATGTTATGTTTAAAATCTAAAATACATCAACAAAAACTTCTCCAAGGGTTTACAGTTCGTACGTACATTAATTTTTTTTTATTTCATGTGCTTTGATTAATTTTTTTCTTTCTTTTTTCAATCATTCTATTACAAGTTGAAATGCAATATATTGAATAATATAAATATAATATAATTTATTTTTTTGACATAAATTTTTTTTTAATAATCAAATAAATTATTTAATAAAATTAATTAATTATATATTTAATTTTAACACTTATTACTTTACCTTTCACATAACACTTCTCCTTTTTCAATTCATTTTGCTATAATCTTTTTATTTTGACTTATATTATTAACGATTTAAGTAATAAGATAATTACATAATTTTGACATAATGTAACATATTTTTTTTATCTTAAAATAATTTAAAAAAAATTGTTATGGGAAGCGTTAATTGAAATAATTAGTTATACATTTTAGTTCTAATAAGAGTATTTAAAATTAAAGTTACATCAATAAGATTTTATCTATGCTATTATTTTTGTTCCTTTTATATATTGTGTTGCGAAGTATATTTAATTTAGCATGATTTTTGCATAATTATTTTAATGATACAATAATATATAATAATTTTAATATACCATAAAAGAGGTAATAAAAATAAAATTTTAGGATATGTGGATATAACCAGAAGCTTTAAAAAATAGGTTATTATTATTAAAAATATGAATATTTTTCTATTTAAATAGTAGTTATTATGAATGCAAGAATAATAAACGTAGTCGAAGAAATTATACTATAAATAGGTTTACTCAATAGGTATTAGAATATACGTGCATGTACTGTAATATATGTATTACACGAAGTCAGTGTATCTGGAAAAAGGAATTCATGGTTGTAATCATAAAAATATACAAACAATAATGTATAAATAATTTTAGGGCCTGTTTAATAATAGGTGTGAAGGGATAAAATTTTGTGAAATAGAAAATATAGTGTGCTGGAGAAGTTAATCAATTTAATTAGTATAATTTGTGCAGAATAAACATTAATTAGTATATTTAAATCACACTTGCAAATGAACATTAAAAATTTTACAAGTATGAAAAATTATGAATGAGTGTGAAAAATAGCTTATAAATTTGTCGAAAAAAAATGTCGGCCTGTAAAGGTCGGAATGGGTTTGTCTTATGCGAGTAAATTATTACGTATTATTAAATAAATACATTACAAAAATAATAATACATCCTGTTCAGGCTACACTTGTAATATTAAATACTGTTTCATTCATTTGTAAGAACAAAATTTGTATATGATAATATGTGTCAGTTGTGAGGATGCAGTGAATATTTTGCAACCAAAAGTAACGAGATGAAGAAAAGTTTAATTGCTTTTATATATTCAAATGGTACAATGATTGAGGGATCGATGGGGGTAATGTACAATGGACCTCCCCGAAAGGCATTGAAATTGAGAGGATGCAGCAGTATGGATGTTTTGCGCGAGAGAATTCATGCCCAACTGAAGCTTCACCAATATCAAGCTGTGGGAAAAATTGTTTACAGGTTTCCACAGCATCAAATAGAGGCTCAATATATGGCATACGAATTGGACGACGATGAAGACTTAGCATGTGCCATAGCAAGCTACGAACAACATCCGACGATGATAGCAATGAAGTTGTACGCGGAGTGATCACACCCGAACTGCACGCTGCCAACCTGGGTTCACAAGAAAGAGTTCCAACAACTAGATCACCTGTGGATCCAATGGCTAATGTTAGTACTAGTTGTTCGATGGTGCGGGGAGGCCTTCCTTACATGGGCGGAATCGAGTTCCACATTTTTGATAGTTATACTTCTGCATTGGACTCATCTGTTGCAGGTGTTTTCCCAAGAAATATATCACATACCATGATGGGATCAGAAAGTGCCTTACCGGTCGTAGACGAAGAATCCATTGATCCTACATTCATGGATGCCCACCTTGAGTCTGGTTTTGAAGACGATGATATGTCTTGCAGTAGCGATGATGATTTTGACACTGATGACGAAGAACATGCAACTACACATGGAGACAGTGTTGCAATGCGGCGAGTAAGGAGTGACAATGTTGCACAGACATCATGTGGTGTCCCTCAAGCTGCTGTCTTCTCTCACATTGATTGGGATGCCATAAGGAATCCCAATGAATTTTCGAAGATAATGAAACCAACCTATGATTACAGCATGGAGGACTTACAGGTTGGACAAGAGTTTGATTGCAAGGAGGCATTAATTGCTGCAACCAAGCATTACCACATCAGAAGGCACCACATTTATTATGTGGAGGAGTTGGATACCAGAAGATTAAGTGTGAAGTGTGATAATTATGGGGACGAATGCAGATTCCGTCTCAGAGTGACCAATCTGAAGAATTCTAACACTTGGACAATAACTAGATTCTCAGGGTCTCACACATGCGTTAATGCCAGTTTGACACAGGATCACTAGTCTCTTGACTCCGAGTATATCAGTTCATTGATATTGGAAATGATTAAAGTGAAGCAAGATGTTCCAATCTCGCTTATACAAGAGAGGGTGGAAGGTATGTACGAATATAAGATTTCGTACAAAAAAGCATGGAAGGCAAAATAAAAGGCAATCGTCAAGGTGTACGGTGATTAGGATAAATCATACGAAGTGCTCCCCAAATGGTTAGACATTTTAGGCTATTGTGACCAAGCTCTGTTCAAGTTGGATTCAGGAGAATTCGTCACAGTTGACGGCCGTGTTGATCCATAAAAACATGTTTTCCACCGAGTTTTCTAGGCTTTCAAGCCATGCATTGCCGCGTTTCCCTACTGTAAGCAATTTATACAAGTTAATGGAACGCACCTATATGGTAAGTACAGAGACGTGCTACTGATTGCTGTGACCCAGGACGATAACAAATGTCCAGTTCCTCTTGCCTTTGCCATTGTTGACAAGGAGAACTATAAGAACTGGAGTTAGTTTTTAGCATTACTACGGGTAAATGTTACGAATCAGCAAGGAATATGTCTGATATCAGATCGACACCGAGCTATAAAAGATGCTGTAGCCACCAAAGGTCTAGGATGGCAGCCTCCTCATGCTTTTCACCGGTACTGTATCAGACATATTGCCAGCAACGTTCGCAAGAAATGCGGGGATGACAATGTCAAGAAAGCTGTTCTTAAGATTGGTATGTCTTATAGCATAATTTCTTTGTTGAACCTTTTATTTATAAATTTGTGTATCTAATAGTTCAACCTGATTAACCTATTTTTCTCCTTCCGTACAGCATACGAGCCCAGTTGGGAAAAGGCTATGGAGAGATTGGAGAACCTTAGGAAAGTCAATGAGGAGATCCACAAGAAGTTGACCGCTATTCCGATGGAGAAATGGACGCTTGCTTATGACGAAGGCAGAAGATATGGTCATATGACGACTAACATAGTAGAGTGCATCAATGGCCTTTTCAAAGGATTAAGGAAGCTACCAATCACAGGCCTTGTTCAACAAACATACTATAGATGTGTCAAGTACTTTATGGAAAAGGGCAAAAGAAGCACATGCTGAACTACAACAAGGTCACATATACGCAAGCAGATTCAGACAGGAGCTTGCGACTATCCAGTCACGTGCTTCTTCTTACCACGTTCGTGCTTATAATAGACAAGGAACTAGGTTTGAGGTGGTGGAGGGCCCTGATATGGCTAGGGGATCATGTGGAAAGGTCGTCCAAGTATTATTAGACAAACGGCAATGTGAATGAGGACAATTCCAAGCATATAGGTATCCTTGCGCTCATATTATTGTTGCTTGTGCCTCGGTCAACATATCGTGGGAACCATATGTCGATGCTGTATATAGGCTTGACACACTACTCAATTGCTACAAATCCGAGTGGTGGCCGATCGGGGAGTGGTCGCAATGGAATAACCTACCACCATTTCTTGTCCTAGTTCCAAATTATGGAAGATTGCGTGCAAAGGGATGACCAAAGTCAACCCGGATAAGAAATGAGATGGATTAGCCTCAAGAGAATGGTGTCAAGCAAAAATGCAGTCTTTGTAAGACGGAAGGACATAATCGTAGGCGCTGCCCACTACTACATGAGGAGGAAGGCCCTTCTTCACATTGATTTTGATTATTTACTTTCGCAGATATGTTACGCAGGTTTTTAACCAATGTCATAAGTGTAACAGTCGGATGATGTGTTCTTTTTTTTTTATTGTAAAATTGCACGTCATTATGAATATATATGTTACCCCATTACTAGTAATGTGAACAAACCATCAGTTAATCGTCCAAGTGCATATAAATTCTTATGTTGATCTTTGTACTCAAATTGCACAAGTATGTTAACTTAGTGTGTGTTTAAATTCCATTCTAATGCAATTCTTGTCGTGGCAGATGGCATCCACATCCCGACGCATTGATCCTGGTCCATGGGATCCTTCACTGCTGACGGCTCAGGCCTCACACATATCTCAATCGATTTGGGCAGGCCATGTATGGAAATAGTTAGATCTTAAAAAACTTGGTTAAACAGTTTTTGAATTGTCAGACGCAATAATTAGTGATTTTTTTCTTTTGCAGCCGATCGTGTGCTGAGGATTCGACGAGCTCATCACTACCATCACCAATAGCCGTCCGAGTTGATTGTCCCCTTTTTACGAGAGGCAGGTTTTTACGGCCTGACGATGTGCGAGTTTGTGCTTATCGACCATCAGTTGATCAGTGCTTTTGTAGAGAGATGGAGGCCGGAGACACATACCTTTCACATGCCGCAGGGAGAGATGACTATTACACTGCGGGATGTTACTTTTCAGCTCGGCCTACCCATTAACGGTCGAGCAGTGACGGGGCCCACTGTATGGAGATGGGGAGCCCTGATAGAGGAGTATTTAGGACTCAAGTTACCGGAGGGCGAGAATGTCCTCAGAGGGGGGCGACTGAGGATGAGTTGGTTGGAGAGGCATTTCACTCATCTTCCAGATGATGCGGATGAGGTGACAGTGCAGAAATTCACCTGGGCTTACATTTTGCGTCTCATTGGTGGGACGTTATTTCCAGACCACTCCGGCATATATGTCCACCTCATGCACTTACCCTTACTCGAACACTTACATGAGGTTGGGACGTACAGTTGGGGATCTGCTTGCCTGGCCTATCTGTACCAGAAGACGTTCCAGAATAGTCCGGCACATAGCCTACCTTATTACAGATACATGCTGGACCGTCTCTAACTCGACTAGGTATGTAGGGGATAATGGATTTTTTTATTTCAAGACTTTGTCCATTTCATTATTGCATTTAAATGACA
The DNA here is from genome assembly GCA_020226215.1 of Sindora glabra. Classification (NCBI taxonomy): domain Eukaryota; kingdom Viridiplantae; phylum Streptophyta; class Magnoliopsida; order Fabales; family Fabaceae; genus Sindora; species Sindora glabra. The sequence continues at coordinate 16,332,398 of CM035232.1, read as the reverse complement.
AAATAAATTTGCAACTTCAGATCGCTTGGATCCCATACACTGAGGTGGTCATCGCATCACTGCCTCAGTACTGTTTTGACAGGAGTGACATGTGGACAGCAGTGGTACCGCTCATTCACTTTCAGATTGTCAAGTGGCACCAGCCGGATAGGGTTTTGCGGCAGTTTGGACTACGCCAGGCTATTCCTGAGCCACCGAAGCAGGTGGTGGAGGTCCATTGCCTTCACTTGTTCGGTCGGCATGATGAGGAGTGGCACATCTGCCATCAGCCGTATATTGCACTCTGGGATATCCGACGAGACTTGTGCGCTATGGCTGAGTCGACCACACGACTAGTTCTAGGCCCACGATCCGATTACATGACATGGTACAGATGGGTCACCAAGCGATGTATTACACCCGTTGGGGGAGCGCTAGACCTTGTGGTAATATTGCGTGCTAGTTTTCTGTGTCTGATTTTCTTTAAATGCATTAATATTATAACTAACTTTAATGTCAAAAATTTGCACAGGTAGATGAGGTGTCCACACTACAGGACTTCACTACACCTGAGGGGCAGGCTAGGTTCACCTTCGATGTGCTTAGATCAGCGACGGACTCCATCCTTCATGCCATTTAGGAGGTTGATCATGTGATTATTGACTCATATGCGGAGCCAGCTCCTCATGCCCATCATATCCTAGACCCTGCAGAGGGTGACCATGATCAGCCTCGCTCTCGTCGATGACGTCGCACTGCTCCACGACATATGTCACATGCTGATGTTCCATCTGCTTCGACAGTGCAACAGCCTTCACTATCGACTGCCCAGGAGACCATGATGATGATGCCTGATATTACTGCCTCATCTCATATGTACCCTACTGCACCTGATGATCCTTCATCCTCCACCATGTTCTCGGCTGCACTATATGGTCCGTCGTCATCCTAGATGTACCAATTTCCTCCTGGTGTTCTATCCTCATTCCAGGCATTTTCACATATACCAGGAGTTTCATCTTCATTCTATGCCTTTCCTTCCGGTGATGCTAGTCCATCACAGCCATATCGTCCTGCATTTGATTCACATACTCAGGACTAGGGATTAGCACTTGGTGGCATGATGACAGATGACTCAGAGCTTGTAGATAGAGGTGGAGGTGGAGGCAGAGCAGGAGTTAGGGGCAGAGGCAGAGCGGGAGCTGGAGGTAGAGGAGACACAGACACCGGGAATATGACTCCCGAGCCTGCGCAGAAGGTTAGTAGATACGGCCGCCACATTACCGATCCTGAATGTGGGACTGGACATCACTTACGTAGACATTAACTTTCTTTTCCATGTTTATTGTATATTTATGTACATCTATCTTACTACTTTATTGCCAAACATCAACATTTAGGATGATTTTAATTATTACGATATTTTTATCTGTTTGCGTAGGTACTTATATCTTTAATAATAAACTTTAAAATCATTACAATATTTATTTTTTTTAAAAAAAATGATGATAATGACATCTCCCAAATATAATAACTAACATTATTAATTTTTTACTTTTACAATTGTTATAATTATCTACTCTTTTATTTATTTATCATGTTAAAATAAATAAACAATATTACAATAAATTAATAAATTTTATCTTCATAATATGAAATATATATTTATTCTTTAATTAAATTTTTTTCTCATTAATTATTTTAATATTATTAGTGAATAAAGGAATAAATAGTTATAATAAATATAAAAAAATTAATAATATTAATTATAATATTTGAAGGATAAATAACCATCATCCTTGTAAATAACATTAAATGCTGTTTATTCAATACGTTATGAGTTGAGTCCACCAAACATTTAAGAATAAACATACGTAGCACAATTGTCAATGTAGATGGGGATGCTGGCCATATACAATACCAAAATTCAAGTCTTTTGAATTCACAGTAAACACGGTCACTGGCTAATTAACTTAGAAATGAAGAGCGAGGGTGCCGTAGGCCAAAGGCGCCATATCGCCTGGTGTCCCTTCCCTTGAGCGCCAACGACGCCATTTCGTCTGGCGTCCTTCGACATGCCATTTGGCGTCTCTCCACCGCTGTGCATATCTTCTGTGCGTATTTTGATAAAATATTTCGAAGAAATGATAAAACGAATAATAGTTTCTTAAAAAATAGTTAATCGGTACTTTTGCCACCCATTGTCAAAATATTTTATCATTGTGACGAAATAAAAAAGAATTAATTTATGTTACAATTTTAATTTCATTACAAAATGAAAAGATTATTGCAACGAAATAACCACATTTTTTTAATTTTCAACTATCTTCAACTTCGTCATTTCGTATTTACTTTGTTACAAATTAAAAATAATTTTATTGAAATAAATACAAAGTAGCAAGAATATTATTGGAATAAATACAAAATAAAAAAAATATATCTATTTCATTATATTTCTTTTTATTTTTAACAATCTTCAACTTCGTATATAAAGAATATTATAGGATAATTCAATAAATTTGCTTATGTATAATAACGTATTAAATAATTACTTGTAAAGTTTATAATTCCGAACGTTGGAAGTTTATAATTCTGAAAAATGATAAATGTTAAGTGTCATTGGATCAAATTTTGAGAGACATTAATATAAATTACGTAATTATTCTTTATTGATCCTATATTTTTTTAATGATATTTAATTATTTACTAAATATTTATTATTTTTATTAATTATATTATTATCATTAACTACTTTCTTATTTAATTCCTATAATAAATTTATGTATTAAATATCAAAGTAGAGTTAACATATTTTTTTATGACATCAAATATAATTATGAAATGAGTAATTTATTTTTAAAAATTTATTTTGAGTCACAATCATATATTATTTATTTAAAAAAAATTATTTTGAAATGATATCAAAATTAATTATTTTTGAAGGAAAATTTTGAAGGAAAAATCGTAGGTAGCAAACTGAGGGCGCCACCTTGAATGGCGCCCTCAAATAGGCCTAGAGGTGCCATCTTGGGTGGCGCCTTCCCTCCTGGGCGCCATCCTAAATGGTGCCTCCCCTCAACCGTGCGTATTTTGGTAATAAGTTTTCAAACGACGGTAAAACGGAAATAAGTTTTGAAAAAACAGTAAAACGGTACTTTATCCCCCATCTCATCTTTTACATAAATACTTCTTTCATATGATATGCATCCTCATTCTATGTGAAGTAGATTTCTTCTCCTTTGTAAGTATTCCCGTAGAGTTTTGGAATTTTTTATGTATTTTACTATGCTAGCTAATTAATTTAACTCTTCGGTGCTTCATTGTATGGAGAGAGTATATTTTTTTCATTAACTATTATCAAAGTAGCATTCAGTCTCGTGACAAAAGAAATTTCAGGTTGAAAATGTTTGGTTTGATGCCATGCAAAATGAAGATGATGGTGATAAGGATGATAAATTGAAAATGAATGACGTCATATGGAAGCTATAGAAATAGCTATTTCGATTATGTTTGAATTAGAGATTATAAAGAAAGGTGATGGGCAACTGGTGTTGACATAGGCAAAAAAAAAAAAGATAGTTGTAATCAATGATGGCAATCAAAATGTGAAGAAATTATGTCAATTCATTAAAATGTTCACAAGATTTAATGTTTCTATAGATGATGTAAGACATTTGCAAATGAGGAGATTATAGATAAATTTTAATTATATATATATATATGATATACTAGTTTGAGATAGAGTTATTAGATAGGAAGATGGTTATTATAATTTGAAAAAATTTCAATGATGAAGAAATCTCGTTATTAACACCCCATAATTGATCTTATTTGACAATAGATAAGCAAGAAGATTGATGAAAATGTTGAAATTATTTGCATCGACAAGGTGGAGATTTGTTGTTGAGTTTTAACCAAATTCTGCTTGTTGTGAGATATCTTATTCAAGTGAGTTTTTTTGTGTTAGAATAAGATTTAAATTATTTATTGAAATATTTTGGAATTATAAATATTTGAATTAAGCAAGACTTTGAGATATGAAATAGATAAGATGTGATTTGTAAGAATCTCATGAAGATTTCAAAGAGATGTTGGAATAATGTTTAGGAAGTTGTAGGATTATAATTGATAATTTTTATATGCATTATTTTATATCTTAAGTATAGTAGGTCTCTCGTCATTCATGACATTTTCCTTTTTCTTTTTGGTATGAACTATCCAGCAGGTCATATTGGGCTTCTAACTAATTCAAATTCAAGCCAAGTGGATCCGATATGAAGGCAAAGCTCTTTCAATGATAAATTTTTTTATTCACAAGATTCAAATTCGAGATCTTACTTAAGAGGATGAGGACCAAACTCGCAGCTTTTAGAGATTTTTCCATGTTATACTCTTTGATTATGTTATTAATTTCTAAAAGTATTTTTTATATAATATATTTAAAAAAAGTTTTAATTTAATAGATTTTGTAAGGTAGCTTATAATTTATCATTATTTTTTTCCAAATTCATTCTTCTTAGTTTGATTAATTGATAATTCATGCCTTTAATTATGTAAACATAAGATAATTAATTCAATTCTAGATAATTATATCCTTACTTTAAACTATGAATAAATAAAGATAAATATATAATGTCATAAAATATAATTAATTATATTTGAAGTAATTATATTTCTATTTTAAATAATAAATGATAAAAATTTAATATCATAAAGTATAATTAATTATATTTGAAGTAATTATATTTCTATTTTAAATAATAAATGATAAAAATTTAATATCATAAAATATAATTAATTATATTTGAAGTAATTATATTTCTATTTTAAATAATAAATGATAAAAATTTAATATCATAAAATATAATTAATTATATTTAAAGTAATTATATTTCTATTTTAAATAATAAATGATAAAAATTTAATGTCATAAAGTATAATTAATTAAATTTTAAATAATGATATTTTTATTTTGAATATTTTTGTTGTGTTAATATAATTTGATTTTAAAATAAATATCATATATCAATTTATATTTTTAACTAAGTTAATAGATAATTTTATGAAATACTTATAGTGTACAATCAATTAATTTATTAACTATCATTTGTAAGATATTTGCTATTAATTATTAAATAACATGTCAACTATCAACTAATTTATTAATTATAAGTTATGGCATGAAACACAACCTTTGTGCATTTTATTATGTCATCCTAATTAATTTAATTATTTGATGCTTGATTATTTGGAGAGGGTATTTTTCCCAATATTATATATAATAGTTTTATTTTTTAAATTTAAAAATTATATACTTTATAAAACTTCGATAATTAATCCCTAAAAGAAAAAAATGCCAACTCCGCTATATCTTAATTTATATTTAATTTAATGTAGGTCATTCATGCAACACTATCCTTTTTATTATGGTTACACTACTACAAACTTGTGATTTTACAACTCTCTATTAAAATAAATAGTAAATAATTATGAATAAATTTAAATAAATAATTATTAATATAAAAAATGTTATACTTATTAACTAATGTTAATAAATAATAATTTCAATTCCAATCTTATTTGAATTAACAAAAACAACTCAATCCTAATTTATTTTAATGAATTAAAATAAAATTTATATATTTTTATAGTGATTGATAATACATAATAAATGAATAATATAAATTATCATTTCATATTTATAGTATTAGAATAATTATTCAATAATTTAATATTTGATAAAATAATTTTATTATAATTAATTATATAATATTGATTTAAAATATCTATTGATTCCATACAATGCATGAGGTCTTGCCAGTATGTAATAAATAGGGAGCGTGCGCATTTTTCTGGCCGACAAGTATACTTAATAGAATTCAAATTAAATAAATCAATAAATAGTGTAAGCAAAACCATTTTAACAATTAAAATGATGAATGCAAATTTAATATAATTTTTAATCCCTATAATTTACTCCAATTAATAATTCCATCTTTATACATTTGTTAATTAAGTTATAAACTTTATTTTCATTTATATTTATCTATAATATGCCAATAAAGTAAGAAAGTTCAAGAAGAAAAATTAAAATAAAAATTATCTTAATGGAAACTCAGTACGGTAATTGGGTGAAGTTCAGATAAATCGTGGAGATAATTTGAAGGCTATATCTAGATAAAATTTTTATAAAAATTATATTAGATACAAATATGGATCAAAATATAATTAAAAGTCTAACACTAAGCTTGAAAAAATTATATGAAGGCCTAATATGAAATTAGGGACTTGAGTAGTCTGAAAATTTAGAGATTGAGTCCGAAATTGAAATAAATCATTTTAGCTTGCTTGAGCTGATTTAGCCTAACTTTTTTAGACCCAAATAATATTTTTAAAATTATAAAATTTAGGCCTAAACAAGGCCTAATTTTATAAAAAGAAACTTATGGCAATTTAGTAAAAAAATAAAAAATTAAAGGCATTTGTTATCCTTTGTTTCTAGAAAATATTAATTGGCCAAATTTTACTAAATTGTGAAAATTATTTTTTTAATTAAGCCTAGGAAATCATGCCCCATGTGCTGCTCCATCTCCATAAAAATTTTAGAAAAATATAAATAAAAAGAAAAAGGGATGGTTTGTGAGGAAAGTTTCGGGTCTTATATATATATATATATATATATATATATATGTATGTATGTATGTATGTATGTATGTATGTATGTATGTATGTATGTATGTATGTATGTATGTATGTATGTATGTATGAGGTTTTAGGATCAAAATTGCACACTTTTATGCTCTTCTTCCTAACCAAAACTGTGACTTCCTACGGTTTCCTTTAATAGAGCTCTCAACTTTTAATAATCCCCAAGAGGTTTTCCAAGGGATTTTATTTGACATTTGTAAAATAACTTAAATTATCCTTCATTCTTTTCAAATTTTTATAGAAACCTTTCCTTTAAAATTTCTAAAATTTGATTTATTTTAATAAGATTTTTTTTTGTTGTTCTAAAAAGTTTTTGAAAGCTAACGAGTCAAGAAATTGAAATGAGTGACAACTACCTTTTTTTCTATTAAGTTTTCCTATGAAAGATGAAAAAACTTAATGATATTTGTTATTGTAAATATAAACTGAGTTGTGATATTAAATGATTGGACTTTGATATGGTATAAATTTTAATATGAGAATATGATGTTGATATTAGGGTATTAAGATGAGTAGGAGATGATTTATTAAGTTTTTCATCAAGAAATAACCTTAGGAAAATTGCAAAAACATAATTTTGTTATAAAAGTTAAATCGTATATTTCTATTTCTCTTTGAAATTAAAGGTCAGAAGTTATTTAAATTTTAGTTTTTGGTATAATCATATTACAAATAGTGTTAGAATAGGTATAAAAAAATTTGATAATTCTTAGGAAACTTTAAAGTTATGAAAAGTGCATTTGAATGGACTTTGATTACAATAGCTTAAAATAAAATTTTAGATTTTGTATATTGCTATTTGATGCTATTTGTATCATAATTTGACAAAGAAAAATTAAATTAATTGATATTATTTTATTATTAATATGTTAGTAATTTTGTATAGCAATTTGATAGCAATTGGAATTGATTTGGATATAAAAAGGGCTTCTTTTCTATAATAACTCTAAAACTGTCCAAAATTGATAATTCTGAGTTTTTGATTTTGTATGAATAGTATCAACATGGAAATCTCATGAAATAATTGAGATTTTTCATCATTTAACATGTTAGGGATGTTGTATCAAAATTTAATGATGATTGGAAGTGATTTGAATATTAAAAAGAGGCTTGTATTGTAATTGCTTTTGTACTATCCTATTTTGATTTCTATGATTTTGGTACTAAGTGAACAGTACCAAAAAAGGATTAAATTCTAAAAAAATTTATGTTAGATGTTTATTAATATATTAAAAGTATTAGATAAAATTTGAATTGATTTTACAGCTCATAAAGGCACTAAATTGTGAAAATATTCTATGCTACACATCAAGTTAAATTTTGATTACTCTTGTTGAGAAATGTTATAAGACATTAAAATGTATAAAGTAATTGATGATGTTTGAACTATAATTAATAAGCTATTTAAAAGAGTTAATTGTTTTCATTGTCTTGAATGGAAAGAATTATGTGTATAGTCATGAGATGATGAAATGTGAATGCACATGAGAATGACAAAATTTTATAGTATAGTTAGTATTTTGACTATATATGATGCATTTGAAATAAGTAATTAATATTATGATTAGCATCTTATTATTACTTACCTTAAATTTGACTTGTGGGGTTGTTTTACATTTTTCACAGAGAAGAAAAAACATGATAAAGATTAGAGGGATAAGATTAGAGGCCTTGTTAAGATGACAGGAAATAAGACTGGACAAAAAATATATAGGAAGAAATTTGTATACTAACTATTGTCATTCTCTTAACATATTTTGTAAATAATTTATATAAGAGCTTTGATCAATTATGATATTATACTATTATATTTATACCTGATTGATTATGGTGAAAACTCTTTAGAAAAAGAGAATAATAATTACTCACTACTTATTTAGTACTCACATTCTCTATTATTAATCTTTTATTTATAGATTTTGAATATAGATTATTGAAAAATGATTGATATCTGTATAGGGACTTTTTTATTGCTTTAGGGAACTTTCTAGATTATATTTCATTATAGATTCCAAATGACAATAATAGGGCCCCACATTAATTATATTGTAAAATTAAGAAAGCTAAATTCTGAGTCAAATCCTTTTATCATTAATCCGATTTTACCCAACCATTTACAAGAGAACATATTTAGTAGTTCTAATTTTATTAATATGCTAAATCCTCTATCTTCCTTATCTATTAAATATAATCTCAAGAAAGATCTTGAATAAAAACAAGATGGGTTGAATTAAGAATTTTTTTAATTATAGCATTTGTATGTAAACTTTTATTTTTAAAAAACTTTAATACTTTTGTATAAATCTTTTTATATCTATAAATTATATTTTAAAATTTCAATTGTGCATGCAACTAATTCTATTTTCTATAAATGCTTATTTTTATTTTTAATAAAGTTAAATAGTAAAGAGTAAAAAATGTTTCAAAGGCTTATAAGGAGACCTAATTAGTAAATTAATATTAATTAGGTGTTTTACGCCAGTTACATTATTCAAAATTCGGATCTTTTATTTAAAATTATTTATGAAATTAAAAGGTTTGTGTATTTATGAGAAGTTATTTATACCACTAGTTTAGCACTTGTGCGTTGCATATATAAAAATATTACATAATTTTTATATTAATTATTCTATATCATATATAATGCATTAATATAGATATTTAATTCATTATATTTTAAAATTATAAAAATAATTTTAAAATACTATTATAATAAATATTACTTAAATTAAATATGTTTGATATATGTGATTATAAAATATAAATATTGAATTTTAAACCTATATTTAGTGAAATATAAAAGCAAACTACACTAATCCTAAATAACTTAAGAATACATCCGTGCTATAATCAAATAAATTTAATACTGAAAATCACCCTATTTTAAATCAAGACAATGGCACTTCAGAAGACCTTGGATGAAGAAAGAGATTAATTGACACTTTTATTTTTTGATGAGTTGCTGCATCCAATCTACAAATATTATCATATTCATGACTACTTTATAAATTTTAATTTTTCTTTCTAAAGGTTCAAAAAGAAAATTTTCCTAATGATCATTGATCAACATTAATCTTAGATAGTGGTTCCCACCCCCAACCTTTCCCCTAAAAAAAGGAAAATTAGCAACGGAAAATTGTGGGAATAATCTATGAATTACATCTCCTTAATTTATATATAAATAATTGATAATTATTTCTCTATTTTCTTATTATTAGCTATGAATTTACTGATTAGAAAAAAATGTTATTAATATAAAACTTGAGATATATATTTGGAACTAATTAATTATGTTCTTTTGTTTCATTTTTTACTTATCCATTATATTGTTTTATTTTTAATGGTGATATTATCATGTTTTTGTTAATATATTTATTTGTGTATGGTTTAATATTACAATATTTTTATTTTTAATTGCTTAGATCTCTTCTAAATTATGGGTTGTTTAGTATTTCAGTTTTAGAATCTTTAATTGAAGATTTAAATTTTTTTTGGTTTAGATATTTTTGTCCATGACTTATTTTTATCCAATTTTGTTACTTCAAGTGGGACATTCATCGTAAGCTATATATAAAAATGATCAATCCATTCTCACTAACCACCAAATTTAAAAAAAATTAAGCATTATTCTCAAATCGTTCATGTATATATCGTGAAATTGTAGCTTTTTATTTGCTTTTTGATTGCAAAATATGAGTTGGAATATATGCTTTTGACTGTGTACTCTTTCTGTTTGATTCTATATCTATGTAGGTTATTACAAATCCCATGTTTTATTCTATAGCTCCGTTTCGCGTAACTAACTGATAGCTGATAAATTACTTGATAGCTGATATTTGATAGTTGATAAATTAACTAAAATATTTTGTAAAATTAACTATTGAACTAACTAAAATTATAAAATGACATAAAAGGATATATTAATAGAAATATATATAATTAAAATAATTTCTATTTATTTAAAAATAAAATTATATTAATGTAATTAAAAAGTTTAAAATAAAGTATAGTTTCTAATATTTTATAAATTTATATATTTATTTACTTATATAATTTTTATTTTATTATAAAATTATAATTACTTAAAATATAATTAATTATATTTTATAAAAATGATTTAAATTTATATTATAAAAGGTATAAGTTATAAATTAATAAAAAGAATAAAGATAGATTTGGAAAGCATTTAAAAAAGGGGTAGCTTATAAGTTATAACCTATTTTAGGTAATTTATTAAATCAGAACTTATAAGTTATCTAAAATAACTTATAAGTTTGTACGAAAAATACTTTTGAAAGTCAACTTATAACTTATTGACCAAGTCAATAAATTATAAGTTAACTTATTATTGTACGAAATGGAGCTTATAGCTCCATTTGTTGTACGAAATGGAGCTGATAAGTTAACTGATAGCTGATAGCTTATAACTGATAGCTGATGACTGATAAGCTAACTAAAATGTTTCATAAAATTAGCTGTTAAACTAACTGAAATTGTAAAATAACATAAAAGGATATATTAATAAAAATATATATATAATTAAAATAATTTTTATTTATTTAAAAATAAAATTATATTGATGTAATTAAAAAGTTTAAAATAAAAGTATATTTTCTAATATTTTATAAATTTATATATTTATTTATTTATATAATTTTTATTTTATTATTTATTATAAAATTACAATTACTTAAAATATAATTAATTATATTTTATAAAAATTATTTAAATTTATATTATAAAATGTATGAGTTGTAAATTAATAAAAAGAATAAGGATAGATTTGAAAAGAATTTAAAAAAGGGGTAGCTTATAAGTTATAAGCTACTCTAAATAACTTATTAAATCAGAACTTATAAGTTACCTGAAGTAACTTATAAGCTACCTGAAGTAACTTATAAGCTAGTGCGAGAAATACCTTTCAAAATTAGCTTATAACTTATTGACCAGGATAATAAATTATAAGTTAACTTATTTATTGTAAGAAATGGAGCCTATATCTATGTGGGTTATTACAAATCCCGTGTACTTTTTAATGAACAAATGGTGTTAAGTATATAACAATTTGAATGCAATGTTTTTATTTTGACATGTTCAAATTTTTTATGAATTATAAGTTGCTTGATATTACATTTCTTAATTTGCTATGAAAATTTTTAATTCTTTAAACTAAATCATTTTTGTTTATGAGTTTTTTTTTTCACTTTTGTAAATCTTCCATCACTTCAATTGTCATCATAAAGTAGAAAGAAATAATTAATCATCACTAAATATAATAAAACTAAAATTTAAAAAATATTAATCTTATGTAGGGAAAAAAAAAGAAAGGAATTAAAATAAAACTCTTGTCATATCATCTAACATTGATAATGAACTAAAGCAAAATTAATTGCAATTATAATATAAAACTTAATAGTAATTATAATTGATTGGAAGATAAGTGTATTAATCATCATGTTGTTTCAAATTTTTAAATTTATTTTTATGCGAATGTTAAATTACTTAACAATTACAATCCAAATTTAAAGCATCTTAATTTGGCAATAACTAAATTAATTAATGTGTAATATGATAGTAAATGTCGAACTGGGAATTTTTTGGCACCTAACATATGTTGGGTGATTTGAATATTTTCTAATGTGGTGAAATGAGTTTCATCAGTCCCTCCTACTGAAGTGATTGCTAAATTATAGTCACTTGTTATCAATTTATCAAGAATAACCAACTTATTAAGGGCAAGAATTCAACGCTTAGCTAATTTTTCTGAAGTTGAATGTCTAGAAAGATCAACTAATAAGATTGACGATGGATAGAATGGTTAGGCAATTATTAATTTAACTAAATGAATTAATGATAATTATAATACAAAATTTAATAGTAATATTAAAATTGATTAGGAGATCGATGTATTAATTATCAATTTGTTTCAAATTTCTAATTGGATTTTAAATCACCTAATACTTACATAATGGTAGTTTATAATTGGTTGATTCAAATTTCTAATCTTATGTTTTACAAATTTTAAACCACCTAACAATTGCAATATAAAATTTAATGACAATTACAATTGATTGGGATATTAGTGGATAGGTCATTATGAATTTGTTTAAATAAATGCAAAGGATTTTGTAAGCTTACCAATTTACAGACCTTAATTACAAACTTATCGTTGGTTTAAATAAAATAAAATTATTTCACAAATTTATCTATTTAATTGATGAAAATAAATTTAAAACAAAACTGTAATTATAGTAAAAATGATAGAATAAAATGTTATCCGTCAATTAAGAAAAATGCATTGGGATAACTTAGGGTGGATATGATTCAATGTTTAAGATTTTACTTTAGAGAAAAAAATATTTTAAACATGGAATGATAATGAAATGAATAAACAAAAAAGAAAAATATTTTCCTAAGATTAGATCGTTAGGGGGAATTTTTTAATTTTCTTTTTTATTGTTTTGATTAGTGAAATTTACGAGACACATTAATCATGATTTATTACCTTTTTTGGAATAAAATTTGTAAAAGTTATCGAACTAGACATATTGATGAAGTTGTAAGTGGGAAATTCTAAAATATTCCTAGGGTTTAGAAATTCCCAAGGTACTGTAGCACTCCCCGTTGTAAGTTTATTTTGACCAATTAAAAAAATGCTTATAAAACATTTTCATTTTATTTGAATTAATGACAAGTTTAAAACTATGATTTGTAGATCGGTGAGTTTATAAAACATTTTCATCATTTAAGTGGATTAATGATGGACTAACCACTTTATATATATGTGGAAGTCTTATTGGTTAATCTACTTGAATAATCATTCCTAGAAAAATTATTAAGGTATGAAAGAATTGCCTTTAATTTAGTTTATGTAATAGAGCGATTAAAATAAAATATTAATTTAAAAAAATCAAATGGAACTAATTTATATATATTATGGAAATAGAATTGTATTTAAATCCATTTCTCATATTTAAATTGTATTTTTAATGAAAAATTAATTTATTTAAGGAAAGATTTTTAAGTTCAATAAATTGAATCTTAGACACCTCATAACTTTTTATTATTTTGATAATAAATTTTTATTGAATAAATTAATAAAAATTATACCTTAAATATTGTCCAATGCAAGACACAGTTGATTAACCAGTAGTTTTTATTCTTTATATCACCATTTAAATGTGCAAATCAATATATATTTTTCAAATTGATTGTGATAAAGAATTAATTACAAATGGAATTGAGCTTTATGATCTAAGAACAAGAAAATAAATGTAAAGATAAAATGAGAAATTAGAGTAAATAAGGATGAAAAATTCAATATAAACATAAAAATAGTTAAAAGTAATTTTACTATTAAGTAAATTTATTTGAATAATATAATTTAATCATGAGCATTTATATTTTCATTCACACACGTATATTAATAAATTTGGTTCTATCATAAAATAATACACGTTCAAATTTAAATATATAAATAATAATAAATATTTGATTTACAATTTACTTTAAGATTTCCTTAACATGATTATTGATCATATCTTATTTTATGAATTTTTCCTTAATTTTATATTTTTATATTATTATTTAATTTTTTGGTTTGTTATAAAGTTAAAAAAATATTATCCTTATATGATTAAATATTGTGAAATAAATTAAAAATATAAATATATATACATTTTTCAAAAATAAACAAAAATATATTCCTGCACATTTGAAATTTACCAATATAAGAAAATTAATTTAATTTTTAATTTTACATTATTTTTGTATACAAGACATCTGTAAAATATAATATAATTATAATATATTAATATTAAATATATAAATTGTCAAGATATTTTAACAGATAATTGATTTATTTCTAAAAAATTGATTATAAAAATATGCTTATCATTTCTTTCCTGAACATTAAATAAATTATATAGCTTTATTTGAATTAGCAAGTTGATACAAGTATTTAATACAAATGTAACTTTAAAATTAACTTATATGTAATATTAGTATCACATTAATGCAAATGATTAAAGTTGATTTTTTTTTCTGAAAGAGAATTAATTATATCACATATATAAAAATATGTAGTTATGATTGTCTATTTGCACTAAATAATTTAAAAGTATTAAAAAGTTACATAAATTATTTTTATTCATAATTTATTTTTTTAATATTTTGTTATATTAATTCATGCAACGTAGGAATATATCTTTATTTTTAGCATCTACGAAGTGGTCCTAATTTCATTGAGGAATTCAAGGATGCACCTTCCGCGTCTTTAGTTGGGTATCTTATAATCCCAAAGTCTTCGTCGTGTTCACAGAGAAGGTCGTGACTACCATAGTTGATCCGCTAATGACTAATGCATTACTAAGATACAATCTTATTGGACGGAAAAAGACAACATTGTTTCAAAAAAAAAAAAAAATCAAACATGTAATTAAATCTTGGTAACACTTTTTCTTTTGTGTTTATTGGAAAGTAAAATATCCAACTCAATCCTTACTATAACTTCACTGCATACCTTCGAATTCCCCGTTACTGAACTTGATGAACCATCGATGTAACAGTGATTATAACATTTTGAGTTTGTGGTGAAGTTTGTTATTATTTTCATTCATCCATGTTTAGGTTTAAATTTTGTAAGTAATTTCAAATAACTAGATCATCTGTAAATATTATTATAATTTTTTAGAAAAATCTGTAATATATCTTAATCTCGAAATAAGGTAACTTTTCACAAAAAATAAGTACCTATAGGAGTTCTATTAGTCAAGCCCTTCAAATAAGTTTGACAGCTTTAACAGTCATGCCCTTCGAACAGGTTTGATCCAATCTTTACTCTCATATGACCTCTTCAATATTTATTTGTCTCAAGTCTTCCTCTTCTCACGCCAAAAATGACGTCACTGTCTCTCTCTCTGGTAAATCAGATTGACTTCACAATATCCTAATGTGATCTCTCTCCTTACAATCCAGCCAAAACTTTCCAAAAATAAAATCGATGTAATTGTTTTTTTTTAGAATTTAAATTTGATTTATTGATATTTACAGCATAAAATATTTAGTAGAGGGGAGGAAATATATAATTAAAAAGTAAACATAATTAATTTTTTTACTAATATAATAATACATGAGTAAATAATAATATAAAGATAATTCAATGATAAATTAAATTTAAACTCTTTTTTATGCCAAGTTAATATCTTATTAATCATTCTAATTAAAAAGAAAAATTGATACTAATCGATTTCCTTAATCCTAGGCATTAGTCTCTGAAAACATTTCATCAATCCTCGACTAGCAAGTTCCAACTCAAAGAGTTGTCCAGCCCATCAACATATGTGGTCAACTTCAAACCTATTTTTCATCATCATTCCTCCTCGTGTTCTTATTACATAAACCCTACCTGGTTAGTGGTAGAAAATGGGATGAAGGAACAAGTTATACACAAGTTATAGCCATGGCAGCTGCCTTTAGCTCATGGCTTATATTCCTTCTAACTCTCCTGTCCCTTCTCTTCCTTTGCTTCTATGCATACAACAGAAACGACATAGCTTTCCCTTTTTCTATCAGATTTCTTCCAGAAGATTTGGAAAACCCATACTCGGCCGCTCCTGCGCGGAAGCCTACCCCATTGTTTCAGGATCCCTCGAATATGGTTATAAAAGCTAGTGAAACCGCCAGTAAGCATGTTAAAATATGCCTCTTTTCTGTTTACTTCGATAAACATTCTTTTTCTTAATAATATAATTATAAATTATTAAAACAATAGAAAATGTTTAACATAGTTCATGCTAAATGTAGAAAATTTAATGAAAGATTTTTTTTTTGAAAATGTCTATAATTTTAGATATATATATTACTAATGAGGCACGGAGACAATATACCATTCATATTGAAATATATGAGTTTTTTATGAAAAATATTTCTTATAAAATAAGACAAACAGGGTGCTCGCTTTGTACAAGTATATCTGTTTAGATAGATTTTCATTTTTACTAAATCATCATCTTGTTCTTCTAATTAGAAGGAAGACAGTAATTTGCTGAGAGTGGAAGAAGAGTTGGTTGAAGCGAGGATGGCTATTCGCAGAGCCATTCAGAGACGGAACATGACGTCAGGGAAGGAGGAGAGTTTCATGCCAAGAGGATCTGTTTACAGGAATGCTTACGCCTTTCATCAGTTGAGTCATCAATTTATCATAATTTTCTATTTCATAGTTAGACTTTATTTCTTATTTCTGTGCTTTTTTCTTTTTCTTCCATCTTTTCACTTGTTTTCTGTTCTTCATTATAGGCAATGCATAAATTGTTTGGAGGCCTGTCTCTTTAAGTTTTGGCTAGAAAATATTTTCAACTTCAAAGACTGATTACTTAAAAAATAAGTTAATATAAGTCAATGTTTCATGATTTTAATCTTTTACTTTTTTAACTTAATGGCAGGAAGATTTGAACCTAAAACTTCCGACATGCAGTTCAAATCTCTCCTCGATTAACCAATTACCCGATGACTAAGATTTTTATTTTAGTTGTAATTGTAGCTTTGTGCAAAGATCACAGTTGCATGAGACATTGTTGGTATTATTGAGCAAATATGCGATTGGATATCGCAATCTAAAGTCATGACTAAAAATCAATGTTATTATTTTTTAAAATGTTAAACATATTGATTAAAAAAACAACCCAACGACATTTAATAAATATTTGAATAATTTAATAGTGAACATGATGAATGAAATGATGGGTTACATCATGTTATCTACAAGGTGAACCAATGAAATTAGTATTAGGGGTGTAAAATGGACCGAAGTCCGTGAATTCTGTGAATTTTAACGAATTTGAACCATCTAAAATTTGATCTTTTTTTTACAGGTTCGCACGGATCCGGTGAATAAAGATCAATTCACGAACTTACAGTTAAAGTTTGCGGACCAGTCCACAAACTTTAGGATTGGGTTGAATACGGACTCCTTAATATTTAGTTTATTTTTTTCATGGGTAATATAAATCGGGCTAAAACAGACTGGTCCGTATCTGGTATCTGGTCCGTTTGTTTTACACCCCTAATTAGTATAATCCAAATTATTGGAATAAATCAATTTAATAGGAAAGAAAGTTACCAAATTATATAAGGCAACTCAAAAAAACCTAAAATATACTTGAACACTAATTTTCATCCGTATTTTTTGTTATTTTGTACCAGATTTTGCCTGCTATTAATTGTGATTGCTTTCTCATTTTCCTATTTTCACTTTATGAATCCCTCTGCCTCCCAAATCAAACACTAATATGAAAGGGTATGCCATTTTAATATTATATTCCTAATTATTCCAATTAGCATCCCAAAAACTTTATTTTACATATGGAAAACATTTTAGCTCTCTTTTTCTTCGTTATAATAATTATAAATTTATTTTTATTTTGCAAAAGGATATAACTCTAATTTTTTATGAAGAAAACTTAGATGAAATTTTATAAGTGTTTATTGTATTATAATTTTATATTTATATTACTTTTTATAACTTATTATTAATAATTATAATTTAATAAATATAATTATTAATTATTTAATTAATTACACATATAAAATTATAATGGTAAACTTCACAATAAACATCAACGTAACTTTACCAAAGTTTCCTTTGGCATGACCATTTGGTAACCAATGCCCGCTGGCTTGTGCAGGAGCCACACAGAGATGTTGAGGAGATTCAAGGTGTGGACTTATTATAAAGAGGGCGAGCCACCCCTATTCCATAATGGGCCCATGAATTCCATATATAGCATAGAGGGCCACTTTATGGTTGAAATCGAACGGAGGGAGAGCCCATTCTCGGCCCGTAATCCAGATGAGGCCCATATTTTTATGCTGCCCATTTCTATAACTAACATCGTACATTACCTCTACCAGCCACTTGTCACCTACAGTCGCGATCAACTTATGAGAACCGTCACCGATTATACCCGCACCGTATCCAAAAAGTATCCTTATTGGAATACAACTAAAGGAGCTGGCCACTTTTTAGTTTCTTGTCATGATTGGGTAAGGACTAATTAATGTCATTCACTCAATTATTTTTATCATAAAACAAAATCCTTTTTGGATGAATAGAATTAATTATCAACAAATTTTTTATTTTATATATTATCATGCATCTTTCAATTGCTATATTGAATTTTTTTAATGATACACAACTCTAATTTAAAAATCTCACGTTACTTTCAAGCATTTCGACTACTCTTTATAGTATATGAATATGAGGTGGTTAGTTATTAGCATGACTGATTTAATTTAAAAAAAAAAGTATTATCGATGCCAATAGTGATGAAGTAGGTCAGCAGCATTTAATATTGCCTTCAAAATTTTTCCCTCCTCAGCATCATAAATTTGAATTTAAAATGTTACCTGCATTAGATGTTTTTGTCATTCTTACTGTCATAAAAAATTCTCATTATTCAAATATTTCTATGCATAATGTGCACATAGTACATTTAGTAAGAAGAATATTAAATTAGAAGAAATGGGCATGTAATTTCTTTGAAGCTATAAAAAAAAAGTAATCAAAATATATTATCAGTAAGTGGTTGATGTTTTTGCAGGCACCCATATCTCAAAGGAGAAGCCAGGATCAGAGCTGTACAAGAACTTAATAAGAGTGTTATGCAATGCTAACACCTCAGAAGGATTTTCGCCTTCACAGGACGTCTCATTACCCGAATTCAACCTTCAAGGCCACAAGCTCAACCCGACAATCGTCGGCCAAGATCGTTCTATACTCGGCTTCTTCGCAGGTGGTTCTCATGGCAGAATCCGAGAAATGCTATTACAACATTGGAAGGACAAAGACCATGAACTTCAAATCTACGAATACCTTCCCAAAAACCTTAATTACCACGAACTAATAGGTCGGAGCAAATTTTGCCTGTGCCCGAGTGGCTACGAAGTGGCAAGCCCTAGAATAGTGGAGTCTATTAATGCAGGCTGTGTGCCCGTGATTGTTTCTGATTTTTATGAGCCGCCGTTTAATGATGTTCTCGATTGGAGTAAGTTCCCGTTGCAGATTCCGTCGAAAAGAATACCGGAAATTAAGAGAATATTGAAAGGCGTTTCAGTGGCGGAATACTTGAGATTGCAGAAGAGGGTGATTCGGGTTCGGAGACATTTTGAGTTGAATCGACCTGCTAAACCATTTGACGTGTTTCATATGATTCTTCACTCCATATGGCTTCGAAGGCTCAATCTCAATCTCAGGCTATACTCTTCATAAACAAACCATTCATTCCTGCATGCATGCCAAAGGCTTCAGCGTTCATCTTCGAATCATATTTGTTACAACTTTCAGCTAACAGTGCAATCAGCTCCTTCAATTTTAATAACGCCTTGGATCTGTTTGGATCAGATCCTGCTTGTTGGGGGTTGTTCATTAGAATAGATTATGCAGAAGATTTAATACATTCATCACAAATTAATCAGAGACCAATTCTTCGCTAATTTCAATGAGATGTGACTTCATTCGCACAAGAATTCCATTTTCATCGGTCAGAAATTATAGCCGAATTAAAATAAAAAGAGTAAAGTTACTGTGTGATGACTGATGAGTAAGCAAAATCCACTGCAGAGGGTGAAGATATTAGTAGAAGAGCACGCTCAGTATGAAAGAGATGACCAGGAGTCAACTTGAGGGTTGTGACCTTTTCAGTTTTGCAGTATTGCGTCTCTTAATTCTCAACAATGGGGGGCAGGTGGTGCACTCAGTTACGTTTACATTACTTCCATGTGCCAAATTGTTCTTATTTGCAATCATATGACAATCAACTTTATCACACTAAATGGTTCATATAATTCTTAAATTCAATTACAGTTTATTGAAGATATATATGAAAATCAACCATATGCGGTTTATGCTGACTCTAAACGGGCTAGATCTATTAATAAATAGAAGTTAAAATTTCAGAAAAAAAAATTTTTGGAAAGGAAAAAAATCTATTAATGTTATAATCTTTGAAATGATTATCTTGATCTTTAGTTTTTTCTTAAAAAAAAAAGGACAAGTATGAAAGATTATATCTTTATTATATCATTTGTAACAGAATACTCTATCAGAATTACACTTTCTATTTTATTTAAGTTGGGCTTGTTTTCATAGTCAGCTGGTTGATGATAGCACTGGCAGGAAGTTGAACCACTAATCCAACATGGAGTCGTGTTGTGGGTTTGTTGAACCAATGGAATAGTTTGCTGAAGATAATGAAAACCACATGGCCATTACAGAGAACGACGTTCCTTATCCTTATCAGCTCACTATCTTTTACTCCATTTTAATGATTGACTGCCATCTGAGTCCGTCTTGTTATTTTCAACTTAATTTTGAAGAGGAAAAAAAAAAGGCCCTTCAATAATTGAAAGTAACAAATTTAACTTTATGATCACAATAATGATATATCCCCTTTTCATAAAATAATGTTGGGCGTACATGATACACACACACAAGTTTTTCTCAGTGAAAAATGGCATGTTGGTCGTCAATGTGAGATTCACACTTCACTCGTATAACCATTTTGTGCAAAGGAGGGGAAGAAAAAGGGACCAACTGGGCGTCACTGTTCGATGTCATTATATCTAGACGTCGAGTTGGAAGCAAATTAAAATGGTTATCGATCAATGATTGGTTTTTTAAGTATGAATTATCATTTTTTTTCTGCATAATAGAGTAGAATCTAGATTGCTTGTCAAAATATTTTGGACCTAAAAATATTTATATCAAGAGTGATATATGAAAAATGGAATGTGAATACATATTGCAAGGGTTAAGTCGAAACTTTATAAGTATTTAAAAGAGATGTAAAGACAGTAATTCAAAAATTATAGAGTTATTATATATTAAAAACTTTCACATACATTATTCTATAATAGAGTCATATCAAATAAGAGGAGAGCTGTTATATGAGAGTAAAAGAAATGAATTGCAAGCATCAAATCTAACATTATATGTCCACAATTGAAACAAAAAATTACATGACTTTTTTTAAGTGATTATGTGAACTTTTTAAATAGTCATATAACTTTTATTAATGTTTTAATTTTAGCCATCAATATAAAATCTAATAACCACCATTCATTCATCTCATTTCTCACACAAACACTTCTCTTACTTGACATGCCTCCATTCTATAACCTTCATATAGTAAATTTCTTCTCCTTTGTAAGTATTTCTAGAAATTTGAAAATTTTCATATTAAAGTTTTTATATATTATTCAGAATGAATGATGACATACGCAAGCTATAGAAATAACTATTTCAATTATGTATGGGTTAAAGATAGTAAAGCAAGGTGATGCAATAGGGTAATTGGTATTGAGATAGGCCAAAAAAAAAAAAGATAGCTGTAATTGATGATGGAGATCAAAATGTGAAGAAATTATATCAATTTATTAAAATATTCATAAGATTTAATGTTTCTATGGATAATGCAAGACGTTTATAGATAAAGAGATTAAAGATAAATTTCATTGAAATATATACGGTATACTAATTTGAGATAGAGTTATTTTGTAGAAAGATAGTTATTATAGTTTTAAAAAAGTTTAATGACAAAGAAATCTTATTATTAGTATCCCATAATTGGTCTTATTTAATAATAGGTGAGCATGAAGATTGATGACAATGTTGAAATCATTTGCACCAAGGTGGAGATTTGTTGTTGAGTTTTACCCAAATTCTAATTGTAATGGGTTAGTAATTGTTTATTATCATGGGATATCATATTCAGATTTTATTTTTTTTTGTGTTAGAACAAGATTTAGATTATTTGTCAAAATGTTTTGAAACTATAAATATTTGAATTAAGTAAGAGTTTGAGATATGAAATAGATAAGATGTGATTTATAAGAATCTTGTGGAGATTTCAAAGAGATATTGGAATAATGTCTAGGAAATTGTAGGATTATAATTGATAATCTTCACATGTATTATTTTATATCTTCATTAAGTAGATCTCTTATCATTAATGACATTCTCCTAGAGTTTAGAGATTTTTTCTATGTTATATTCTTTGATTATGTTTTGTACAATAAATAAGCTAGTTTCTAGAAGTATTTTGTACATAATATATTAAAAAAATAAGTTTTTATTTGATAAGTTTTATAAGATAACTTATAATTTATCATTATTTTTTCCAAATTTATTCTTCTTAATTTGATTAATTGATAATTCATGCCCTTAATTATGTAAACATAAGATAATTAATTCAATTTTAAATAATTATATCCTTATTTTAGACTATGAACAAATAAAAATAAATATATAATATCATAAAATATAATTAATTATATTTGAAGTAATTATATTTTATTTTAAATAATAAATAAAAATTAAGTAAATAAATATGTGATATCATCAAGTATAATTAACTAAATTTTAAGTAATGATATTTTTATTTTAAACATTTTCATTGTGTTAATATAATTTAATTTTAAAATAAATATCATATATGTATTTATATTATCACATTCTTCTACATTACTTTATATTTTTAACTAGTTTAATTGATAATTTTATGAAATATTTCTAGTGTACAATTCATTAATTTATTAACTATCGCTTATAAAATATTTGTTATCAGTTATTAAATAACTTATTAACTACTAACTAACTTATTAATTATAAGTTATTGGCATGAAACACAACCTTTATGTATTTTATTATCTTATTCTAATTAATTTAATTATTAGATGCTTAACTATTTAGAAAGGGTTTTTTCCAATATTATATATAATAGTTTTATTTTTTACTTTTAAAATTTATATATTTTATAAAACTTTAATAATCAATCCCTAAAGGAAAAAAATTCCAACTCCACTGTTTCTTCATCTGTATTTAATTTAATATGGATCATTCTTGCAATACTATCCTTTTTATTATGATTACACTATTACAAAATTGTGATTTTTTATTACTTAATAG
This sequence comes from Sindora glabra, assembly GCA_020226215.1. NCBI lineage: Eukaryota > Viridiplantae > Streptophyta > Magnoliopsida > Fabales > Fabaceae > Sindora > Sindora glabra. Next base: position 16,308,748 of record CM035232.1, on the reverse strand, counting down.
ATGTTAATCATAGGTAAAACTAACGTATGTATAAATACAATTATATTTTTAAAATTATTAAAACAAACAAGATAACAATTGTAAACAAAATTGATATCTATAATTACACAGTTACATTTTTTTAAATTTAAATAAAAATTTGAGACAATGGTTAACTTAAAAAATCATTATCCAAAAGGCATTTCAAAAGTTAAGTGGGAACCAAAAAATATTTATGCATTGATTTTATTATTGATTGACATTTTTTATATTAACTGATGTATAAAAACATTTCAAAAATCTCCTTAGATAATATAATTGCCATCAAACAAGCTTAAGATATCAATTTTAACTTAATAATCAACATCTATAGTTTTGTATATTATCTATATATTTTATGTTTACTCTCCATTTAAAATCATCTCCATGATGTCTTAACTTTTATTATCTAATTCTAGCATATATTTGAAGATGAGGAGGAGGAGGAGGAGGAGGAAAATAGCTAATCCACCATTTCATTTAACACCTTTAGAGACATTATAGAATCTTATCAATGTAATCTAAATATATCAAATGATATGGTGAGGAAGCTATTTTCCTCCTTTTAAATGACAACCTAGTGTTAGTAATAAAGGCAAATATATTGTCTAAATTCATAATTTACCAATATGAAAATTTAATGGATATTGTGAGCAATTTTTATATGATTATGAGAATTGAAATCGAGGTCAGTAACAAGAGTAAAAGATTAAAGTTCTTTCTTTTTCCCTTATGTAATATTATTATAAATTTATATTTATTGATTTAATAATATATAAAATAAATAAAATTATAAAATAAATTTGTTATATTAATATCTTCTTTCTCATATTTTTATATATTTACATTTAATATGTTAATATTTGTATTATTATAAGAAAAATATATGAAAAGAATATATAACTTATCTTGAATTTATAATATTTAATAAAATTAAAGAAACATTCTTTATTAATTTTTAAACTAACCTTTTTTTCAAACATATAAAAATTAATGTTTTAAAATAGAATAAGCCTCTTACTCTATTTATACAACTTTCAAACTTTCTCATACTTAATCTATTTTCTGAGTAGTTTGTAGAATAATTAGTTTATTTTCTACTAGATGATATAATTTTTTAAAATTTGATGTAGTATTTAAATTATAATAAAATATATGGACAAAAAGACATCAATTCTATACAAATAATTGATACTTAAAATTATTTAACATTGGTTCTATTGAAGAGAAGACATTATAAGTTGGCACAATGGCATTGTTATAAATATAAGTAACTTAGCATATTCAAAATTGTTATGGTGCAAGATATTAAATGTTTATAGACATTTCTTTTTTAAATAAATGGTGTCTATTATTGTCCCTTAAGCTATAAATTTTTTCTTTCACTCCATTTGTTATCTAAGTTCTTTAACCTTTTCATTCCATTTGTTATTTAAGTTCTCTATTTATGAAGTTTCTTTTTTATTTTATTTTTTATTTAGCTTATCTTTCACTTCACATTTTATTTAAGTTTTCATTTCATGTGATGTGGCATAAGAGAACATTACACGCTTGATGCTACTTAATCATTAATTATTAAGATATAAGTTATTATTCATTTGCCCTTAATAATTAAGCTTTATAAAGTAAAGTATGCATAATATGTCTATTTTAGTTAATGATGAATGTCTAAATCTCTACATGATGTCTAGAGATTTTATTCTCATTCTCCATTTGAAAAATCTAGGCAATACTTTATCAATGATGTGTAAACTAATGAGAAATTATAGTAAGAAGAAATAGTATAATTGTTCTTGGATTAGAAGGCTTATCTTTTGAGTTTATTACAAGATTGATCATATTGTTTTTCTTACTATAGTTTATCATTAGTTGGCAACTATCACACCTTCCAAAGTTATCTTTAATTGTTCATGTTCAATCTTAAAAAGCATAATGAGAGACAAAACACAATAATAAGTTGCTAAGTAATGATAAATTGTTATAAAACAAAGCAACATGTCTGTTCTTATATTGGTAGGCTTAAATTCAATGTATGATTATATATTGCTTTTTCTTATTATAATTTATTATCGGTTTGTAATTTTTTACATCCTCTAACTTAGAAATCCTTAAGCAATATAAATGAATTACAAGAAGAAGTACCCCACTTAATTTTCTTTTATGCAATAACAAAAAGTTTTTATTATAATTTTAAGTCCTTTTATGCAATAATATTTGAAGTAAAAATTTATAATTTATAGTTTATTATTTATTAGTTTCTCGTTAACCTTAACTAAAATATTTTGTTCATTATAAATTATAATTTTTCATTTGTTAGATTGTTTAATCCATTACTATTTATATCTATTTGATTGTATAAGAAAAAGGTCATCATGCCAAAAAAATTAATATTGCTAACTTGTAAAATTATAAAATTTTTGCTTGAAAAATAACAAAGAAAAAAAGGAGATTTTGGTTTATAACTATCAATTTTTATTTAATAATCAATGTTTTAAATTTTATGTTAAATGAAATCATTTTATTATACACAGTTAATTTTTATTATTAATTGATATATAAACTTTAAACAATTCAAAAAAAAGGACGCGAGACTGAAAATAAAAAGAGCAAAGTCATAATATTATTTGTAAATTTTATTATAAAGTCTAAAATGATTGTCTCTCTAATGAAGTATGCTCTCTCTCCAAACCTAAGATAATTTTTTTCAATTTTATATTTGTACTTACCAATTATTTTACAAGATTGAAGCTTTATTGGCTTGTGGCTAAATAAGTGAAGTTTAGCATTCACTAAAAAAATGTAAAATATAAATGCAACAATTTGTTTTACATTTTTTATTTGTTCTTATAATTTAGCTTTTAGTTTTATAATCAACCATATTGTATTACCTTTCACATTGATGCAACTTTTATAAATTTATATAAGTAAGAAATTTAATTTCATTCATCTTATTTGGCATTCTATAAAATATCATACATGAAATTTTAACAAATATTATTGATCATTGCATTTCTAGATATTGAATTCTGTTGTGCTTTCTAATGAATGCTAACATCATATATTGAACAATGGGTACCCATAGCAAAGCATCCATTTTTAATGGAGGTAACATTTCACTATTTTTAATTTTTTTTTGCCTTTAAATACATTGAAATTGCAATAGAGATGTTAATTTGGTTAGGGTATGAGAAATATAGGAAATATAGATATTTATAATAAATTAAAAGGTAATTTTTCTTTCACCATTCAATACATTTTCTTTATAATTGTTGTAACACTTAAATTTTCATTTGCTTATTTTTTTCTCTTACATTTTGAAAATACTCTAGACATATGCCATTTAATTGTACAAATCATTAACTATTTCCTAATCTTATATATTCAAATTGTATTATAATGTTGGAATCCTGAGTTTTGATGGTTCTGAATATATTTCAAATTGAAAATAGTATAGTTGAAAGTGTTCTAAGATGTTATACAAAATGAAAATGGTGTAGGAAAATATTTTTTTCCTTTTTTTAAGATAAAGTAATACGATGTTAATTATATGAATCATTGATATGGTTTATGATACATTCCACATCGATTATTAAAATAAACTAATATTAAATTTTAATTTTTAATGACTGATTACTTATAAAAAATTGGCATATTTAAACATAATCATTTATTAAATTATATATCATATAAGAAACAACAATAATTTATTTATTACAGGAATTAATGTAAATTTTATTTTTTTATGAAGATTTTGTAATCAATGTTATAAAATATTTATAATAACGCTCAATAAAACAATGATATAAAATTGATGTCGAATTTGTTAAATAGCAAATGTCAATTAACAATTTTTTTAGAAGTATTATTTGTTTCTACTTTTCTTCTTTGTTGTCTCAAGTCGAGGTATTTTGTTGTCTGTTTTTATTTATTTTATGGAATCGTGAGGATCTCTTAATGTTTAGGATAGCAACATATAATATAACAAAAGATTTCTATGGCACCCCTATGCCCCTATGGGCTCATAGGGGTGTGACAAAATCCGGACTGTTTGATAAAATTACAAAAAATCTCAGTAAAAATTGATAATTTCATTCAACGGCTTGCGTTTTACCATACCCTTATGAGTATCAAACTCATAGGAGTACTATAGAAGCCACCAATATCATATCATTAATTAATATTTTAGGTAGAAATTAAAAGAAGTTATGAATTTTTTTATAGAAACAATAACTAATTCTCTAAACTGGTAAATATAAAGATTCAAAGTTGAATTGGAAATGCAAAGTGAAAGTAAATTTTAAAAAAGAATATTAAATTTCACTTATCAAGTGTCCACGGCAAAATAAACAATGAGATGACCCACGAAAAGAGAAAACAGCAAGAGGCCGATACTTCCTAGAAGCGTTAATGCATGAAGTTACAAAATATAATGTTATTTTAATTTAGGAGACTGCTGGCTAGTGGCCAGATGCTTACTTGAAAGAACAGAAAGCATCTAATTAACGCTCTATTATCATATCATCTAGAATAAATCAAAACGAAAACGTCAGAGAAGCTATGTAATATTTTAACCTTGTTTGATTTCAAAGGTTAACGCATTAAAAAGTGAGATTGAAAATTAAATTTTAAATATAAATTAAATACTGTTAATAAAATTACGGCAGTGAGAGAGACTTATAAAATTTAATTTAATAAATATAAAAATGTTATATTAATTTCAAACCTTATTTTTTATGCATATAATATATTTTGTTATTTGAAAAAAAATACACTTAAATATGATAATATTAATATTCGAACTCGTCAACACTTGTTCATTTTAATATTATATGTTCACTGATTTCATGATATCCGCTGGATCTAGGTTTTGGATATGCATCCTACTTCACAGTTCCCTGTTGGATTGAACTTTCTGGTGCAGTTGCCACCTAGTTTTAGAATTGATCGTAGGCATACGTTCATTTTGTTATTTTATTTAGAAGAAAACCATACTTATTGTATTTGTATACAATACTTGTAAAAAAAAATTGCAGTTAGTTTTTCTGAAAAATTATAATATAAAAGCAAGTAAAAGATTATCAATTAAATTAACTTTTATTATAAGATAAATTACGATTTTTTTCCATAAAACTCACAATTATCCACGCATTCTCACAGAAGAAAACACTAATTAAATTTTAAATTAGATAATAAATTAATAAAAAGAGGTTGCTAGAAATGAAAAGAAACAACACATGTTCCATGTATATAGCATGCAAGTGGACGAAACTAGACACTTTGGCCGTTTGACATCCTCCGAATGTAAAAACTGAATGCTTCATATAAGTATTGTATTATTTAGTCAATTTAGCGATTTAATATAATGGAAAACTAGTTTTTTTTTCAAGAGATCAATTATTTATTAAAAAATATGTTATTGAATTATAAAAATATTATATTTAATAATATTTAAATAGAAATAATATTAATAATATAATATTAGAAAATTTTAATATCTAGGGTTTTGACGAGCGGATTCATATGGACATCAGAGTATTGTTTCTCAATGCCCATCGTTCACTCCCCGACACTTTTTGGTGCAAAGGGCACATTTGTCCTTTTATCATCTTTCAAAGATACGGAACCAGTATTTTTTTTTAAAAAATTTTACAATTGTGGCATCTTATTAATATAATATTATATTTATTTAATTATTAATATGCTATTATATTATATATTAAATTTAATTTAAAAATTAAATTTAATATATAATTAGATCTATCTTCCCCCTGTTTTTCTTTTTATACTTACATAGTTGGGAACTTGGGATTATCGAGTCATTATCACTTAATCTTATAAATAACGCCAAGTGCCATCCGAGATCCAACCTATATTGCCTGCAGATCTCATCTGTTGTTAATTAATTAGATTTACACTTTATGATTTGATAATATAATATAATGTATTTATAGTAGCCACGTACAAAATACTGTGACATATTTTATTTTTATTTATAAGTAGGATAAATTATGTTCACATTCATTTTAATTTAAAAAGTATATAGTAATATTTTTTCTTCTAAATAAATACACTCATTTTTTTAATTCCTAAAAGAATATATAGAAAAAGTAAATGTATTTTTTAAAAAATATCATAGGAGGTGACAGTAATTTATCTTGAGATAACGTGAATTTATGAAACATAGGATACACGCAATACTGTTTTGTATATTTATATAAATATAATTTCACCACTGTTGTATAAAATATATGTCTTAATTAATATAGAAAATTTGTTTAATCTAAACAAAGGTTAAGATGAACTTGTATTTCACCCGTGTCTAATTTATTATTAATTATGTTATGATAGTTATTTTAACTTAAATATTAAATTTATTTTAAATAATTAATATGATCAATAACTTTTATAATCAAATAATATTGAAAAATATTCATTCATTTGAAAATTAAAATTTTAAGTCATATAAAAAAATTATAATTAGGATATATATATATATATATATATATATATATATATATATATATATATATATATATATATATTTCTTAAAGAACAAATAGTAAGATATGCATGCACATTCAAAATTTTTAATTATCTGAAATTTTGTTAATATAATTAAATATTTTTCTATATTGATAGTGAAAAGACTCGAGCTTATAACCTCTATTAAGAAAATGGTCATGACTAAAATATACTATTGATAAAATGATGCGTTCATATATTATCAAATAAAAGGCTAGAATTTCATCTTTTTTTTTAGTATGAATTATCTAATATTTAATAGGTTACATTTAATTTTTTATTAATATATATTTGAGTTGGGAAGATTTAATATGGTGATAAAACTCACCCAACAACAATTTTCTATTCGAATCAAATATAAAATTTGAGTTCATGGATTTGTTTGATTAAAGGCTTAAAAATCCTAAACCTCGGCAAAATCACAGCGCAAATCGGAGGCACCAACAGATTTTGTGGTACCAGAGGTGAAATTCAAGTCCTTCCGAAAAGGATTTTGAACACAGTGAATTCAATCAATGAATCAAAGAGCGAGAGATCAAGAGTTTTTGAGAGAAATAGTTCACTTCCAGAGAGAGAAACAACTAAGGGAATTGATGGTTAAGGTTTTACAGAGGAAGTAAGAGTAATGGGTTGCGCTTGGTTTCTCTGTATTCAAAGGCCAAGAGGGAAAGAGAGAAGCGGCAATATAATGCGAATTTGTTTCCTTTGTTTCGAGTTTCCTGCGGCAATTTTTTACGCAACACAATAATTTGAGACGAATATGATATATTTACATATTTATACTGAAGTTATTAAAATATTATTTTAAAAAATTAAAAATTAAATTATAAATAAGTATATATAATAAAAATAAAAATTATTTATTTTAATAAAATGATAATAAAAATTTAAAATATTTTATTAATAATTAAAAATATTATTATAAAAAATAAAAAAATTAAATTTAATAAATAATTTTTAATATAAATTTTATTAGTTAAAATTATTAAATAAGTCAAATAAATTGATCCTATTTACATATTTAATGAATGTGTCAATTCAAAGACATAAATTGCTACCCTTATTTTCCTCTTTTCCATGACTTTTACGTCTTTGCCTTCGGTCCTTTCTTGTCTAATTCTTCCTACACTGTTGGGATTAAATAGATGATTTATTTATAACAAATTATTATTAATAATAATAATATTATTATTATTATTAGTCATTGAATTAGTTTAATTAAAATTTAGTTTATTCTCTTTTCCCACCCATATTTGTTAATTAATAAATGGGATCAATATACAATTTCAATATCTTGTAGTTAATGAATTGTGCTCAATAGAACTTCAAGTTTGTCATTGCACAACAATTGGTGACTAGTTAGTGCATTCATGCAATTATTTTTTTTTTGTGATACTTGAAATTTGGCCTAAATTGCATAAGAAAATTCTTTGGTTATTCACTGGACATACAATTTATATAATTATATTATTAAAAATTTATCACTTCATTGTTATTAAAAAATATAATAAAATGATTAATTTTTCAGCTACCCTTTTAATTTATCTCATTTTCATTAATAGTAAGTGCACAAATTATATATCCAATAAACAACCAAGAATTCTTCCTTTATTATAGTATTCAACCTATCATTGGATAGCTATAAATTAAGAAAAATATCCTAAAAAATGAAGGAAATTGTTTCATTGTTTATATACTCCTTACCTTTAAGCCTTATAACCAAATACATCTTTTAAGAATGCTCCCTATATAATATAAGTTACATTAGTGTATTTAGTTTAAAGAAAAAATTTATATGGAATCATTTTCATTGGTTTAATGGGCGTTAATATTATTTTTACATTTTTACTAAATTATATATTATTAATTGAGGGTTAAAAATTTATAGATTATTTTTAACATTAGATCAAACTTTTATAAGATCCAATATTTTCACAATTAGGTCATTAATTTTGTTTTCAAATTGTATTTTTTTTTTCTACTTGACTCATTTACATCATGATTTAAAAATAAGTGGAATTAGATTCTCAATCAACTTTGTTAATCATCCAAAATGTTATAACTAGTAATCACCTTCAAGGTAATTTGATTTAGTCCATTATTGATCCTTGCAATAGAAATTGGGTAGTTTAACTAGTTCATTCTTAGGGAGAAGGCAGCAGAGCTATAAACTTATTATTTAATAGAAGTCATGAATTAGAAGTGGACTTTCACAAAATCCATCTTTTAAGGCTAGGTTTATTTTCCATTATTGAAAAATATGCTTAAGGAGTAATGTCATAATCCAATCCCAATTGTGATTGATGTAAAATCTAACTATCCAATTTATACTAACCTACCCTTCATTCTTCATTAATATTCTAAGGCATACATAGGTTATCGAGGAATAGTCTTCATGAACTAAGGCTTTCTTTATTTTGTTAAAAAGTATTTTCTATAGAAAAGTATCATTTCTGTGTGTGTGCATACAATTAGGAATCACTCCTTTATATATATATATATACCTAATTGCATTAATGATTTAAAAAAGATGATACCTAAAGGTATAGTAGTAAAGGAAAATAATTTTTTTTTTTGGAAATAGAAGAAGTTCCTTTCTAAATTCTTCTTATTTAATATTAAACAAAAAAATTCTCATATTAACATTTTTATAACTATATTTTACATAAAATGTTTTTTATCAAAATAACAAGTCAAAATTACAAATGATAGAATTTTATTTACAAGAAAATAGTTTAAAACAGGGAATTATGCCTACTTATACACTCATGAAGCCTAAGGGTAAACTAGTCTAATTGTCCTAAAAGGATTAAGTTTCTATCCTTCTACCTTTAATCTTATATGGAACAAGGTCGAAAAGAAATTACTTATATCAAAATATCCATTAGTTACCTATAGCCGTACCAAATTAGCTTTCAAAGTCTAGCTTTGAAGTGGTGAGAAAGAAAGCTCAACTTGAAAATTTGTAAAATAAAACATAGAATGGTAAGTCTAGGACTTATTAAATAAATATTCTAATGTAATTAAATTTAGAAAGCAATTATAAGTTTATCAATTGGATTCACCCTCTTATATACCTAAACACTTAAGCTATACAATTCATTGTACAATCTTTATTAATACTAACATATCAATTAATAATTATATGCACTCATTTATACTACAACTCAAATATGTATAAGAATATCAAAATAAAGAAAGCAATGACTTTTATCCATCCTTATCCCTCCAAATCAATCTTATTGCTCATTAGTTGATATCGGATCTAGTGTTCAATTTTCATGCGTAATACATTACTCCATTTCATTTCTCATAAACATACCACATTCAATCTCAATTACCATTCATAATTTAATTTGCTACATTTCTATCTCTTTTTGCATGGTTTCGTATCTCAATTACATCATTAACTATCACATAATAACCATATTTATCTTCATGTAAAACTTGATTCCTTTGATCTTTTTCATGTTATAATAACTAAGCATTTAGAGAGAGTAGTGGATTGTGTTTAGGGTCGCCTGGCTCAATGAGCTTGACCCAGAAAAATGTGATATTTAGGTTCTTTTTTTTTTTGCCCGATAAGTTCGACGGGACTTTTTTTCATAATTTGATTAATAATTGGACCGGGTTCGGGTTAAGATAAAAAAGTTTAATAAATTCGATCCGGCCGGATTATATTAATTTATTTTTAATAATATAATTATATTTTTTATCTAATTATTTTTAATAAAAAAATTAATTTTATATAATTAAATATTTTATATATTTAAATATCATATTATCTTTTTAAATATATATTTTTTATTTTAAAATTTTATTTTTTAATTAAACAATAAAAAAATATTTTTTTAAGCTTTCGAGCCGGGCCTTTAGACTTACCATTCAAAAATTTAAGCCAAGCCGAGCCACTTTTTTTAAAAACTTAAATGGGGTGGACCGAGTTTAGGCCTTGAATTTTATATAATTCAACCCGACCCAACCTATGTACACCTTTAATTGTGTTGTCACTTATACAATATTAAAAAGGGAGCATAGTCAATTATATAGTAGACTACAATGAATCTTAAAGCTAGATTCTATGCCAAGTAGTTGACTATGGACTTTTAGAGAGTAAGGTCCAATTTCATAATATTACACTCCTAGTTTTTTATATTTTTATTTTAATTAATTATTTAATAACTACATATATGTGCTAATAATTAAAATTATTGTGGATATATTTAAGATAGGGATTTATTTGATAAGTGTTACACCCTCTTAATGATTAATAAATTAGAAATTTTTTGTAAGAAAAAAATAGTTAAAGCAATTGATAAACTCAGATGAATTAAGAATCTTATATGTGAAATATGAAATAAAACAGAATTAATAAAAGTAAGAATATAGAAATATGATTTGGGTAAAATTTTAATGGAAAAAAATTATTAGAATTATAAAGTACAAAGTTATACACTAATATAAGTGATTTAAGTGAAATTTTAATAGGAAAAATTTATTGTAATTTTTCAAAAATACCACTAGGACCTTATCTTCGCTCATTTAAGCCTCTAAACCATAATCTCTTATTTTTTTCCATTTCTCAACCCTTCTCAACTCTCTCCACACAATCCTTTCATTACTCCATCAATCAAATAAGGAAGACTTTAAATCTTTTTGATTTCTTTATCCAATCAAGGTAAGAACATTGCTTTCATCAAGAATCTCTTTTATTTCTTCTTAGTTGATGAAGGATTTAAAGTTTATTTAATTTTGTTAGGTATTTTAAGCCTTAACTCCAAAACACATGAATTTTAATATAATTAAGGTTGAAAAATTATGAAATTAGCTTTCTAACATCCTCTTTTATATAAAGTGAATAGACAATCTAGCTAAATTTATGAATTTTATAGTTATATGATGGTATTGATAAAATGTGAATTGTTTTGTGATTTTCTTTAAATCTAATTCATTTTGATGTGGTGGAAATAATAAATGATATAGATAGGTGATATGATATTGAAAATGAAATGATTATATGTTAATTTCATTATTATTGACTCTTAATTTCTAATGTGCTTAAATGTGATATAAATGGTTAAAGAAGGATAGTCTGATAGTTAAGTTAATATAAAATGTTATTATTCTTATAGATTATTTACTCACTGAGCCTCAGACTCACTCTTTCATGATTTATTTTATACATTCTCATATTAAGCCTCCACTTCTACCTTGTCAAAGTTAGAATCTATAGGAGCTCATTAATAATAGTATGGTAATATGAATTCTTATATATAGTATATTTTGGGCTTTATTTTGTTACAATTTGGGTAAAGAAAATGTTGAACTAATTTTTCATGAGTTAATATAAGCATACTTAACTTCCTCAACTTTTATGAAAACCTTAATGAATGTTTTCTTTCTGAAATACTATTTTCTTTTATAACTACCATGATACTTGTCAAATTAGAATTGAGTTAATTAATTAGGATTAGGCTAGTGGAATCTGAAAAAAGAAGTTCCATGCCGATCACAATTACGTTAGAATCATAATAATGAGAACCAAATTTTATGGTGAAAATATATGATAATAAGTTAATATATCATTTCTATTTTTTTAGTTGCCAAATATCTAAAAACTAAAATACATAGAAATTAAAATTAAAAAAGTTTAATATGTCAAGAAAATTAAAGAGGGCCATACCAATAATGTGCTCTTGATTTCTTAGTTATAATTTAATATTTACATTCTTGCAACATAATAAAATTAAAGGAAAAAAATAAGAGAAGCAAAAAAAATAAAATGATATATTAAGGAAATAAAAGAGAAAAATAATATTAATTATAGCTCCTTAACATATTTTGAGAAATTTTCTATTAATTTTGTGGCCACCACTTGAGTCTATCATGTTGGGCTTAACTTTGCCATCACTGTAAAATAACACGATGAAATGAAACCCAAAAATACAAGGGAGGAAGGAACCTTTAATTAAATTAGAAATTTAATTAGATTCAAATAAATATTTAGATAATATGAGAGTATTAATACATCAATATTAATATTATGTGATAGAAAATAAGGAGAAATTATAGTATACTATTGATATAATGGTATATCAATATACTATTAGATTTAATCATATATCATGTTTATATATTTTTTTATACATAGGGATTAAAGCCTAAATTAGGCAGTAACCATTCTAGGGAAAGAAACACCTAACATATCAACTAAAATTAACATGGATCAAGAAGATAGGACATTTTGGAAGATAACTTTCAAAGCTTAAATGAAACCTGTGGAAAAAGTGAGATTTGCCATGAAATCAACAACCATGTTAGCTTCATAATAATAATGTGTGATTTTAATAGTCCAATTCCTATTTAGAAAAAATTGAATGGAAGATACCATAGGGCCATAAGGGTGAGACATGTTGCACCCGTTCATAATAAAGGAGACTACTATGGAAAATCGAGTTCAAAATGCACTTTAGATCACCTATACTTCTAGGCTAGGTGCATACTAGTGAGTAATCCCTAAAATTTAGTTATGAAGACATTAAAGGCATCAGTCCATCTGTAAAAGCCAAATAACCAAGCTTTTGAACTGTCTTTGAAGCAATCCTCACAACCTATATTATTGCCTTGAATTGAGCCATCTAGTTGCATTTAACATAATCATTTTTTGGTAGGAGCCAGCTAATCCATAATTCGATTTGTTATTTCTCCACTCCTATATTCCTTTGCAATAACATGCAATGGCACATCTAATTCATTCTTAACATGGTAAGAAAAATAATATTATGGACATTCTTTGACTGTCCTTAGAAAACCAGTTTATTCTTATTCAACTATATTAGCCACATAGTGAAGTTATATGTAACCATCCATGGAGTGTCCTTGTTTTTATCAATATATCTAGATAGATTCTTGGATAGCTAGTCCTGTAATAAGCTAGAGAAAAATGTGGGCTAGTATTTCATACGAATTAATGAAAACTAGAGGTGCTGAATGTTAACCTTAGCCTCATTAAGGTAGTTTTGATGATAACAAAATATTTTGATACTCTTAGATTTGGCATTTAATCATCTAGAGTCTTAAGGCAAAAAGTAAAGATGGAAGGAGATTAAATATTGAAGATCATATTTAGTCTAGTTAGGATTCAAGTTAAGATCATAAGATAAAATTGTATAAGAGGAATTAATCAATGAAGGGTAAGGTTTTTCTTGAAAATACTAAGATTAATCTTGTGTCAAAAAGTTATAAAAATGAGGTTGCACTATTTTTTAGGAAAAAAATTATATTTCAAATAGTTCTCTTTGAAAAATTGAAAATTAAGGCATGAATTGATTGACTAATCAATTCCAGGCATTTAAAAAGTAAATTAATATACTTAAATCAATTGATCAATCAATTCCAAGCATCTGGAGAGTACATTAGACAACTTGAATTAATTGACCAATCGATTCCAAGGGTCCAGAAAGGAAGCAAGACAAAATAAATCGATTAACTAATTGATTCAGTGTTACAAATTAATTAATGTATCTGCTTATTGCCTTGTGTTTTTATTCAAAACCAAGTTTCCCAAAAGTTAGAATCGATTAATCAATCGATTTCGAACATCCAAAGTCAAACCAAGGTCCAGTGAATTGATTGATCAATCAAATTACCACAACTTTTTAAAAATTTTGTAAATGGCCTGAATTAATTAATTGATTGATTCATAAGGCATAACTACCTTATAATGGCTATATTTTGTTTGTGATAGATCTTTTTTACCTCTCTAACCTTTATATAAAGGCTTCATTTCAATTAAAAATATAAAAGAGTACTTTCACTATTATATAGATACAGGAAACTTTTTTTTCTCTCATCTAAAACCTAAGAATCCCTTAAACATATCTTATTCAAATTCCTTTTTTAGTGCTCCATTTTGTAATCCAAATTTTAAATTTTATAAACTACATTCTTATATTCAAATCATATATTTGTTGTATATTAGGATGAAGTATCTCTAGGAACATCAAGAGTGTTAGATCTCTTAATAGACTAAAGCTTTGAGAAAGGATTCTTAAAGGATTTCAACTAGAAAAGAAGAAATTTATACTAAGACTTCTTCAAGTACCCTTAAACTTAAAAAGATAGTGGATTAAAGTTCAAATCGAAGTCAAAAAGGCTTGATAGTGGATATACACCTTGGAGTGTGGGATCTTCAAGGCTAGAACTGCTATAAATAATAGTATTTGAATCTCCTATTCTTTATCTCTCTATTTTTTGGAAACTTACTTGCCGTTATTTTGAGTTTGCATTTATTTGTTCATTAATTTCATTCTTGGATCATTTGTTCACTCATATTATCATTATTATGCAATAAATTTTTAAACCTAATTCACCCCCTCTTAGGAAAAATACTAAACAATATTGAATAGCTGGGTAGTCACAAATCATATGAATATTAGTTTCACAAACCTCGTCACAACGTGGATAGAGATCAAAGGTTGAAATTTATTATAGCTTCCTTTAGGTATTAGTAAGTACTCGATCCTTGGCTAGCAATTAGAGGAAGATGTATATTCATTCTGGTCCAAGCCATTTCTAGATCTTCCTCCAAAATTAATTCCTAAAGGTATTAGCTATCATTCGATACGTAGTTTGCATCGAAAATTATCCATTAGTAATGAATTTTTAGATCAAATTGTCAAGGCCTTGGTTTAAAGAATGAGGGATAATATTTTGGAGTTTAGTCAAAACAAAAAAAGGGAGTAGCGAAGATAATTTTTTAAGTCATGTTCACTTTATGTTATTGACATAAGCTGCCACTAGAGTTTAGCTTCTTGACTTGGAATCCTAACCATCGAATAGTCACAAAGTGGTTGGCAAGTTGGAATCTAATTATTTTTCCAGAATTTAGCAATTAAGCCATTTCTTGTATTCTATCTAAGGCCATGAAGAAAATCTTCCTAAATACTACAGACACTTTTCCATAAATTAGATTAATGTTATTTCTACTTAATATCAAGTAGAAGCAAGGAACCATAATTATATTTGGTCCGCAAAACCTAAACCCACAAAGCATTAGGTGATTGAATAAAGCCATAAGCAATTTTCATAAGGTAAGCTTCATTGTATAGTTTCATCTTTCTTATATCTAATCCTTTTGCATCCCTCGAAGCATATATGTTTTCCTAACCTACTAAATAGATCGAGCGCTTATCCACTTGAGATCCTTAAATAAAATTTTAGCTTAAAAGATCTAACCGTGAGCAAACTGAAGTAGGTAGAAGATTTATTTGCATACAATATTATGGAATTGCCGAAAGAATGGCTTTAGTTAAGGTAATCCTACCACCCAGGGAGAGTATTTTAGATTTCCAAGAGTTCAACTTTTGATTAATTTCATCAATTATGAAGTTGAAAGAGTGCTTTAATACTCTATTATAGTGATGTGGGACTCCTAAGTACTTCCCAAGGTCTATTGTAGTGTGGTATCCCAGTTTCACACTTATTTCCTTCACATGAGTATGATGACCATTTTTAGAAAAGTAAATTCTAGTTTTATCTTTATTAACCTTTTATCCTGAGCTGCTGCATAAGGTAGAAAGGCATAGGTTAATAATCTCCCTTTGCTCTATTGAAGCCTCTGCAAATAATATAAAATTATCTATGAAGAATAAATGAGATGTAGCGATCCTATCTCTCCCTAAATGTATAAGCTTCCATAATCTATTTTTTACGGCTAGATCTATGGTGTAAGCTAATCTTTCCATACATTGAACAAAAAAAGATCTCCCTAGCATACACATCTCAAAGGCTTGAAGCTATCAGTAAAGCTACCATTCTAAACAATTTTCATTTTTATAGTTGAGACATAAGCTCTAATAATTTTGATGAAATGTTCTCTAAAGTCTATTTCTTCAAAGTGTTAATAAAAAATCCTAATCTAGCTTGTCATAAGATTTCTCTAGATCGACTTTTATAGCCATAGAACTAGTCTTTCCTCTCTTAATCTTTATCAAATGGATGATTTATTGAGTCATAATTATGTTGTTGAAACTATGTTTTTTAGGTACAAAGCTAGTTTAACTTGTAGAAATAAGGTTTCCAATAATCGATTTCAGGTAATTGATAATAATCTTTGTAAGTATTTTATAAATTACATTACAAAGACTTATCAGATGAAATTCTTTCAACATTTCGGGGTTGTTTAATTTTGGAATAAGAACCAATAAGGTTTCATTAATCTCTTCTATTATCTTCATATGGTTAAAAGCTTCTTTGATAAGGTTGCATACTGATTCCTCCACCAAATTTCAATGACTTTAGAAAAAGATGACTTGTAGGCCATCACTGCCATGGCCTTTGAATGCACTTATATTAAACATAGCATATTTAATCTCATCAATTTCGATATTCTTTTGGATTGATATGATTTCTTCAATTCATAACCTTAGAAAGAAGTCGACCAAAGGGAAAGGTTGGCATCCTTTAGCTTCATTTGAAAAAAAAAGAAGAATAAAATTTTGTAGTCATATCTTTCAAGATATCTTAATTAGAATGCCAATTCTTGAACTCATCATTCAAAAGTTTAATTTTGTTCTTCTTTCACTGTACAACTGTTGAAGTGTGAAAAAAATTTATGTGCTCATCTCCATATAGCATCTAGTTGCAATGGGACTTTTGAAACCAAGTCGCTTCCTCCTATAGAAAAATTAATTCATACTTCTGCCAAAAGGTTTGTCTAAAGGATGAGAGGTATAGGTTAAAACATTTCTCTAGAGCTTTATCAATCCTTTCCAATTTCCTCATAATCAGCCTTTTCTTTCAAAATATATTACTAAATGTATCTCTATTCCATGTCTGAACATCAAATTTGAATTTGCTAGATGCTTGGAACCAATCATATGAGTTATTTTATGCATTATGAACAATAGTAGGGGAATGTATCATCTAAAAGCCATGCGACATGAAATCTAAAAGGACGAGTACCACCAATCCTCATCTCCTTATGCCAAATTGAATGAGGATGGATCTATAGTCTAACTTTATGAAGAAGAGGTGAATAATTGAAGCTTTTAGGTATGATAGCCTCCATTCTGTATTATTAGCCAAAGCTCTATCAATTCTTTCACATAATTTTTGTCTTTCCCAAGTAAACTTAGGTTTTCTAAAACTTAAGTCTATAAGATTATAATCATTTAGGGATTTAGCAAAGTTACTTATGCTTCGAGAATTTGAAAGACTTCCTTTTTACTTCTTATCAACTAAAAGGTAGGAATTTCAATCCCTAACAAGTATCCAAGGGAAGCTAATTTTCAAAGAAAGCTGGTTCAGTTCCATCCAAAGTTCTAATCATAAAGTTTCTTTCAGAAAAGCATAGATTGCTGTCAAAAGGCCCGTACATGAAGTACCTATAATTTTATATCTAACATGAATATACTGATGATGTATATTCATAATAAATATATTGTAGGAGGATGTTTTCCAAAGAATCCAAATTCCACCTGAATACTTGTTCGAATCACTTCTAATGACACCATCCATTCTAATCTTCCATATGACTTCAGCGGCCTTATTGCCGTGAATATAAGGTTTGATTAATATAAGAATGGCTAATTGGTGTGAAACAATAAGATCACAAGTTTAAGAGAGAAAGCAAGAAGCCCTAGCTCCTCTGCAATTCTAACTTACTATATTCATAACAAAATAGGAGGATAGTGAAATTTTGTAATATAATTGGATATATTAAGTGGTATTGACCATTATCGATGCCTAATAGGCGATCCATCTCTTCTTTAAATAATAAGGACGCATGCAATCATTAACTTAATTACTTCTCATAGGTCTGGTAGTTTAAGGGTATGAAGAATTATATTAGGTCAAGAGTCAGGTATTATTAGAATGTCTACAAGGACATTTTTTATCTACATAGGGGATAAGAATTCTAGCACTGTTAAGTGAGCCATTGAAATATTACTTCTTGTAATTTAGTGTTTTAAATCTTTCTTAGATGGTTTTGGCCTATTAGTAAGTTTACCAACTAAATGGCCTAAAGGTCCTTATTTGTAAACATCCATTCTTGATGAGTTGATTGGACCATTTGGTTAGTAATGGAAGGTAGACCACCTAAGCCTTTCATGTGTTTATTATTACCCATTATTTTAGGTTGCATTTTTTTTGCATGGGAAGATACATGTTTTTCTTCACCTTTTGTAGCGATAAATGTTAATTTAATCGTAGCATTATTAGTAACTTCATGCAGACCTAGATTGTTATCCTCAGTTATCTCTATTAATGCACTAAATTTGGAATGAATTATACCACGACTGCTACTCAGATCCTGGTTAATGATCACTTTCTTTCTTTTTGACATTGTATCCATGACATATGCTTATTTTTTTGCCTAAGTTCTAGCTTTTTGAATTTGTTTTTAGGGAATCATCCAACCTCTAAAGTCCCTTTTACTGACAGTTACTTCTCCAAGGGCTACTTTTACTCTTTATGCTTGAAGCTAGATACCATCCTTTCCTTTATTCTCCTTCAAAATTCTCTCCCCTTATGTTAATAGTTCTATGTTTGTAATTTCTGTCGGTTCTATTGTACTAGAAGGACAAAGCTCCTTTCTATGGGTAAATTGTCCGCAATTAAAATAGATAAGGTGGATTTTTCATATTAAATAGGAAGAACTTTTTTGTGGATTGAAACTTTTAGAACTAGTTTCTTTTGTAAATTAACCTCAACACAAATTTGTCAAGGCAGCCTCTTTCAATGATAGACTCTTGCTTTTGCTCTCTTAAGATATGCATGTCTACTTTAAGAGTCCTCCCCACCTTGCTACCTAAATATAAAAAAAAATGTTTATTGTAATATTCTAAATGTAATCTTGGAACACATATCCAAACAACTATTTTTTCTAAAATTATTGTTAAAAGGATCAAAATTAGATCTTTAGCATTACACCACAAGATAATGATCAGTGATCATCTTTAGGCCATTTTCCAAAGCATTAAAATAATCTTCTTTATCGTTGAATCTGATCATATAGTAATTGTTACCTATGTTTATCATTTGTATCATTCCTTTTAACATCCAAATCTTCTTTAGTCTTGATTTCAAAATTCTAAAAGTTTATGTCCGACCTAACAGGTTGACAATTAAGGAACTCCTCCATGGTTTGCACCATTCTTTTCATTCATCATATGGAACTTTAATAATAGAACATAGGGGATCTTAGTCAACTATAGGGATGTCATCATTTTCATTGTGGTCATCTTTAGAATCCTATTCTTCCTCCATGAAAATCACTCCTTCCTTTTATTGCTCATTGTGGGTACCATTAACCCCAAGGAGTTTATCTTTATAAGAGATGATCTTCTAAGCCTCCGATTACACAGACTCACCACCACGTTATCCATTTCTTCCCCTTTGACCACCTTATCTGAGGCCATGATTGTATTCTTCTCATGTGATTTCGCCTTTTGATGCTTCAAATTTGTTGATCAGCCTTCTCTCTAGTTAGCTCTCCAACCATGATCGAATAAATTCACATTTATAATTTTTAAAGTCAAATATAATATGCTATACGTTAATATATATTAACGATTAAATTTAATAATATATTTATATATTATATCAATAATACATTGTAGTCATCTTTTAATCAATAATAATATGAATGAGTGAATAAATGACATATAACTACATGCTTATGTATAATTAATGGAGGATGTATTTACATATTATCAAGTTAAATTATTGATATATTATTATATATTATGTCAAATTTTATTTTAAAAAATAAATTTAATAATATATTATTATATTATTATATTAATGATATATCATAAATTTTTTATAATATTGATATTTATTAGTGGCTTTTAATTCTCTTTTTTCCCGTGAATAAATAGTAGATGGAATCTTTATTATCTTAAAGAAGGCATGTGCTGTGCATGTACGTACGACCTTTGAATTAGCTGGGGGTTGAGATGTCATTAAACTGGAAAAGATAATCATTACAAATTTAAACAAGACAGTGGGGGCAAGATACCTGTGCTTTTAATTCTTTTGTCTCTCTTATGTCAATTCCGAGCAGGGACAGATTAAAATAATTTTTTTAGGTGATTGTTATAAATTTATTTATTTATATTATCATATACATTAATTATTTAATTCAAAATAATTATAATATTAATAATTATTATAATTATTAATAATAATTAATAAAATAATAAATATAAATTAATACATATATTATAATTTAAATAAAAAAACTTTATCTAAATTTTCACTGATATATAATGCCTTGCTTTGCAATTTTTGTGTCGAATTTTAAAGAGCAAATTAATTCAACTCCAAAAGATTTAACCTAATTATATTTATTTATTATTTATTTTAAATAATATACATTCATATTTTTTTATTTTTTAGAATTGAAAGAAGTAATCGTATGTTTAAAACAAAAAGCAAGGGAATGAGTATATGTAAAAATAATAATATATATTTTAAAAATAAAAAATGAATATAATTATATTAAACCTTAAAAAATATGAGTATAGTTTGCCATTTTTTTTTTAAAAAAAAAAAGCCTCAAAGTTTATTGGTAAAACCAAATTTTCCATCAATGTGGAGTTGGCCAGGTGGGTCTTGCAAAATTCAAAATAGTTGAACCATCTTATGTTCAGCAGAGGAGCTTAATAGGAATATAATCCCCAGTGAACAAGAATTCTTAAGAATTGAGGGATCAACCGGTGGTTGGTCTTGAAAGGTTACCAACGGTAGTTGACAGCGATTAATTATAATAAATGATAATGAAATGTAATATTAATAATAGTAAAATTTTAATAAAAATATAAATAAAATAATGTATTTATATTATTAAAATATTTTTATATTATAAGAATGTAAGATATACATTTATTTTATAAAATTATTTTTAAAAAATTAAGCTCGAAAACATTCATTTCCTAAATTTTCTTAAGAATTGTACCAAACATCGGAATTTTATTCTTCTTCAAAGTACTTTTGAAAATATAAAAACAATTCATAAATTAAATACCGATAGCCTAATTTTTTTTAATATATTTTAAATGTAGGTCTTGATTAAATTAGTCCATGATTAGTGGCACTTTTTGAATGAGGGATCACTCCAATTCATCAAAGAAACTTGATTCTTGCTGAAATTAGGCAAATTAAAGCTAGCTAAATTCAACAATATATGAATCAAATATATATTAAGCCAGCTGGCAATGGTACTATTATGATGCTTTTATTTCCCAAGCCATTTCTAATTAATCCAAGATAGATAATAGCGTAGCCCTAAAGCAAGCTACTTGCTGACTCGGGAAAACTGATGTCTGCTACAAGATTCCTAAGCATTTTTCTTTCTTAAACTATCCCCCTCTCAAACTGATATAATTTGTCGTTTATCACTTTCTTCTGGCACATCTTGCTTGTACTTGTCATGCTTTTTGCTTGGATTTTATTTCACAAACTCCCATGTTGGCGCTCAGTGATAGAAAACTGAGATAAAATTAATAATTTTGTTTTTAAAATTATAAGGTATTAATAAATTTTTAAATTATATTAAAATTAAAATTGTATTTTTAGATAATAATTCATATAAAAATTTATCTTTTAATGCAAATTCATATAAATAATTTTATTTTTAATTATTATGTATAAGAATAAAATTAAATATATTATTATTTAAATATAAATTTACAATTTAATTTAATTTATAAATAATTTTATTTATATTTTATAATTATAATGATGAAATTATTAATTTTATTTGTTTAAAAATTGATAATATACACTTTTTTTTGCCCGGAAACAAACTTCTTTACCCAAACAAGACACACATGAAATGTTTGATCTAACAATTTTGGTTTGCGTATAATAATAAAAAAAAAACAACAAAACTGCCAACACACACTTTCATGGTTGGAATGCGATGTTGCTAAAAATGCATGCATCCTCGTCGTTAACCCAAACTTCTCACAATTTACGAAAAATTTATGATATATTATTAATATAAGAATATATTAATGTATTATTAGAAAATTCTAATTATTAATATATCATAAAATTAATTATAAAATATGACTCTAGAAAATGTAAAATTAACTTATAAATTAAATTTAATAATATATTAATATATTATTATATTAATAATACACCGTTATATTCACAATTTATCCATCTTGGACCTCTTTGTCATTACACTTTAAAATATCCTGAAACATAATTTCGCTGCTTTCATCTTTGTACACATCCTTCGCTTCACTCACGGTCCGATTTCGTCCCCGTTCCCATGATTATTGGACATGTGCATTGAGTGTCCGAGCCAAAAGATTTTACCATAAAAATTAGAACGTTTGAATTTTTTCTTCCGGAATATTTATAATTTTTTATAATTTAATTAATATTTAAATTAAATTTGAACATTGATAATATAAAATAGATCAATTCATTACAATTCAATTATATAAATTTATTTTTATTAATATAATTATTTAATATAAAAACTAATTATATCGAACTAATTTTAATACAAAAAAATTAGTTAAATATGATTAAATATATTATATGTTTAAATATTAAATTATTTATTTAAATATTTATTTTTATATATATAATTTATGTTTTATTTAAAATAATAAAAATAAAGATAATCAAATTTTTGAACTGAGATAATTTTAATTAGAAGTCATTTAGTTCATATGAGAAATAAGTTCTTACAAAAAGTTAAATTTCTTACGAAATTACTTCCTAAACCCTAAATCCTAAATTTCTTACAAAATTACTTCTTAAGTGAACTTCCTGAGAAGTTTTCAATATTATTTGGCTGATATGAAGAAAATTACATTTCTCAAGAAATAGAAGTTATTCAAAGGAGAGTGAGTAAGTGACTTCCAAGAGTGGGTAAATAATTTTTTATATTCTGTAAAAAATATAATTTTCTGAAAAGTTCTATTTCCTCCCTTTTATATGATAGTAGATAATCAAATAATTCAATAATTTTTAATTTCTTGAAAAATATAACTTTTTATATTTTTGTTATGAATCAAATAACTCCTTAGATTGGATGGGATCAAATTAATTTTAAAAAAAATGAGTCAGACTTAAATTTAAATTTTTATATTCTATATAATTATGTATAAAATAATTTAATTCAAAATTTAATAATTCGATCTATAAATTACCCTGCATGTATCGCCTATTAATGTAGGTAACCCCCATCACCTCTGACATCCGTATGGTACCCGGTACTATATACGGTACTGCTCTCCCTTGCTCTTCATTACCCCGCAACCGATAACGTCTACACTAATTGCACGGACCATCCGAGCCTAGGCACAAATATCTCGACTGCATGGCTATGCAAGGCCATAAAAAATGGGCAGGACTTCCATGCCCCATTTAGTTTTTGGGGTCCGGTCAACAAATTTGACTATTATTTTTAGTTCCAAGTTGCACAAATTGAATTTCTTCAACGACTATTCTCTTTCTTTTAATTGTAACTTACTCCTTCAAGAATAATTTTTTACAACTGGTTCAAAGAAAATATTCCACACTATTTTACATCTCCTATGCTAAAACATTTATCTATTTTTTATTATGCTTTTTTTTTCTGCTCGCCTGCTTACATTACAACAACGGGATTTAATACGTTTTAAGTAGCAGAATTTTTTCGATTTAATTTAAGTAATTAGATTAAATTTTATTTTAATAATTTTTTTAAATGTGATATAAATTTCCATTTTTAGGAAACTTAAACTTATTCATATTAAATATTATAAAATTTTTACATATCTTTGAATAAGTTACCTACTTTTACATTATTATCTTTAAATTTATTCATAATTTTACAAAATTTTTATATATATCATGTTTAATTGGATTAAGTTTTTAAAAGTTGAATAATGCGTCTAAATAATAGTAATAATAATAATATTAAAAAAAACTACAATAAAGATCACTTTGTAATAATGGCAGACATACGTACAATTGAATATGTATAAATGAAGATATTAAAATTTTAAATTTTTTATAAAATATATTATATATATAATTCTAATGAATTTTAAAATTTGAACTTACTAAAATATAATAAGATTGAAAGATAAATCACACCTTTCCTTTTTAATTACAAATTGGTTATTTTGTATTCAATATCATTCAATTATATTTATATCATGAAGAATTGATAATATACCATCAATGATTTTTTTTAATTTTTGTCTATAAATGTTGATTTTTAGATTTTTTTTCCCTTCTTCTAATATTTCTTGATAAATTTGCAAGAGTTACCATTGCATCGATAAAAAAAATTATAAAAAATTTCAAATATTTTTTAATATAAAAACAAACTTTAATAAAAATGCAAAAAATAAAAAATTTACAAAATTCATAAAAATATATATTAGTGCAAATTTTTTTATCTATATACCAAGATATAATTCTAAATTTTAAAAATAAATATATAAATTTAAACTTAGTGACTATAAATTATTGACTCTGGCACTGCTCTGATGATGATGATGATAAATTCTCTTATGTTAATGAAAAATTGTTCATAATCTAAACCTTGGTTAAAGTTAAATTAGACATGATTAGCAAGTCTATAATTAAAAAAGACCAATTCATATTATTGTAATTTTTTTTATAATAGTAGAAGTGATTAATTTAAATAGAATGTAAATTTGATTTAGTATAAAATATTTTACACTATCTATGAATAAACAAAAGATATATCATTAAAAATATAATAATAATTAAGAATTTTTAACTATAGTAAAAAAATTTTAATAATTTTTTATTAATGTGATAATATATATAAATGAATGATAATATGAAATTAATTTAGTGGATCGAATTTAAATACTTTGTAGTATTATAAATAATATTTTCATAATAAAAATAATTATAAGTATCATAATATATAACAATATAAATTTAGACAATTAAATATAAAATTAAGTTACTTCAGCATGTGGTATATCAAAAAATTTATGGTAAATATAGTTATTAAACAAGATTATCACTTGGTTAATTTACCAAATAAAATTAAAATTAAATATTGAGTAAAGATTTGTATAGTATATTATTTAAAATATTTAAAATTATTATAATTAATCGAAATGTATTAATTCCTATCATATTTTTATAGTTTAAATAATAATATAAACTTACATCTAACTTTAAATTTAGGTAAGATTTTGGCACACCAAAAAAATTTTCATAGACATTTTAAATTTACTTAACGTTTCAACGCATCCAAAAGTTGCTAAAGACAGTTTAAATTTGGCTTAGACTTCGATACACCCAAAAAACTTTCGTCGCATAGACATTTTAATTGATAATTTTAAAAGAATGGATCACTTGCCTCAAAATATTGGCCCTACACCCGTTTAACATGTATATATATATATATATATATATATATATATATATATATATATATATATATATATATATATATATATATATATATATATATATATATATATATATATATATATATATATATATATATATACACACACACCATTTTATAGTATGATTCAGTTAAAATGAAAAATTTCAAACATTGTTTATAAATATTAAATTTAAATTTAATTTACTATCAATGAATAAAAAATATATTCTTAACAAATAAGAGTAATTAAAATTTTTTAATGGTAATAAAAAAATTTTAATAATTTTTTTATTTACATATAACATATGAATAAGTGATAGTATAAAATTTAATTTATATCGAGTAGATTATATTCAAATCCTTAAATATTTAAGATGTAAAGGATAATTAAAATAATTTTGTGATGTATTAAAATTTATGAGTAAATATAACTTTTAGTTGTTTAATTATAAAGGTGATGGCTATTATATCTATCAAAATACATAACTAACACAATTAATTTCTTATTTTTAATTTTATTATAATTCTTTCTTCTTTTCTTCACTATACAATAAAATAAGTGACAAAAAATATATGCAAAAATCAAATATATATTTAATATTATTAAGTGATTTAACCATCTATTTTAATATTTTTATTCAATTTAATATTATAAATGAATGAGAGGGTAAATAAAAGTAAAGATATGTGAATAATAAAGCTAATTATAAAATTTTAAAAATATAATAATTATTATTTTTATAAATAAAAAACTAATTATTTATTTTAAAAGTTATTGATGAATGGATATGTATTAATATTTATGGCTAATATAAATAAATAAATAAATAAGGAAAGTGATTCCTTTCCGCAATTGTAACTGCAGGTATCTCGATCCAATAAATAATAATTGAAATAATTAGAATTTTAAGATTTTACAAATTATATTCTGTTAATAATAAATAAAATTATTTTTCTTTCCACCGTTGCACTACCAATTAATCATTCTCTTTTAAAAAAAATATATTTATTTTTGAGCTCGTCGCTGTCTGTCCACAATATTATTGCCTTTTAAGACTTCAATTTGTAACTTGGAGCGGCTAGCAGTCGTTTTAAGTGGCTAATGACCAAAATATCATTGATTTCATTTGTCATTTTCTTACCCTTGCAACGATCATGGTTTTCAAAGGGCCACGTATTTAAAGCTCATTACCCCAAAGACTGTAGCCGGGAGATTGAAGTGCCGCCACATCAAAAATGCATCACCAACTTTCATTATTTTGCTTATTTTTAGTGCTCTTTATCAGCTCGCATATTGAGTTAAAGGCTTACTTCTTCGGTACGAGAAGTTTTATTTTCAAAATTTTAAAAATATATGAAATTTTTTGTTAATTACTATTTAATAAATTAGAGAAAATAAAAATTTTTAAGTAAACTTTAGTTCTTAGATTACCTATAAATATAATGATAAAAATAGTTATATTAAATTTAATAATTTATATTATTATAATAATATTAAAAATATAATAATTATTTTATTAATATTTTTTAAAATACTTAAAATTAAAATAAATAAAATATAAAAAATTACTTTAAAAAATATAATTTCATATTAATCAAATAATTTTAAATATTTTTCAAAATATTGATATTAAAAAATTATTTTTTACAAAAAAATTTTTCCGATACGAATAAAATAATTCTGTAAATATTGATAATTTTTCTTGAAGACTCATTTTTGTTGTCATCAATGCTTGGTCATTGTGCAGGTTGTCAACACTACCCTACAGGCAAAAAGATTTGTTAGGATGTAAATTATATATGTAAAATATTAAAAAAATTTAATTTTATATTTAAAAAATAATAAATTTACTTAATTTTTATTAATGAGAATGATAGTTAATATAGTATTTTAAAAATAAATATGAAATTTGTAAAATGATATGTGTATTAATTATATTTAAAATATCAAATGTAATAATTTAAAATTTTCAATTAAAATACGTAAATAATTTATAAGCTCTATTTAATTATTATCATCTAAAATATTTTAATTTATAAAAATTATTTTTTTAATAATTAAATTATCAATTTTAATTTTCAAATTCAAATACAATATAAATGAAACATGCAGTACTCACTGGGTCCACGTACATGTAATGTAGAAAACTCTAGCAGTTTTCGAAGTGATAGTGCATTGCGTCATTGCATGCGTGGAAACTAATAGACTTCAAAATCAACGAAAGATGAGGTGTAGGTGTATGCATGATAAAATTTTGCCAAATGTATATAAATGCATTATCAATTCATAAATTTATAAAAAACAGATATAGATAATTGAATAAGTAGTTGCATTGTATTCTTAATTTTTCAAGAAATATAAATATATATTTATATTAAAATAATAAATTTGTATAAAAATGTGAATATCAAAATAAAATATTGTGTATTATTTCTCTTAAACCGGCTCTTTGAATTTCAATAGAAAATTGAAGATGTGTTTAAAGAGTAACACTAATTGTACTTCCTCCATATAAAAAAATTGAGTTCATAAAAAGTAATTTAATTAACTTATTTTACTTAATATAAAAAGGAAAAGTAAGAGAGGAGCGAGGAAGAGAAAATGTAATTAGCATTACTCTTTGACCTTATTTAATAATTAAATGATAACTATAACAGTTAACTGATTTGATTAGTTATTAATTAATAGTTGATTATATTAACTGATATGACTATCTGATTATATTAGTTATTTGAATAAGAATATTTAACAAAATTACATATTTATAATTAACTATTTATATATAAAATAATATATAAAGATATGAGAATATTTTATAAATTATTTAAATATTCTTTTATTTTAATATTTTAGATTCTATATTTAATAGATTAAATTTTTTATAAAAAATATATCATTTAAATTTATTATCTATTAAATTTTTTAAAATTAAATTGATATAATTTTTATAATTATTAAATTTTTAAAAAATTTAAAAATATTTAATTATAATTATTTACTTTCTATAAATAAAATTAAATAAATAGTTATAATAAATAATTTTTAAAATTATTAAATTAAAAGGTTATGGCCACAAAAGGTTACGGCCTTACTACATACATTTAGTTTTTGCATAAGGACAAACTGGAAAATATAAAATTTGATTAGGGATAATTTAAATTTTTTGTAATTATTTATTAATTAGCTAGGAGTGAAACGCTACTTCTTCTAACATTTTTATAATGGTTATTTGCTTGACAATCAATTGTTCAAATTAATTAATTGTCAAATATTAAAATTGACTAATTGAACAAGTTAATCAGTTAATTTTAGTCAAATAAATCAAAAGCTTCTCAAAAAATTATTTATCAAATATAAGCTTTATTTTAAGAAGAAGTCACAATTATTTTTTGTAAAATTTATAATTTACATAAAGTTCATAATTTTGTTCAATGGAGGATGAAAATGGGTTTATAAAATAGAGGTTTAAGTTCAATAATAGAGCTTTCAAAGGTAGCTTAAGGAAGTAAAGAGTGACCATTTGAAGCACTGAAGTTTCATGTCTATGTAAATAATAACGGACTATGCTATGTGTAACTTTCTTTTTTTGAAAAAATTAGTGATATTTATAAGGTGAAAGAAAGGCATGTGCAAGGATTAGACCAGTCAAAACAAAATAATTAAATCCTATCATGCTGATTCAGTCAACAAAAATTATATATCAGGTTGATCTTAACTTATGTTACATTTTTATTAGGTTAGATTGTTATAATACCAATCCTAAGTTAAGTTGTACCAGGTGATCTTAGGCGAATTTTATAATTAGTTATATTTCATTATTATTATTACATCACTTATTTATTTATTACTAATTTTACATAATTAATTAATTAAAATTAATTATTATCATTGTAATTACTATTATTATAAATATAATTATATTTTTTATTGTTATTATCATTTAAAAACTTATATTATTATTGTTGTTGTTGTTGTTATTATTATTACTGCAAATAACTAAAATAGTAAGAAAGTAGTTTAAAGGATAACATTTTTTAATGTGAAACCCCTAATTAGAAAAGTAAAAATCACAAGAGTTAATTTAAAAAAATTTATTATTAATTAAAATAAGTGCAAATATTTTATTAACTAAATTCACAATATATACATGAATATTTCATTATTTTGTTGTAATAGTAATAATTTATTACTCTAGTATATTTATTTGATTACAGTAAATACTTTATGTATATTTAGTTATAATTATTACTTAATTTTTATATTTTATGACAATAATTTTAGTTTCTCACATAATTTTTATTATTTTTTAAATTTTAATATAATTGTTTTTTAATAATTTTATGTAATATATATTGATAAAATTACATATATAAATTCATTAATTTTGATGTTAAAAATTATTTAATATTATTCATACATATGTAATTTTAATATATATATATATACATATATATTAATAAATTATTTATTTATTATTTATTAATATTATTAGACTAACGAGTTAACTTAATAGTTCAACAACTAACACTTATCAATCTCAATCTTTTATTAAATCCAATTAACAAATTTCAATTCCTTATCAAATTAAAATATTGATATCATATTTTATACTAATTTTTGTCAGAAGATAAATACAATTAATATTAATTCCAAATTAACTCATTAAACTTAACTTATTTTAACACTTCAAGTGAGAATATACATAAGGATGATAACAATTTGTATAAAAGTGTTAAAGTTGGATAGTTAGGGGGTAAACAAGTAATGAAATGAGCTATTAAAAAATTATTCTCTAAATCATCATGCACCGTAACCTGGTTTAATTAATAACATGTATTTTATCTTTAGTAAATAAGGTCGGAAGAAATAGCAAATACCTTACTCATATCTAAGTGAATTCCTAACCCATAAACTTTGATCACCGGGTTCTATTTTTTCTCACAACACAAATGAGAGAGAAATGATGATAGAAGTTTCTCTCTCTTCATAGAGACATACTATATTTTGTCTCATGTAAAAAGAAATTTTATTTACATTTTTTATGGGATAAAATGCAGCAATCTACTATCTTTGAGGGTAGGGAACCTTATTAAATTAATTGGATTGAATCATAAATACTATTCATCATAGAATTTATATTTAGTTAACTTATAACGAGCTTAAATGTCATATATAATCTAATAGATTATAATCACCTAATGTATTGAGTATGAAATAATATTAATATTAATGATACCTTATAAATTAAGGTAAGATTCACAAATAAAATTTCTATTATGAGGTACAGGGGAATAAGAATGATGACAAGTATTAATGGTTAATGTGAGGTCACAATAGTCGAGAGTTTGCCTATTTCTAGTAAAAGGAATACTATAGAGGCTCATGATCCCTTATGCTTGCTTCTTCCTGGAAGGCCTGTAGGGAGAAAGCCTATGCATACCATCTGTACGGCTTTTTGACCGAAATGCTTACTATTGAATTTCAATTTCCCAGTACACTTCACCACCAAAACATATCCCTCAGATGCTTAAGTTTTTTTTTTCTTTTTTTAAATTTCTTGGTCAAGGGAAGGGGGGTCCGATGACCAGACTAGTCACGCCACCCCCCACCCCGTGACCCTTTTTTTAACATATTAATAATTTTTATTAGCTTTAAAATATTAAAATATTATAATTAATATTTATTAATAATATTATTATATCATTAATATAAGTGAAAATAGTATATTATTTATTTAAAATTTAAGAATACTATTCTTATTTAAATACTAATTAATTACATAATAATTATTTTAAAAAAATAAGGTTATTAATTCTTTAATAATTAAAATTTAACAATTTTCTATTTACAGTGTTTATCATTACTTTATGAATGTTAATATGTTTTAAAAGTTTAAAAATAGTATCAGATCAAAAGAATAACTAATTAAAATATTGTAATATTATTAATATAATTAAATAGTGGAATAATATTTATTTTTTGTTATGTTAAAAATTTTTAACGGTATTATAGTTACTATAAGTGTTATTTATTTATTATTTAGTAATATTGTACTAATATTATTAATTATTAATAATTTGAAAATATTTTAATATTATTATTTATTTATTATTTATTTAATATGTAAGAATATTATTTATTTATTCAATAAACATAAGTATTACTATTAATATGTAAAAATAATTATTAAATTATTATTTAAATATTTTTTAATTACAATATAATTAATATTTAAAGTAAAATCATCATTTTTACTTAACTATTAATATTAATACAAAATATTTTATGTTAAAAAATACATAAAATTTTAATTAAGAACATAGTTATCACATTGGTTGTATAACTGATAAGAGAGGCTTAATGCGCTGATGATTATGAATTAATTTAATAAATAGACTTGATTAAATGTTATAATGCAATAGTAAAATGTTCAGTCACCAAAATAATGGCCCCCAATCCCACATCGAAGGCGTCACCTTTCTCATCGCGATCGCTGAACAAGGGCACCATGCTGTCCGTCATCATCATCGTCGTCGTCAGCATTATTTGCATGAATCAGGCAGGTGTGAACCATGGATGGTGGAAAGTTTAAGTCCCACTGAGAGGACTGGAACGTTGGTAAAGGGTTTTCGGGGGTGATAAACTCTTGTTGCTACTGGTCTAAGGATTCACTAGCGTACTCAATGGTGAATGCAAACAGATTAGCAAATAATGCCATAAGAGAACCGGAGGCTTGTGGAGTTGAATGCGAGGTCGATAAGGTGAATAACAATGATTGTGGAGCATCATAATGGTGTTGTGGTGATGGTGTGAAACTGTATGAACGCCTAACATCTGCACCTGTGAATAAATGTGCTGAGGGGATATAATTAGATGGTCCTGCACTTCCTATATCAGCCTACATCAAAGGAGGGGAGTAGGAGAAAGGGACACTTGCTTGTGTCATCGTTGGATGACCATGCGAGATACTCTCATCATCGTCCCCTCCATCAGGCAAAATAGGATTCCTGAACGACATGAACTTGTGGCTCCTCCTGCCCGGTCGAGGTTCAAGAATGGGTGGTCTTCGTAATTCCGTAGCTGGGTAGGTAGGTTGGGATGCTGTCATATCTTGGTTGTACAGTTGAGAGGGTGTATTCTCGACATTGAGCCGACTTAATCTATTAGCTACATCAGCCTGTAAAAAAATAATTATTCACAACCTGCAATCCTGCCATAATATAAAGATGTAAGCACAAGAGTTTGTGAATAGTTAAAGGTTACCACAAATCCTGGATCATCAATAACTGGATAAATTCACTGTCTGATATGTCTTCGGTACCACCTCATGTAGCTTGAGTCAGGACCAAAAGTTTCTATTGACTCCTTAGTAGACGGAATTGTGCTGTGCCATGCAGTCCACGCAACAATGTAAATGATGTGTTCTTCACACCAATCCTTGGATGTTTTCCCCCGAAGTTGTAGGATATGACAAGAACCTAGGTTGAAAGGCTTTTGTGGGATTGGCTGCCACCTACCAAATTATCTCAGCACACAATCTGCATGATGCTACTCGACGATGTGGAAGCAGATGATAGCGACTAATGCGAGCCATATGTTGGGTGAGATCAAATAGTACCCTAGTATAAGTTGTTGGACATTAGGAATGTCATAGGGCCGTTAAATAATCTGTATTACACAATTGTAACATAATTAAGTAAGATAATAGGTATGATGCTTTGTTATGTTAGAGAAAATGAAGTATGGCTTCAAACCTCATCGACCCTCATCTGATCAAGCAAAACCCTGTACTGTTGCAGGGCTATTTTTTTCAGTCGAAGAGGTAGCCCAGTATTCTTCCACTTGCAAGGAACATGCATTTTGTATTATTCTTTCAAAATGTTTTACCTATTTTTAGAAATTTAGTATGAATATAATATATGATCCAAACCTAAAACCCAATGGTGGGAGTAAAGGATAGAGGTCTAAGCGAGGGTTGAAATACATTGGTGTCATCGATGCTAGAGTGAAAAATCGATCTCATGCCCATAAATGTAATAAGTGCAAACATCCACCAATGTTAATTTAATCATACTATGTGGCAGTGCATAACTCTTGGTATAAGCATGCAAGGACCGCGAAACCCTAACTACACTGGCCGACTTTTTCAAAGTCTCTGAGCAATGGCAGATACATCAACAATACTCTATGGCTTGAGGTGTCAGGCATCAGGTAACCTCCTATAAGCCTCAAAATATAAGCATGTGCAAAGCTTCTTGTTTGTTCTTCATCTGCATCCTTGGGCAGATGTGTAAAGTTAGCTGTTAACCACGGAATGCTAAGATGCTAGCCTTGTAAACATTCATCAGGTGATCTGATGAGTGTAACCCAAAATAGGGACGCCCGTACATGACAAACCTAACTCGATGGAGACATCTTGTAAAATAATAGTACGCTTCCCTGTAGTGGTGTAAAAAGTATGTGTCTCCGGACGCCATCGCTCGACCAGGGTGGATACCATAACTGCGTTGAAATCAAAATGTCCAAGCCGGCTAGCACTGTAGAAGCTTGCTTGTTGAAGGTAAGGCACAATGGCGAGCGGTGAAGCGAAGAGTCAATTCACATGGGCAACTTGTCGTAATGTCAAGATTCGATCCTCCTTAACACATCATCCGAATAGGTTAGTTACAATATTTACAAATAAGCAAACTACTAGATAGTGGAAGAAGTTACCTGGCATAACCACACAGCTTGTGAAATATGTGTAGACTGTAGGTATAGTAGAGAGTCATCCTCGAGCCCAAGGGTAATAACACAGCGTTGGCCGACCATTATACTTGGGGGATAGTGGTTACCATTTTATGTATGTCGTAAGCAGAAAACACATCCGTCAATATATGCAAGTATTCCAACACAAAATAACTAGTAAAATAAATTAATTTAATATAACAAGTACATAAATTATTTAGTGGCAACAAGTTCTCTATTAACTATATCAAAAAGTTAAAAAAAAATTCCTAATTCCTACAAATTGTCATATAGATCTTAATGGATGCACTGTGGAATGGCTCTTTTGGGTTGGAATTGTCATGGCACGTTATGTCGAGTGGATGGGCATGTTGTGCGGTTGTGGCCAGTTTGACGGGCATAACCCACACCTTTGAAGTTCTGATGTAACCTCTCTCTAATCCATTTTATTTCTGATTCATGTGGAACGAGGTCTACCGTTTGGACAGATCAATGCTGGATCTGGTACCAGTGTGGGGCCATTCATTGGTGGCCAATGCTCCATTCTGCTGATTAGTCGAAACTCGTAACTATAAGCCTTTACCATTGTATTTAATCAGAAGACCGAATCAACATACTATAATGGATCTAGTAAAGCCTTTGCACAAGCCGCAAATATGTGCTGACACGACCAATGCTCAACTTAGAATTCAGCACAGTCACATGTTCGATCAGTTAAGCTAACTTTGCAAGTCTGGCCAAATTGCTTCTAATTCAGGTCATATGGCTCATCAATCTAAAAGGATGACCTTAAACGGTCAAAGCGACGGATCTGACAGGCAGATACTTTTCGGATGCACCCTTGAATCTTCTTTCGAATATCTTCATTGAACACCTCTCCTGTCTGTAATTGTGCTACAATTGTCTCTAACTGATTAACAAAGTATGCATTTATTCAATGTAGGGTAGCCTTGACTAATCCGGTTATTGGTAAGAATCTAACCCCTTTGAAAATACTGTTAATACACTCCGCAAGGTTAGTGGTCATATGCCTCCATCATCGGCATTCCTCATCGTAAGCACGGCTCCATTATTTTTTTGGAATATTACTAATCTAATCAACGGCTCTTGGATGTAATTGGCGCAGTTCTTCTAGTTTAGTATTGATCGCGTGGCATTCATATAGGTATCCTATACGACATCCCGTTGTTATTGAAAAAATTATAATCATGTCAGGCAATGAATAAAAGATAACAACAATGTAAGAAAAATGCACCAATGCTAGTAAAAAGTTTCTTCAGCCAAGGCATTTTAAAGGTTGAGTTTAGGTTGCTGACGATATGGCGAAGGCAAAACATGTGATAGGCATAAGAGGGTTACCACCCTACGTGTGGGTTTGCTATAGTCGTGACTATCCTAGGATGCCTATCTGATATTAAGCAAATTCCTTGTCTGCTTTGAATAACACATCGACGAAGGTTTAATAAAAACTAGGACCAAGAATCATACATCTCTTGTTCAACTATAACAAATGCAAGAGGTATGATCTTTCTATCACCATCCTGTGATATTGCGGTAAACAAAACTCCCTTA
This sequence comes from Sindora glabra, assembly GCA_020226215.1. Classification (NCBI taxonomy): domain Eukaryota; kingdom Viridiplantae; phylum Streptophyta; class Magnoliopsida; order Fabales; family Fabaceae; genus Sindora; species Sindora glabra. Next base: position 16,272,509 of record CM035232.1, on the reverse strand, counting down.
TACTTTCCATACAGAAATGTGTCATCTATTTGGATTATTGGTTTCAAATGATGAAATGCACTGATACATGGCTTGAAAGTTCAAAACACTCGATGGAACGTCACAGTTGGCTCATCTTAAAAACTGCTTGGCAAACATTCTCTGCTAATAATCTCAAAGTAAGAACTAGGATTGAAGTGTCGTACTATGCCCAGCCATCGTGGCAATATAGAATATGACTTCTCCCAATCTCCGAATGCGAGAGCGATCACCCAATTCTTACCCTTCCACGCTTTCTTGTATGACACTGAGTACCAAAAATGCCATGGATTCGCTCGATTACTTCTTGGATGGACACACTCGGGTTTTCAGTCACCATGCCAACAATGTGTGATGAGATAACATCTGTATCCAATTTTGGATGATCTTGGGGAAAAGATGTAGAGACACACGTATGAGGCCCATTATATTTGGATATCTACTAATGATTTTCTCTGGGCTTGTGGCATGCTCTAACCTTCCAATTGCATTGTACGCTATAGTTAGGGCATCGATATTTCTCATATTTGGCCGAAGAGTAATACACAGAAAATGCATGGTGACTCTGAATTAAATAAATCTTCATTGCATGGTGAAATGATTTTTAGTCCAAATATCGCATATCCACGTACAACTCCTGGTTGTTGTTTATATTCAAGTCGTCTCTCACCTCAGGGTGATCATGACTTATCACAACTTCAATATTTATTTGTGAAAAAAGGCAGCAGCTGACTCTATATATTGGCTTACCGGTGTTATTGGTAGTACAATCACAACGTCGTCTTCACCATCATCGTCCTTGTAATTGTCATCATCACCACCAAACCTTTCAAGAACATTGTCATATGCAGTTTCCTCTTCAAAATCATCCATTATATCATCTATTTCCTCCAGGGAAGACTAAGATGGAAGAAGACCATATTAAGGCAGTGAAAAATATAGCTCTGGTGCATAGTCGACTACGGGGGAATGAGAAGATTGTCTACACTCAACTTGCCTATTCAATGCAGTAGCGTACGTATTGTAATGTGATGGCCCTTCATTGGAGATGTGGGGTAGGCTGGTGGATGGTTGTGTGCATAGGCCATTGTCATCAATAGGTTGATTTCTGACGTTCAAATTAAGTTCCTTGCCTGAGACATATGCATAAAGTTCTGGGCAAAACAATTGAGTAGGGAATCATGCATTCGCTTTCCACATCTGTTGAATTTCATCATCATCTTCCAATGCACATGCCTTGTAGCGTGTTAGGTTCAACGACAGCGGATGCCTATATACCAACTCAGACATAAATTTACTTTCATCGAGTCGTAACTTGCAGGCTACAATATTTTTAAGATCATCCAGGGTGATATCTATTTTTATTTTTGCAACTCTCACCCTATAACACATAAACGTGTCACCTTCTTCCATTTCATAAAATTTTCCATTAATGTAAATATAAATATTTTCCTCCCTGGCACCCATTTTGATTCCTAGCAATGTCGGAGTTACATAGCATTTCAAGAATAATCAAAGTATGCAACAAATATAAAGTACCATAATCATAAAACACCCGTACCCTAAACTATTACTATGAACAGGCTTTTATTCATTTCAACATCATAAATTAGTTTTCTGATTGTCATTATTGCAGTTCTACATATTTGCCAGAATTATTTATTAAAATGTACTTACAAGTTTAGCTCAAGAACAATGTTAGTCTTTAAATTTTATGTAATTTCATATATTAGAACAAGTCTACAAATAAACATTCTTCCCAAGTTCCATGTAAAATGTATAGTAAAAAATGTTATGTTATTAACTCTTTATTTAGAGTAAACATTTTTCATGCCACTAATATTTAGATAATAAGTTAATATTATAAAAATGTTATAATGTTAATAATTAAGTAAAAAGTGATAATTTTATCTTTAATTATTAATTATATTATGATCGATAAATATTTAAATAATATATTAATAATTATCATTACATATTAATAGTAAAACTTATGTTTACTTAATAAATAAATAATAATCTTACATACAAAATTAATAATAAATATTATTTTATTATTGAATTATATCAATAATATAAGAATATATTTGGTAACTATTATTTTTAATATTAAAATATTTTCAAGTTATTAAAATTTAATAATATTAGTAAAATGTCAGTAAATAAATAAATAAAAATATTTTTTAATAATAACTATAATACTGTCAAAAACTTTTAAAATAACAAAAAACAAATATTATTATATTATTTAATTATATAAAAAATATTACTATAACTTCATCATTTACTTATTTAATCTATTACTATTTTTAAGCTATTAATAAATTTTAATATTCTTAAATAATGATAAATATTATAAATGATAAATTCTTGGAATTTAATTACTAAAGAAGTAATAATCTTATTTTTTACGATAATTATAATGCAGTTAAATAATATCTAAATAATAATGACATTCTTAAATATAAGCAAAATAATAACTATTATACTATTTTTACTTACATTAATAGTGTCATAATATTTTAATAATTATTTTTTTAAATTATAGTATTTTTAAGATAATATAAAATAATGATATTCATAAAATAATAGTAAATATTACAATTAATATTTTAAAAAATAATAATTAATACTATCATGGTAATATTAATTATGATTAAGATATTAATAATAATTGAAATAATGTGAGTGATGATAAAGATGATATTAGCTAGATATAAATGATTATTATTGAATAAAAAATAATAATAAAATTCGTAAATATAATGAAAATAATAATATAATACTTATACTAATATGTTTAATATTTATTGAGAATTTTATTATTATTCAACCAATGTTTCTTGATAATATTTTCTTATTATTTTTTTTTAAATTTTGCTTATTTTTTACTACTAGCAGATCTTCAAACTTTTAATATTCTCCCTCCATAGTACCCATTCCCAAGTGTAGAATATTAGTAAATCAACATTCCGAGTATTAAATGATTACTTTAAAGGCTAATGAGCCTGATTAATAATATAAGTTTTTAATTTTTTTTCACTTTTGCATGAGTACCAACAACATGTTCTCATAGGTAGAGACTAAATTTTTGTTCTACTGTTCACAAAACCTAAACTTATTTTATTATATTTCTCTTAAGTATATAAATTTTTATTCTTAGTTAAATTATTTTTTTAGAGTCTTAAGTTTTTTTTCCTTCTTTCCTAATGCCTAATACTAAGTCCTAAACCATAACCCCTAAGCATGGTGATAACAATAATAACAATATACACAATATGCATAATTAGGTCAGACCATAACCATGATAGCATACTCAAACACCATAACACAAAAAATAAAGTAAAATAATACAGTCAAATTAAAATAATACTCATAAGCATAAAAATATAGGGAAACAATAAATATATAGATGTCCTACTAAATAGATGATAATAATAGATATAAATTTAATCATAAAGTATTTAATAAAATAGAATAACAATACTTTAGACATAATGCCTACTATCATTAAAAGATAAAATCATAGAATCTTTGCAGCAAATATTATCCTTAACACAAATAGTATTTTTGCACCATCTAAATAAAATGAAATTACTAAATGAATATCTTACTTGAATAATGATTTTCTGGATAATCTCCATAATGTAGATGCACAAATTATGATTGCTGCTGGGAGGAGGCAAAAATAAATATTGAAATGTTTGTAACTGCTGGTGGAAAGATGGCAAAAAAAAGGGGGGGAAGGATGATTTTATATTTCTGGAGATGGGGGGACCATACTTTTTTTTTTTTGAAATAAATTGAAGGTACGGTGAGGGGGTTTTATACTGAATGAAATAGGGGATCTCGAGGGGGCGTGTGAACAGGGAAGGGGAATAGGAGGGGTCTACCACGTGTCATGCCAGGAGCTTCCGTGTCAGCGTGCATGCATGTCAGTTGATCATGGGACACTAGACCGCGTGACCAGTTGGGCCTGACACGCCCTTCCGATCACGAGGTCTGACACCATGTGATCAGTGGGCCTAACAGGGCCTGCTGATCACGCGGTACTACAACCTATGATTCAACTTTTTTTTAAAAAAAAAATAAGCATTACGCGTATTTGTTTTTCCGGCACAAGGAATGGCTAAATTCTTTTTTTTTTCCAAGGGTAATGGTTGTTTTACCCCATCTGTACAAATGTTAGGACTCTCATTCAGTGGTGGACCCAAAACCTTCTAATTGGTAGATGCAATATTTTATACAAAATTATTTTCATCTAAAAGTTTAATTATATTAATTTTGAAATAAAGTACGCACAATTTTTTTAAGGGATTCAAATTATACAAAGAAGGAAAATTCCAAGGGACCTATGGGGTTTTAGAACCCGGGATGATATGATAAAATTCAAGTTATTGGATAAAATTACTAAGATTTTTTATAATTTCATCCAATAACCTGTATTTTATCACATCATCCCAGATTTCAAAATCTTAGAGGTACCATAGCAAGCCCCTACAAAGAATCAAGGGTTTAAATTATATATATATCTTTCTTATTCCAAATTAATGGTGTCAATTTTCTAAATAAACGTAGGAATCTAATCTATTCTATTGAAAAAATGAAATCAGATTACGTTTTGGTATGTATTGAAAATAATTTTTATAATGTGCATTTTAATAATATTAATGTAAAATTTTTATTTTTTTCATAATTTATTCAGTTAAAAATTATAAATTTCATATAAGATTTTTATACAACTTTAAATGATAAAACTATAATATTTTATTTATTTTATATTCAAATAAGAGCAAACTTATACATTTTCTGGAAAAATAATTATAAAATTTTATATATAAAGTTCAAATCAATAAGTTGAATTAATGCTTACTAAAAAAATTTCATTAATGATAACATTATATTATAATTAATGTATTCCAAAAGTTCTTCACACAAAATGGCTCATGAAAATTAAATTATAAATCTAGTGGTGTCAGTCATTTATTTTTGTCATAAATCAAATCTAATAAGGAACTATAACATCTTTTACATGGTGTTAAAGGATATTGTAGGCGCCATACCTTAATCAAGGTCCACTGGTGCTCCCATCCCAATCCTCCTGATCCGCGTTTAAAAGAATTTTCAATGTATTTGATGGAGGAAAAAAAATATTTTTTGGTTATTAAATTAATTCTTATTCTAAGTCAGATAATTATTAATTAATTATAAATTTCTACGAAATTCTATTCATTCAAACTTTGTGACATCTCATACTTGTAATTGATCGGTCAGTTTGAAAACATTTTTCTTTACGCCTCAATTGAATGGACCCCTTCATTTGAGTTATAGGTTACCTTTAGATCTCTTTTATAGTGTACGATTATATAAATTTTGTATTTATGAGACCTAGATAGATGGGGTTTTAAGAAGTGATTCATGTCCTGAGCCATTGCTTAACCATTCGAATAGGGGTATATACTAATTGTTAATAAAAATTCTTTAAGTGTTTAGAATATGAAATTGTAAATTTTTTTTGAAATCTTATAACGTAAATAATTATACTTATAATATAAATTTATTTAAAAATCATAAAAATTATAAAATAAGTATAAATTTAATATATTATTAATGTAAAATATTTTATACTATTAAAAATAAAAAAATGATATATCATTAAAAATTAATAATTTTTACTAATAATAATATTTTAATAATTTTTATTAGTATATAGAGTTGTTTAGATGAAATTAGATCCACAAATAGGTTTGCAATTCCATAAAAAAAATGCTGATTAAAATTCATAAAAAGTGTGCTCCTTTAAATACACCTTAAAACGGTTTGGTCTATAGTTCCTACAAACTAGTCCGAGCTAGATGACCTGTTGGTGGGTTTATAGTTTTTTTTTTTTTCCTTTTTTATATTTTTTCCTTCAAATTAAACTAATATGTAATATAAATTTTCACCAAACTAACCCAATTCTCACTTTCAAATTTAATTTTTTTATCTTTCAAATCAACTCAATATAAATAAATTATTTTAAATTAATAATTTTAAATTTAATTAATTTTTATTATAATTTATTTAATTTTAAATTATTAATATAGATAAAAATATATTAAATATGTAATTTTTAAATTTATAATTATTACTTTAAGTTTGAAATTATTTTAAAAGTAAAGAAATTTTTAAAAAAAGGAAACTCAGCAGACCTGATACGCAAGCAATTTTTACATATCAAACGCAATCTAGTATTGAACAAATTTGTTTAATAGCTATAATAGGAAAAATTAATTTAAATTGATAGTAGATAAAATTTATTTAAATTCTTATAAAATTTTATAAAAACTTTTCATAAAGTTAAATCGAGAGGAAAGAACTATATTACTATTTAAAAGATTTTATAAATATCAAATTAATGTTGAAATTTTTTACAACAATTTTATATTAATTTCAAAATTTTCACTTCAAATAAATAGTAATTTTTTTACATAAATTTATATTAACAATTTTTAAAAATATTAAATTAATATAAAAATTTTAAAATTAACATAAGGAAATCTTGTGATACAAATTTTGGGACACACTAACACTTTATTTAGTTGGAAAGAAAATAGAAAATAGAAAAAAATTAAATTAAATTGAGGAGAAAATAAAAAAAATTAAAATTTCTAATGATTAAAAAACTATAATTTTATGTTTTGTTTTTAAAAAATTTTCTTCACTGTTTACTTTCTTCCCATCCAAATCAAAGGGGGATGGAAGCAAATCGCAATTATATTTTGTCGTTTACTTGCAAAATGGTAACTTGCCCATAAATGATAAATACAACCGAGCGAATCTTTTTACCCTACCTGCGTAGGTGGGTCATAACTACTGCCAGCTGGTAGAAGGGAACAAAATGGAAGAGAGAGAGACAACGCAGGGGATCGCATCCCTATTTTCACCTTTCGTGCACCAAATTCTTACAAACAATGCCGTATTTTTCTGACGCAGATAAACTTTCAAAATGAAAAAAAAAAGCTAAAAACAACAATAAAAATTGTCAAAGACACCGACGAACCAACCAAACTGAGTTTATATTCGGTAGACTTTTCTCTGTCTCCGGTCGCAGACCAGCCTATCTATTCTCTCTTTCCCCTTCCTCTGTTATTCTCTTGCTCTCTCTCCCATCTCATCTCCATCCAGGTTCAGGTAAATTGAGCTGAATGATCTATGTTTTTGCTGTTTTTATGTTTTTCAAGTTTGTTGTCCCTGTTTGTGCTTCAATTACTAATGTGTTTGTTCAATTTCATGAGTCATGCTGTTTGTTATGGTCTTGTAGATCTTCTCACGAAAAGCTTTTTTCCTTCTTTGGGCGTATACAGCTGTCGTCTAACTGTTCTTTTTATTGATTTAAACAAGAAAAAATTCAGTGAGCTGACCGTTTTTGAACAATGTCTCGGTTTTTATATGACTCTGTTTTGGTCAGAATCTTCCAGTTCTGGTTCACATTCAAGTACTAATTGAAAGCCTTTTCGGGGATATTTACTGCTTTTTTGGAAACTAGAATTCTGCTTGGGTCTAATCAGGATTTGTAAGTCCTGTCCACTAATTGGATCTGAATAGAGTGATGGGAACTCTTAATGAACTTGAGATTGAGGACTATTCATAATTTACACTTACGAAGATTTTTTATTTGTATTTGATGCCAGAATATACGTATTTCCAATTTCAATTATTATTAAAGGAATAAGCTTTGGATGTTGGGTAATGAAAATCTGATTGTTGAATTGCAGCAGAATTTTGTGATTGAGAGAGGGAGAGAATGTCCGGAGGCGGCACGCAGAAGAGCCTCAGAAAAGCACTTGGATCCCTCAAGGATACCACAACAGTTTCATTGGCTAAAATCAACAGCGATTACAAGGTAAAAAAATTTGCACATACACTATTTGATGGGATATTCAATCACCATTTTTTCGTACTTTCTAAGTGAGTAATCTTATCTTGCAGGATTTGGACATTGCTATAGTTAAGGCCACAAATCATGTTGAACGCCCAGCAAAAGAAAAACATATAAGGGGTATGTTCTCCCTCTTCCACACTGTTTTCTAAAATGTATTAGGAGACATGTACCATGTGGTGAGTCTTATGTTCATTTTTCATTTTTTCTTGTTACACGCTTGTAGTTGAAATGGTTGTCAGATAAGTTAGGGTATTAGTTAATATATTTCTGTGCTTCCTTTCGCAGCTATTTTTTCAGCAATTTCAGCTACAAGACCTCGGGCTGATGTTGCTTACTGCATCCATGCTCTTGCCAGAAGACTATCAAAAACGCATAACTGGGCGGTATGTGCATATGACTTGGTTGTGGCAATGTTTGCCAATTGGGTAACTGATGTTTCCGGAGTTATCTTTCATATTGTCCAGCTTCTATTTGGTTGATACTTGCTTTGTCCTTAGGTTGCATTGAAAACTTTGATTGTTATTCATCGTGCTCTGAGGGAAGTGGATCCCACATTTCATGAAGAACTCATAAATTATGGCAGAAGCAGAAGTCATATGCTCAACATGGCTCATTTCAAAGATGATTCTAGTCCAAATGGTAACTTGGTTTCTTCCTTATATATTGATTTTTTTTTCTCAAAATATTATTATCACGCCCCATAGCTAATTATTGTTGTTACTTTGTTGCTTAGCATGGGATTATTCTGGATGGGTCCGCACTTATGCATTGTTTCTGGAGGAAAGGCTGGAATGTTTTCGTGTATTAAAGTATGACATTGAGACAGATCGTCCTGTAAGTCAAAATTTCCTAAATTGATCTTTGCTATTTTATCTAGTCATTGGGTAAAGTATTCAAATTAATGCTTTAAAATAATCAATACCCCACGTAAAATTAAAATAGAGAGGCACAAAGCCAAAATTTTTGGTTTTCAATCCCCTGCCTAAAATGTAGTGGAACATTCAACTAGAGTCGATAAATGCCGAATATTAAACTGTCTCTGATCTGATTTATGCTATGCTTCTTAAAGGAGAAACAGCTCTGTCTAACCCTGGCATTCCATAGGTCTAACTTGGGTCATCTAGCTAGTTGAATAAACTGTATGTATAACTTGTTAAAGACGATCATGGGAAGAGTGAAAGGAAATAGAACATCCCTCATCTGTTACCAGTATACCAGCACAGACTTGCATGCATGTTTTAGATTACAATTTTATAAAAATGAAGTTTCTGAAGGAAATTTATTGATTGTGAATTTTGGTGCAGAGAACCAAAGATTTGGATACTGCAGAATTGCTGGATCAGTTGCCAGCTTTACAGCAACTTCTTTATCGAGTTCTTGGTTGTCAGGTAAAGTTTTGCTTCAGATAGTTCCAATCAGTTTTATTAATGACATCTACAATTATTTCAGCATTATAATTTTACAAAATGTTATAAATTTTGTGGTGTAGCCGCAAGGGGCAGCTGTAAATAACTTTATCATTCAGCTAGCACTCTCAATGGTAGGTGAATTATTTAACCTTCCTGCTTTTTATAAATTGAGGTTTCAACTCCCATTCTGAACATACTTTCATATTTAAATTAGGTTGCTTCAGAAAGCATGAAAATTTATCAAGCTATAAGTGATGGTACAGCGAATATGGTTGATAAGGTACAATCAATTTCCACATTGGATATAAATTTTGGATGTTAACTTTCTATTATCCTTACTATTATAAGACTATTTTGACAGTTTTTTGAGATGCAACGCCATGATGCTGTGAGAGCTCTTGAGATATACATGAGGGCTGGGAAACAGGTATCTCTCATGAAAACATATTTTCTTTTCTTTAATCTCTGAGCATGCAGGGAATTCATTCTCACGGTAATGTTATCACATCCTGTATGGGCTTCCAGGCTGAGAGACTGTCAGAGTTCTATGAAATTTGTCGAAATCTTGATATTGGACGTGGAGAGAAGTTTATTAAAATTGAGCAGGTCTGTGGGCTATTAAGTCATCCTTGATTTAAATGATGTTGCGTTAAGTTGCTGAAAGTTTATTTTCCCAATAATTTTTGTTTAAACATGAAACTGAGTAATTATTTGATGATATGAAGCCCCCTGCGTCATTTCTACAAGCCATGGAAGAGTATGTCAGGGATGCTCCACGGGGCTCAACATTCCGCAAGGATCAGGTATAGCACCAATGCACCATCTTTAAATTTCTGGTACAGTACAGAAAATATTGTAGTCAAAGAAGTAACTGCTTAATTTTTAAATATGCCTAAATCTTTTTATCCAAAAAGGAAATAGATTTAATTCTGCTTTTCATATGGTTTATTTCTTTTAGTTTCAAGGATTTATATGTTATCTCAATCTGTTAAAGCACTTTTCATTTGCTGCTAATATATAGTTCCTAATGTTTCCATATATGATCACCAAGCAGGACAACAAAATTGCCTCTCCAAAAGAAGTTTTGGCCATAGAATATAAAAAAACACCAGAAACCCCAGAACCAGAGGTGCAGGAGCAGCGCCCCCCATCACCTCCTGAGCCTGCAGCTCCTGAACCTGTGAAAGTAGAACCACCCGCACGGCAACCACCACCTGATTTGTTGGTAAATATAAACATCTCTCATCTTTTTTCTTTTGCTTTTCATGTCATGATTACTATCCAGCACATCCGGGAATATCTACTTTAAAATGTTTTTTCATCCGACTTAAACATCTCCCTCTCTCTCTGGTCACTGCCTAGAATTTGGATGATCCTGTTCCAGCTGCAAATGAGTTGGAAGAGAAGAATGCCTTGGCTTTAGCCATTGTTCCTATCGGTAATTTTCTCTTCTTCCTTCCATTTCTTTACTTTGATAAAAAAAAATCACTTATATCTGCAATTGTAAATGTCATAAATCAATTTTTCCTGAGAGAGAGTGACGATGAACAATTCTAGGACTAGGGGTCCAAATATTAGGGGCTAGTCATGTCTTCATGCTCCAGCAAAATTTCCTGTTTCCTGTGTTAGTGTATGTTCTTATGATCACTTTTCCATGGTGGCTTCATCAGATCAACCACCACCTCCTGTTTCAAACCAAGCTAATGGAACAACAGGCTGGGAATTGGCCCTTGTTACAGCTCCAAGTTCGAATGAGAGTGCTAGTGCAACCAGCAAACTGGTATGCTGTCTTCTAAAACAATGGATTATCTCTCATTTCATTTGGAACTACCAAAAAAAAATAAAAAAATAAAGAAGAATTATATTAAATTGGAATTAGCTTCATAAACAATTTTACATACGGATACAATTTCAAATATTGAATTCTCCTTTCTTTATGGTTCCAAACGAGGGGTATTAAGTTTACCATTCTATACTTACAGTCTTTTGTATACATATTAAGCCAGAATTTATATTTTCAAACACACGCAAATATTGAGAAAGAGTGATGACCTATTGGATAATTTAGGCTGGAGGTTTAGACAAACTTACACTAGACAGCCTGTACGATGATGCAATCAGAAGAAACAACCAGAACGTGAGCTACAACCCATGGGAGCCAGCGCCAGCTGTGACGCCCATGATGCAACCGACAATGCACGATCCATTTTTTGCCTCTAACACAGCGGCTGCTCCGCCATCCGTTCAGATGGCGGCTATGTCCCACCAGCAACAAGCTTTCATGTTACAACAGCAACAGCAGATGATGATGATGGGTCCTCAACATCAACAATCATCTGTAAATCCTTTTGGAAATCCATATGGAGCCACTGTTCACCCCTATGGCTCAGGTATGCCAGTTCAAGCCTATAATCCATATACAGGCCTCATGTAGACACTTGGTCTGGAAATCAAATCCCATTATTATGAAACATGGTGGGGATCGAAAGAAACGAGGATACTTGGTTTTCGGACTGAGGTTGGCAAACATGAAGAATAGACAGACTTTGTATCATACGTTTTGTATTTGCAGTAGATAGCTAGAGTGAAATTCTTTGGTCAAATAATTATCAAGAGGGCAGGTTTTTTGTTTTTCGATTATTTATGTTAAAGGAAATTGATAATAACCTTTCATTTGGACTATGTAGTTTTCTTCTTTTTTTTTTTTTTTTGGTTTTTTAATTCCTGATTGATTGTTCTTAGTTGATTAGCAGGAAATTTATTGTTGATAAATACTACATTATATGTTCGGTTGCTTTTGTTTTTATATGATAGAAATCATTTGTATTATGGAGTTGTTGATGAAGCATTTATTCGATGAAATGTGTCGAGTTTGCGCAGTGTTTCTAGTGTGAAAAGTGAGTAACCTCTCCCACAGTTTTCTTTTTAATCTCGCTAAAATTTACATTTCTCATTTTCACTTTGGTCTTTACGAAATATTTTGAATTTATTTTATTTTTATGAAATATTAATTTGTGCGGAATTAAATAAATTGATTTTCATATGAGTATTGATAAAAAAATAAAGATGGATAAATCAGTATTTTGTTGAAATAAAATTAATATAAAATATTTTATAAAAATAGAAGCAAGAGAAAGTGAACTTAAAAAATAAAAAGGTTTACTCAATATCTATTTTACCAGGTGCTTGTTATGGTGCCCCTAGGGGTTTGGTGTCCGGAGTGATGTGGCAAAATACAAGTCATTGAGATTACAAAAACCTTAGCATTGATTTAGTAATCTCATCCAATGGCATGTATTTTGGCACACCACCCCGGGTACCAAACTCCTAGGGGCACCTTAGAATTCACCATTTTATCATTATCTATCAACTTTGTCCTCCAAGAGATAAATCCCACCCCCCCCCCAAAAAAAAAAAACTCCAACCCGGTAGAGAACAGGTGGCCAAAAAGATTTTAGTATCTTCGACGCTGAAAAGTTGGATACATAAATACAAAAACCTTACAAGGTGCTTGCTACGGTACCCTGAGGGGTTTGGTGCCCGGAGTGGTGTGGCAAAATACAAGCCACTGGATGAGATTACAAAAGTCTTAGCATTGACTTAGTAATCTCATCCAGTGGCTTGTATTTTGCCACACCACCCCGGGCACCAAACCCCTCAGGGTACCGTAGAATTCACCACCTTACAATCATCTTATGTCATTAAAAAATGAATTATTAAAATTGTTAGTAAAAAATGAAGAATATTGTTTCACTTCAATTTGTAGCGTTGTTCTTTTCAGGTTTTGTAGTATAATGTCTATTTTCTTATCTTTTGACGTAAATTTGGTCTTATTGATACATTCTTACTTGCCTAACATTTATGCTTGTAGTTTGGTCGATGGAATGTTACCCACATTTTTTGAAATGTTTTAAGAGATTATAAAATTATTATGTTTAGTTTAATTTTTTTTAAATATTTTTACTGAAAATATTTTTATTTAATATTCTCTTAGAGAGATGAATATTTTACATTTTCATGATATAAATATGTTTTACTAATATAAATGAATTATTTTACTCATTTTGTTATTAAAATCTTATTATTATTAATATTTCATTTTACTATCAATTATTATAGTTAGTGATTATTAGTTATCACTTACTGTCATTGGCTATTATTTTTCATGACCCATCGTTAGCTACCAACTATTATTGATTTTTGTCATTGCCACCCATATTGCTAATTATTACCTATTATTAATAATTATTATTAACTGTTACTTATAATGAATGATTATATCATTAATAACTTTCATCAACTACCATTAACTATCAATGATTACTATTTATGAATGACCGTCGTTATCATTACTTATTATTAGTAATCTTAATTAGTTATTATTATTATTATTATTAAATATCACTAGTAGCTACCATTTATTATTAGTAATTATCATTAATTACTTTTTATCTTATCTCATATACTATTGGTAATCATGATTAATTATTTTTTTTATCATCACTTACCTTTATTAAACATTCAATTTTTGAAAAAATATTTTTATAATCTAATAATATTTTTAAAATTATACAAAATTAATTGAAATATAATATTATAATATTTCTAAATAAATTAAATATGTTAATATCATATATTCAAAAATATAAAAATTTTAAGAAATACATGATTTTCCAAATCTCGTAGCAAAATACCATAGGGTAGATAATTGGTAAGGTAGATAAGATAGAAATTGCAAATACTAGGTGCAAATCATGGTGAAATGGACCACCCAGCTTCTCCTGACAAATGAGAAGTCTATGGAAAATTAGTAATTTGGTAAAAGGCAATCTTCAATTTGGAGATAATTATAATATATCATTAAATTTAATTATTGATATATTATCATATAATATATTAAATTTAATTTTAAAAAATAAATTTGATACACTATTAAATGTGATGGCATACGATATATAAATAATCCCCTATCATTTTTCTTTATTAATGATGATTGAGAAAAGACGAGGTAGTAATTGAGATTAGATCCCTTCATATGAAATGTTACACATATACTATTATATAAAATATTCTATTTCAAAAGTTGTTAACTATTTTGACTAAATCTCATAATTTATCTCCTAATATCTCTTTTATTTATCTTATAATATAATTTATCTTTATCATTATTATTACTATCTTTTTCAAAATAAAAATAAAATACATTCTTATTAAATCTCAAATTACCCGATGTGTTATTTTTTGAAAAGAAAAATATTTACTAAATTCTCTCATAGGAGCTAATGTGTGGCTTAGGCTTGTTCTCGTTCTCGTTATTTATTTTTGACTAAATCAAAAATATGCCATAATCCTATTAGATTTAGTGTAGAAGTTTCAACATTTTGAAACTTGCGTCAACATCATTATTCATTTTTAAAAGTTTTAGCACTAATAGATAGATATTTTTTGCTTGTTTATCTCAACCTAAAAATAATCAGCAAATAAATATGTGCATGATTTTCTCCAACGGGTGCATGAAGTTCTCTAATGAGTACCTCATATTTTCCTATAAATAATAAGCCTTAGATGAGGCAAATATCATCCCTCACATACTACACTCTAAAGCAAAGCTAAATTTTCATATACTTTCTCATTCTTTTTTTTAAAGATAGCTGGGTTATTTTTTATTATATTTTCTACACTGTTATTCTTGCTCCTAGTATAAGTGCACACATCTTGAAGGTTTGTTGTATCTTGGGGGATTGCTGCACTAACACTTTGCACCAAAGAGGGTGGAATAATCTTTAAGGATGGTGTTTTACATGCCTTACACGCTTCAGATATTTCTATCTCCACTACTTTTATTAACAATCTTAAGGATTTATGGCTTTAACAAATTTTAAAAATGCTATTGGTGCCTTTGAGAATATTAGGATGCCGTCCATAATTGCAACTGTTGCTACCGTCACTCTATTACCTCATGTCTTGCCATATGCCAAACCATTCCCAGATACCTCTAAAATTGAAGCGTTAGAAGGCTAAAATTTTAAGCGATTGCAGGAGCATATCCTTTCAATATTAGATATGCATGGAGTTGTTAGAGCTCTAATTGATGAAAAACCAAACCAGAATTCAGAAGATTGGCTTTATGCCAATAAGGTTTGTCATCACATTATTTTAAGCACTTTATCTAATGGTTTATTTAATGTTTATTGTAGTTACAAGGAAGCAAAAACAATTTGGGAGTCTATGATTGCAAAATATGCTGTTGAAGATGCTAGGAAACAAAAGTTCATCATTGGAAATTATTATCATTGGAAGATAGAAGATGAAAAAGAGATTAAAGCCTAAATCAATTAATACCACAAGTTGTTGGAGGACTTGAAGGTAGAAAACATTAATTTGTAGGAAGAATTTGTTGTTAGCCTACTCATTGAAAAACTACTAGACTCTTGGAATGACTATAAACAACAGCTCAAGCACAAACATAAGTAGTTAACCTTCGTAAAACTAATCACTCATATCATAATTAAAGATACCAAAAGGAAGGAATCCCAATCTGTCAAAGGCAAAGATGTTTTCCTTAAATGCTAACCTGGTGCATGACAATCCGCACCAAACAAGGTACTATAAGAAAACTTCCTCCTTTAGCACAAATAAAATTGATTACAAGCCTAAACCTAATATTTCCAATTTTAAGAGAAAGAAAGGGAATTATTTTATTTGTGGCATACCAGGCCATTATGCCCCATAATGTGGAAAAAGAGTAACAAATAATAAACCTCCTAAACCAAAAGTAAACTTGGTCGAAGGAGATGAAATAATTGTTGCAATTATTTCCCAAAT
The DNA here is from genome assembly GCA_020226215.1 of Sindora glabra. Lineage (NCBI taxonomy): Eukaryota > Viridiplantae > Streptophyta > Magnoliopsida > Fabales > Fabaceae > Sindora > Sindora glabra. The sequence continues at coordinate 16,256,333 of CM035232.1, read as the reverse complement.
TAACATAATTGCTAATGTGAGAGATTGGATGATAAACTTTAGTGCCACTAGGCACATTTGTGCTAATAGAAATGTCTTTACCTCTTACTTATCGTTAAGAGTTGAAGAAGAACTAGTTTATCTTGGAGACCCAAGAACTGTAAAGGTTTTAGAAAAAGGAAAAGTCATTTTAAAGCTCACATCTGGCAAGATACTTGCTTTCAATAATGTTTTGCATGTTCTTAACATTAGAGCAAATTTAATTTCAGTATCATTGTTAGGAAAAGTAGGAGTTAAGGTTTCGTTTGAACCTGATAAAATTGTGATAACTAAAAATAATGTGTTTGCAGGTAAAGGCTATTGTAATAAGGTTTATTTGTACTGAACATTTAAAATGTAATGAATAAAAATGCTTCTAATTCTGCTTATATAATTTATTTTGCCTTTTTGATTTATTCTTATAATTTATGGCATGTTAGATTAAGACATGTGAATGTTTCATATGTTAAAAATATATAAACTTTAGGCTTAATATCAAGAATTAGTTTAACTAATAATAATACCAAATGCTAAAAATGTGTAGAAACTAAATTAACTAAGAAATCATATGTATCAATTGAAAGATGTTCAAAATTATTAGAGTTAATTCATACAAATTTAGGTGATTTAAAGCAAACAATAGCTAGGGGTGGTAAAAAATATTATATGACCTTTATAGAAGAGTACTTAAGATATATTAAGGTTTGTCTACTTAGAAACAAAGGTGAGGCTTTAAATATGTTTTTACAGTGTAAGGATGAAGTTGAAAATTAATTAAATAAGAAAAGTAAAAGAATTAACTTGGATAGAGGAGAAGAATACATAATGTTTAATGACTCTTGTGAAAAAGAAGGAATAATGCATGAAGTCACACCTCCTTATTCACTAGAATCAAATGGGATAGTTGAAAAGAAGAACAGAACACTAAAAAAAATGATGAACTCTATGTTAATAAGTTCTTTAGCCTTTGATAATCGATGGGGAGAAGCTATTTTGTCTGCATGTCACATTTAAAATAGAATACCTTATAAGAAAACTAGAAAAACCCCTTATGAATTATGGAAAGATTTTGCACCTAATTTAAAAAACTTAAGGGTGTGAGAATGTTTAGTTAAGGTTATGTTACCTAAACCTAAAAAAAGGAAAATAGGATCAAAGACCTCTGATTATTTGTTTATTGGTTATGCACAATATAGTGCTACATATAAGTTTCTTGTATTGAAGAGCAATGTACTTGATTGCAATACTATCATTGAAACAAAAAATGTTGAATTTTTTGAACATATTTCTTCATTTTCTAATAAAGTTTCTCATACACCTAAAGCATCTTCTATTCCTAAAAATATTTCTAGTGAAACTAATGAAATTCTTAAAAGAAGCAAAAGAGAGAGAAAAGAAACAACTTTTGGAAAAAACTTTTATACATATCTTGTTGAAGATGATCCTTATCTTACTCTAAAACTATTTCTTCTTCTGATGGAAAATTTTGGAAAAAAGAAATAAAAATTAAAATTGGCTCAATTTTGAAAAACCAAACTTGGGAACTAATTGATTTACCTCTTGGAATAAAGGCAATTGATTACAAATAGATTTTCAAAAAGAAATTAAATCTTAATGGATCAATAGATAAATATAAAGTGAGATTAGTTGCAAAAAATTTTACACAAAGATAAAATATAGACTATTTTGATACTTTTGCACCAGTAACTAGAATTTCTTCTATTCTTGTTTTGTTTGCTTTAACTTCCATTTATAAACTTATTGTGCATCAAATAGATGTTAAAATTGCATTTTTAAATGATGAATTGGAAAAAGAAATATCTATGGTACAACTTGAGGGATGTGTAGTTACTGGTTAAGAAAATAAAGTTTGTAAATTAAAAAAATCTCTATATGGTTTGAAACAATGGCATGAGAAACTTAATCAAATTTTGTTGAGTAATGGATTTTCATCTACATAGGTAGATAGATGTGTATATACTAAGTGTGTAGATGGTGGTTGTATAATTATTAGTTTGTATGTTGATGATATGCTTATTTTGGAACTAGTCTTGATTTGGTACATGTTCCTAAACAATTTTTAGCTTCCAATTTTGATATGAAGGATATATGTGAAGTTAAAGTTATTTTAGGTGTTAAAATTATAAGGAATAATAATGAAGTGATATTGTCTTAAGAACATTATGTTGAAAAACTTCTTAAAAAATTTGGAAATTATGATGTAATACTTGTGAAAACTCCTTATGATGCTAACACTCAAGTAAAGAAAAATTTAGGTGATCTTATTACTTAGTCTAAATATGCTTAAATTATTAGCAGTTTAATGTATTTGATGAATTTTATTAGATTTGATACAACTTATGCTATATGTAGACTAAGTAGATACACTCAAAATCCTAACCGTGATCATTGGAATGCTTTGGTTAGACTAATGAAATATTTAACATATACTATTAATTATGGTATTGTGTTTAGTGGATTTCCCGCTATACTATTGCTTAGTCTAAATATGCTCAAATTATTAGCAGTTTAATGTATTTCATGAATTTTATTAGACTTGATACAACTTATGCTATATGTAGACTAAGTAGATACACTCAAAATCCTAACTGTGATTATTGGAATGCTTTGGTTAGACTAATGAAATATTTAACAGGTACTATTAATTATGGTATTGTGTTTAGTGGATTTCCGACTGTATTAGAAGGATACAGTGATGCTAATGGATCTCTGATTCAGATAAGACAAAATCCACTATTGGTTATGTGTTCACTTTTGGAGGTGGTGTAGTTACTTGGAAATCATCCAAGCAAACTATTATAGCAAAATCCACCATAGAGTCAGAATTTCTAGCTCTTGAGATGGCTGGTAACGAGACTAAATGGTTGAAAAACTTCTTAGTAGATATCCTTTTAAGGATGAAACTAACTTCGTCAGTGTCAATGTATTGTGATTGTCAAGCAATAATAATCGTTACAAAGAAAAAATCTTTTAATGGTAAGAATCGTCATGTACGATTAAGACATGATGTTATGAAGCAATTGCTAAAAGATGGAATTATTTCCATTGATTATGTTAAGTCCGAAAGGAATTTGTCCAATCCTTTGACTAAACCCTTAGGTAAAAAACAAGTGTTAGAAACATCAAGGAGAATAGGACTAAAGTCCATTTTTGAAATCAATAATGACAGTAACCTGACCTTTATGATTAGAGATCCCATGAATTAGATTCATAAAAGTAAGAACAAGTCATTTATTGATTCTGATAGCACTACAAATTATTTAAATCCTTCCTATGGTGTATGATAAGTGCTAAAACTGCAAATTACAAATAAGGGATAAGTTAAGCTCTTAATGATTCTATAGCCTTTATGGGTGGTGCATTAATTGCAGTGTACACTTAATGTAATCACCTATATGAGTGTGAAGTAGGGTCGTTCTTATGAGATAGTGGCAATATCTTTAGAGCACTCATGAATTACCAGGCATATGCATGGCCTATTAGTGCAAAACTACATTCAATAGTAGAAGTATTATGAGAAGTGTAAAAGATATGTGAGATCTCTAACTTATAATAAGATTTATTAGTTCATAGAAGTTGTAAACTTCACCAATATTTCTGTAAGTTATATCTCAATATATCTAGATTTGGTTCATAGTCCAAAAGACACCAAATTGACATGTTCACTTTTATGTAAAGTACCCAGTAAATTTTGTTCAAAATTTTTAATCTTTTGAAATAAGTGAGGGATAGCTGTATAAAATATTTTATTTCAAAAGGTGTTAATTGTTTTGACTAAGTCTCATAATTTATCTTTTAATATCTTTTTTATTTATCTCATAATATAATTTATCTTTATCATTATTATTACTATCTTTTTCAAAATAAAAATAAAATAAAATACATTTATGTTAAATCTCAAACTACTCAATGTGTTATCCTTTGAAAAAAAAAATATTTTATTTAATTCTCTTATAGGAGTCAACATGTGGCTTATGCTTGTTCTCATTATTTGTTTTTAATTCAGTCAAAAACATGCTAGAATCTTATTAGATTTGGTGTAGAAGTTTCAACATTTTGAAACTTGCATCAACATATTTATCCATTTTTAAAAGTTTTAGCACTAAGAAATAGATATTTTTTGCTTGTTTATCTCAACCAAAAAATAAATTAACAGATACACATGTGCACGATTTTCTCCAACAGGTGCATGAAGTTCTCCAACGGGTATCTCATATTTTCCTATAAACAGTGAGCCTCAAACGAGGCAAATATCATCCCTTACAAATTGCGCTCTAAAGCAAAGCTAAATTTTCATATGCTTTCTCATTCTTTCTTTCAAAGATAGTTGGGTTATTTTTTATTATATTTTCTACACTATTGTTCCTACTCCTAGCTGTGTGTGCACACATCCTAAAGGTTTGTTGTATCCTGGGGTTATTGCATCAACACTCTGCACCAAAGAGGATGAAATAATCCTGGAGGACAATGTTTTACACGCCTCAAATATTTCTATTTCCACTGCTTTTATTAACATATACTTGCTCGGTCTCAGGCTGGTCAAGTCACTGTACAACTAATATTGATGGCCAATCATTGAGGATCCTCTGAATTCAAGAGCCAACTTTGTTAAAGGACTTTCTGGGCCTCACTTCCATTTCAGCCCTGCAGATGCTTCTCCCCATAGGCCCAAAAGTCAAATGGCAAAATCCAGATACAACAAATTATTAACTCACCACCTCACGGCCTGGTTTAAACGGCAACATGGATTGCTTACTAACTCGCAGGGCAATGGTGGAAAAAACCCATTAACTTGATTTTAAAAGACGATAAATAAATAAATAATTTTATTTGAATTTTCTCAGTTTTATTCATAAATTGAATAAATTTGAGGGTTTTAATTTATGATAGATATAAATATAAGCGCCGCACGTCCCGACTATTGAGTTGCCGGTCCGTGACATTTGGTATCAGAGCGTGGTCTAATCCACGCTCATAAATTCCGCTGCTCTTATCAATACACCCACCATGGCTAAGAAAATGACGAACGCCGAACGGTTTGATGCTATTGAGAATGCACTCGGGAATCTCGAAGGTGTCGCTGAAGCCGTAAGTAACATGCAACTCGAGGAGATCCCTGAACTCTTTCAGAGGGCCAAAGGGTGGGAATCTCTTGAGCGCCGAGTTAAGACTCTCGAAGCTAACAACGGGGTCGATGGCTCGGGGAGTAGTAGTGCTCCACAAGTCGAAGAGCGGCTTGTTGCAATAGAGAACACCCAGCGGCAACTTGGGGACGCTTTCAAGGACCTTACCCATGAGGTGAAGGATGTTGTAGCAACTCTTCGAACTGAAATAGGCGACCTTGCTGCGAGCGTAAGGGTAATGATGTTGGCCTTAGGTAACAATCCGCCTGAGGGTGGTGCCTCAGAGCATAGGGGGAAAGTGAAGGTCCCCGAACCTAGGCCATATGCGGGAGAGAGGGATGCCCAAAAGCTCGAGAATTTCTTATTCGATATGGACCAATACTTCCAAGTTGCGGAAATAGATTCGGAGGAGTCTAAAATGAACCACGCTACCATGTTCCTCACAGATTGTGCCAAGGTCTGGTGGAGGACGAAATATCAAGATATTCAAGCGGGTAGGTGCCATATTCATACTTGGGAAGGGTTAAAACAAGAACTGAAGGCACACTTCTACCCCGAGAATGTCGACTACTTGGCAAGACACAAGCTACGAGAGCTGCGCCAAACTAGCTCGGTCCAAGACTATGTGAAGAAGTTCACAACCATTATGTTGGACATCCGAGACATGACGGAGAAGGATAAGCTCTTCTACTTTGTCGACGGTCTTTCACGTGAAGCTGCAATGGAACTCCAAAGGAGAAGAGTCCAAAGCCTCACTGAAGCAGTGACTGCGGCAGAGCGCCTTTGTGACTACGACATTGGTTTCCCTTCTAGCAAGAACTCGCAGGGTGGTGCCTCGAATTCTTCTAGTGGGAGTGGCGGTCAGTCCAAAGGGAGCAAGTCCAAGAGTGGGGGAGAGAACAATAGTTCATCTACAAGCTCTCAGGGATCCATATCCCCTCGGGTTTCCAACACGAGCAAAAAGTCGAAGACCCTGTCATGTTTCTTATGCCGCGGACCACACAAAGTGGCGGATTGCCCACAGAAGTATGCCTTAAGTGCTCTACAAGCCAAAATACAAGAGAAGGGGCAAAAGAGCGTTAAGGGCGATAATGAAGATTTTGACACTGACGATGGGTCTTATGTCAGGATTGGGGCAATGCGGGTCCTAGACCCACACGAGTAACTTCACCAACAACATGGAGCGGTAGGTCCCAATAGGGGTCTGCCACAATAAGCTTGGCAGGTTAGCGGAGTACCAGCCAAGCATTTCTTTCATATGATCGCGACGGAGGCAACGATCTTTCACCTAGCGGGGTGCCACATCTAGTGGGATATTTTGAGCAAGGCAAATCTTTCGAGAGGAGCCTATCGGGATGCCAGTGGGCTTTGTAAATATCCGGATAACCTTATGGTAGAAGCTACCAATCAACATTTTGGAGATCATGCATGCTAACCATCTAAGTGCTAGAGAGTGCACTATTAGAACAAGAGTGCCAACTCTTTGTTCAACCTTATCAGCTGGGGATAAGGGGACACCAGCTGGGTGTCAAAAGCAAATCCAACCATGTTCAAGAGTTCAAGAAGCTGCGGAGGCAGAAGAGTTTAGCATCAACAACAACCTTGGAGAGACAAGCCGGAAGGAAGTCGGGGGAGCAGATTGAAGACTTTCCAAGAATCCCAGTCAGACCGAGGTGTTGAAGATAACCTGCTCGTTGGCGAAACTCATGTGGACAAGCAGAGAGATCGAGGGAGGAGCTCAAGTGAAGCAGACTGAAGATGCTCGTAGAAGCTATGTCAGACTGAGTCGTCAATGAGGACATTGACATTTTTCAAGTGGGGGAGAATGTCACAAGTCGGCCTTGTGAACCAAATGACCAGGCAAATGAGCTCCGTTTGGGACGAAACTTGGCAGATAAATCAAGCATATGATGGAGCACTTGTACCCCAAATTTGGGACCAATCAGACTTGTGTATTATTTTTCCTTATTTTTCACATTTTTGCACTTTGCTTGTACTTTTGACCAAGGAAACTTGTCCAGTGCGAGTAGGAAAGCACATGGCCATCATCCTTGGATTATTATCTTTCTATCGGTGTATTTTGGTAGCAAAATTCAACCCGGAGCAAGCCGAAAAGCCCTTATGACAACTCGGAAAAAGTATGTCATCTTAGGCAATTTTGGGTTTGGCTCATAATGCTCTTTAGGGGGGGAGTGCCTGGTGACCTTGGTGGAAGCCCGGCACTAGCCTAGGGGATGGAATGTGCGGCTTGGTGCCTCCCTTGCACATTTCCAATGCTGTAATGAAGGATCATATTAATAAAAGAAGTAGCCCCTCTTCTATAAATCGATAGTCCCGAATTTTACCGCTTTTGGCCGCATTTGCCCGCATGTGTCCGAAATGCATTTTATGCACCATTGTTGCCTTTCTATATGTGTTGGTTGCCTTTATATGATGCTTATGTGCTTACGGTTGCCCCGATTGTGCTGTGCTTATATGTTTGGCCCGTTTATTCTAAGCTTGGTTGGTGTATTAACCGGTAGGCTGGCTTATTCCTCAGGTGGTGAAGGTCTAAGCGCCGCACGTCCCGACTATTGAGTTGCCGGTCCGTACTAAAAACCCATAAATTTACACAAAAAAATAAAAAAAGCCAAATCTCCACTGATTAGATTTCGTTGAAAAAGGGGGAAAATCACTGAGCAACTTTTGAAAAGAAAAATTAGTACTGATTAATGAAATTGGTAGAATCCCATGATTTGTCTCCTCTATGACAAATTTACAGAAAAAAACACTATTTTTTTTGTTTTAACTTTATTTATAATAAAGCATACATTTATTTCTGCCAAGCCTTCTCGTTTTTCATTTTCGAATTGCGTACGTAGTAATCACTACAAAACTAGCTAGGGTTGCCCCAGTGAGGAAGTTTGTCTACGAACTCGGCCTACACATAATGCCAAATCCATCCCATGTCTCATCGCACTACCAGGTTCTGATGATATATGATCCACACATCTAATCAACTTACTAATTAAATACACTTGCATCAGAATTAAATATCAAACTTAAAATGCAAAATAAAATAAAAAGTTTTCCAAAAACATGAACACCACTTAAAATAAAGGCAGTCCGTAATTATTAATACGTAGTGATAATTAAACCATAGCAACGAACCTGACCCGGCTCCAGGTGCAGACAAATAAAAGCCTGCATTAAGAAGTCGTTAGCTTGAAGGAAGAAAGCAGAGCTGAGCCACTTCATCCACTCAATGTTACTGTATGGAGACGCCACAGAAGACAAAAACCATTTTAACATTTTTCGTGTCATTTAGCCCCCCATTTCTGAGATGGAAAAACTATGTTTATCGTAGCCAAAGAACTCCATCGGCTTCTTTCAAAAATGACAAGATATAGTGACTGCCAGTTTAGTCGGGTAAGTTTCTCGGAGGCTGGTAAAATCGAGAAACTTACTTTATGCCAATTCTTTTTAGTTGTACGTATATATACGTAATGTGGGGTAAAAAATTTGGCTTGTCTACCATATCCATACAGTAGAGTCTCAACATGCAACTTCTAAGAGCTTTAGGTTTTAAATTGCGAATCCAACCATATGTTTGCCTAATCATATTTTTTTACAATTTTACAGTATACGGTAATTGATTTATCTTTCATTTATTTATAATAATAGGTATGATTAAATTACTAAATACATATTTGTAATAATTAGATATTAAACTCTAGACATAACGTAAGATAGAAAGCTTTTAAAAATTATTGAATGCTATTTAAATTAAAATTTCTGAAAATTTATTTATAATTTTGTTAATTATGACATAACAATAATTACGATGTAAAAACATGCATGGCTTGTAAAGCCTCTTATTTTTAACTACCCATATTAAGTTTTAGTACTGATAATTTTAACCTCAGTTTGTTTTGATAAAAAAACTTATTTTTCAAAAGTATAGTTATAAATTTGTGAAATGATAGAAAATAATCTAGATACCAAATATAAGGAATTTAGTAGAAGGAAATTTTCTTTTTTTAAAAGAAAATGTTATTTTCCTATTTTATCATAACTTTATGTATCTTTTTTTTATAATAAGATATAGAGATAATATGCCGCCTCTTTATTTATATATAAACATATGAAATTTTTTATTGAAAATAATATTTTTTATAAAAACAACAGAGCCTTAGAAATTCAGCAATTTGTGAGTGATAATGCAAACTTTGAAAAAAAAACTAGTAATTAACATGCTCAATAATTAATCTTATTCATAAATTTTTGTTTATGAAAGTAAGAGAAAAAGGAAAGAATTAATAAACAAGATTTTTAAATAAGCAGCAAAGCAAGCATGTAGCATGGAAATGTGGAGGAAGAGGTTGAAGGTAGCATGGTGTCCCATGATTGATGTGGCAACTTCGTCTTCCATGAGTAACGGGTTACCGGATCAGTGTCACCGGCTAGCACACATGCATGCATGCTACATGCATGACCAGTAGCAGAAGAATAACGATAATTTGGTAGTGAATTCAAAAATATAAAAAAGTGCATATGGAGAAGAGAGAGAATATGAAGGAAACATTGATACCCACGGAAGCACATCACATGAAACAATAATATAGCTTTCAAGAATGGAAACTTCTCGGTACCTTTTTAATATTATGATATATTTATACATTATTAAATTTAATTATTAATATATTATTAGATAATGTGTAAAATTTTATTTAAGAAAATAAATTTAATATATTATTAAACTTAATAATATACTAATATATCATTATATTAATAATATATAATTATGTAGTCACGGACAGACAAAGGCCAATTTATCACGTCCCTATCAGCGACTAGCCACTCTTTCTCTTTCAACCACCGTTCTTACATGGATGCCAAGCTGTATGGTTCCCCTAACTACAATTTAAAGCAAATTAATGGATATTATAAAAATAAGATTGGGTGTTTATTATGTGACGTTCAGAGGTGATTGATCTATCATGTAGCGTCATAAAATGAAGTATTTTTTTTATTTTTTTAACTTTGCAATATTAGAATAAAAACTAACATTCTCTTGAATTAAAACCTATCATCTTTTAAGATACGATCATAATTTAATACTATTAAACCAACTATTTTAGTAGTTATATTATTCTTCAATCTAATATGAACAGCATATCGAACAATTTGACTTGTAATTTTACAACCCCTACTATAATAAATAATATATAATTATTATTAAATTTAAATAAATAATTTTATTTATAGATATATATTATAGTTATTAACAATTAATATTAATTAATAATAATCTAAACCTCAATATTATTTGAATCAATAACAAATTCAATCTCAAATTTATTTTAATAAATAAATATAAAATAAAATTAACATGTTTAATTTTAAGTGCTTTATGCAAAATATTTTTTAATGATGGAATAATTAATATTTGATAATTTTTGCTTTCAAATGAAAGTTATTTATTAAAATATAAGATGTAATTATTAATTAATATAATTAATAAATATTAATTTATTATTAAGATTATAGTTTGTAATTTGACCCATAACAAGTGTTTTACTATTTACATTATCAATGAATAAGAAGATAATATGTTAATAAGAGGGTTTTCATATTAATAATGAATTAAATTCAAATTTTAAGATTATAGATAAATATAATAGTGTTAATTTACAAAATTTGTATTTGTTATGACTAAAAATGAAAATAAAGTTTGCATATTCTTATAACAATTGACAATGCATGATCAAAGAATAATAGTAACATTGTTATAAATAATTATTAGGTTTATTAAATGTGAATGTCCATAAATTAGACATCATATTTCTATTATGGTTAATTATTAGGTTTCAATTTTATTTATGAACCATCATTATGAAATTATAATATTTAATATATTTATCCTATAAATATAGATTGTATAAATTATTTTATATATAGTTGAATCAAATATTCTTCTCTTTCTCATAATTCTTCTTTATTTCTTTCATATCTTTCTTTAGTTATTTCTTAAGTATTTATTAATTTTATAACATGTTATCAGTACAATTTTCTTTTAGATTGAATTTTTGGATTTGTAAAAGAAACATTATTGTTTGATCAGCTTAGATATGCAAAGTTTGTAAGTATAACTTTTCTCTTTATCAAATTTAGATATGATCAAGTAATAATCTCTATACATTGTGTAGATTATTTATTTAAAAATTATTTTTATTTTTCTTTATGATTAAAAAGTTTAATACATAAAATAAGAAAAACTTACATGTGATTACTTTTATTATTTGTGACCATTATTATTTGCACATAAAATTATTTTCTTATTCATGAGTTATTACTTTACATCATGATAAATGATTCTTTCATCCTTATTTTGTAATATTAATCTTATTACTTCTTTTTTTTTACTAATTCAATAAATTTCTTCCAATGATAATTTGACAAATTTATTCACTAAGTCATTTTCTATTACGACATTTAAAAAGTTAGTTCATAATATTAAATTGCTTCAATTAAGAGATTTTAAATGATACTATTATAAGGGGGAGTTAATATGCATTGTACTTTTTTTTCTTAATCAAGATTTTGTTCCATTGGATTTTTCTCGTAAGGTTTTATGAGGTAGTATCTTATAGCATATTATAATTAAGTACTCATTTATATGGACATCTAAGAGAGAGTATTATAAATAATTATTAGATTTATTAAATGTGGATATCCATAAGTCTAACATTATATTCCTATTATAGTCAATTATTAATATTCAATTTTGTTTATAAATCATCATTATAAAATTATAACGTTTAGTCTATTTGCCCCATAAATATGAGTTATACAAATCATTTTATATATACTTGAATCAAATACTCTCCTCCTTCTCATAATTCTCTTTTATCTCTTTCATATTTTTTTTAGTTATTTCTTAAGTGTTTATTAATTTTATAACAAACATATTATTTTTAACTATCATATAACAAAGTAATCAAGTAATAAAGCTAATGTGATTAGATTCGATTGTAACAAATAATCATATATATATATATATATATGAACGTCAAGAAGGAATTAAAGATGACGATTAGAAGAGTAAATGCATATCCAAGAAAATGAATTTCTACAATTGAATTAGTACTACATTTGACAAAAAGTTACTTAGTGGTATGTCTATCTTGTCTAAATTTACATAATAAACACCCATGTATTATTATTAATTCTAAAGAGAAAATATGGATTTATTGCATTGACTATTTCAAACTCAGTTTGTATAATTTTATATTAATTAAAAATTTAAATTGAGAATTAATAGGTCAATAGATTTAATATATAAAATAATTGAATAAAATTAAGTGATGTGGAGAGAGATAAAGAAATAAAAGCAAATGATGTCACTCCTTTACTAATATACATATAAATAATATTTTTTTTGGTAAATAACTTTTTAATTAAACACATGGAGCCTAAATAATTAGAATAAATAATATAGCATAACATTTACATAAGAACAAGTAACTTATTTATTCTTTTTGTAATAATTATTAAAATAGTGGGATAAGTTAAAACATTAAAAATGAATTCTTTGAAATCTAAACTTTTTATAAGTAAAAACCTTACATACATTTATTAGTAAGCATTGAAAAGAAGTTATGAATTTGTTGTACTAATTATTGAATTAAAAGTTTTAATTTATATAATTTTATATTGATTGCACTTTCCATTTGAGGATTAATAGAACAATAGATTTAATACACAAAAATAATAATAAAAAAAAGTGATGTGGAAGATACAGAGGCATAAAAGTGCACTTTTCTTAATAGAAAAATATTACATTTAACCTTTATCATTGTCGTTGTTTATTAAAATTTATATCCCTATTTCATTTAATTTATGATTTTTACAAATATATGCATTTCATTCTAAAAGGAAAAAAAATACTTTTATAGAAATTTTTTTAAGTCAAATCCTCTATAGGTTTACAAGAAAAAATAAGAAAAGTTATATCTATTGAATTTATAACTTTTTTACTTAATTTACTCATGATTTTAACTTTTCATGAATCCTATGATAATTGCTAATTCTATTATATTTATATTTATTTGTAATATATGATAGTATAAATTTTTTTATAATATAATTAATGGGTCAAACTAACAAATAAATATGAAATAGAAGTGATTATTGATTTAAATTTCATTTCCACATGCATTACATAATATTACATGGAAATTAATAAAAAAAATTAATTTCACTTTCATATTCATCACATAATAATCATAATATATAAATTTTATTTGATTTTAATTTTGCAATCAACTAAATACAATTTCCATGTATCACGGGCTCACTTCCTGGTTGATTTAGCATATTGGTGGCAGTTTTTCGAAGCAAACAGGTGGAATAAGTATTTTTCTTAGGGAGATAACTGAACCCATTTTTGTTTGCTAATCAATAGCTATTAGTAAATACTTCGTACAAGCGACTTATAAAAAAAATTATTTGGTAAAAACAGATTATTAGTTTGTCCAGATTTCAAGATTAGCGATAATACCGCATTTATTTACTTAAATATTTTAAATTTAATCTATTATTAGTGTAAAATATTTTATATTATCAATAAAATAAAAATAAAATATATCATTAGAAAATTAATAATAACTAAGAATTACTAACAACTATAGAGAAATTTTAATAATTTTTTATTGACATGATAATATATAAAAGAATAATAATATGTAAAATTAATATACACTAATAATAAATTAAATTTAAATTTCTGCTTAAAATAGATCAAAGTTACATTAAAAAAAATTAGTCTCAGGCTTGATCCCTATTTAAATTCTCAAAAAATACTATTAGAAATAGAATCAAATTAAATTGAATTTTGATATTGTTGAACAAACTAATAACTATAAATTAATTATTTAAATAATTGCAATATGACATTATAAGCTAAGCTAAAATAAGATAACAAAAAATGGTTAGAATTTTTCATAGATATTCTAAAATGTTCATCATTTTTTCTTTTAAATATCATATATTTTTAAATATTACATAATCTTTTTAGTAGAATGAGTCAAAAGTAAATTATTTAGTAAAATGGGTTAAAAATTAAGCCTAATTTTATTTTATTTTACACTAAGTTAGTTGGATCAGACCAGAAATATCTTTGGCCGTTAGAGTAAGCTAGGACGCTTACTTCCACTCTATGATAACACTTTAAGGACGACTTCGTTTATTTGGTGAGATTTTGATATTTTTTTAATAATAGAAGTGATTAAATCATTAGATATATATGTATAAAGATTAAGAATTAATCTTTAATGCAATAACAAATATAATATCGATATCAAATATTATTTAAGATAATAGTTTGAACTTTACGGAATGGCACTTGATTTCTTCGAAGATTTGTACTTTTTATTATTAACATTTGTACTTTCCATTATTTTAGAATTTACTTAGGGTTTAATTTTTTATTTTTATATGTGTGCATCTAGTAGTGATTTAATTATAAAAAAAAAATGTTTGGACTTTTGCTTCCTTAATTAACGGAGGTAGATAACCATAGTTAAATTAAAAAAATAAAATAAAAAGATAAAAAAGGAAAGGCTATTAAGCGGTAGTTTAACGACAAAGAGTTGGGAAAGTTTATCGAAAATATTAAAATTAAACTTCCCAATGTATCAGGAAAAAAATGTTTTTTTGGTGAAAAGTTTTCATTAATTTCATTGCATGAAGTCAGATTACTAGTATATGTATACGGGCGTATATAATCATAGACGAGACTATAATGACCTGTTTATGACGAATTTGTAAGGCTAGTTAGTATCTAACATACAAAAAGATCGAATCAAGAAAAGGTTTTTTTTTTTTTTATGCGCTCCATATATTTTTAATATTAAACAAATAAATTTTTATTATTATTTTAATATTTCTTATTTATAAACATAAGTAAATGATATTTTTACCAAACGAAATATTCAATAACAAATTCTAACGACATCCATCATTGGTAAGCACTACTAGGGTCTCTAATTTCTATGTTTTGGTGTCTCTTCTCCAATCAATTGCTGGTGAAAGTGAATAATCTTAACTGCAAAACCTTTTGAGAAACCAATATGGCTACTTCCCATGGCCTGCAATTCCTTTTATCAAGTTTTCTATAATAAAGAAATTGTATGGTCGGTAGCACTCAAGTGAAGAAGAACTGTGAAATGTCCCGCTCAGGCAGTAGAATTTTTAGCACATATAAATTTTACAAAATTGATAAATGAATGATTAAATTGACAATTAATTTTTTTCCTATTAAGTGAGAATAAATACACATGTTATAATTTGAATATACAAAATTTTTTCGTATATGTGTTATACTGGTGAAGAACAAAATACACTTCATACAGTACATGCGGAATGTGTATTAAAGCCTATTCTATTCTCATAACTCCAGAGACCCTGTATAAAATTTGTTCACTTGCAGTAATTTTCAATTGCATTATTTAAAAATGACATTTAAAAAGTGGATGTGGACCACCTGCACTGCTGTATGCACTTCATAACAAGAGAAGATTCTTTCGATTCCTCTTAGTTCATTATCCCAAACGATGCAAGAAATTAATATAACTAGTTAGTTACAGGTGTCTTATTCTTAACTTCAATTTTATAGTCAAATCCATTGTTTCATCAAAGATATTATTCAAATTTATATTAATAAAATAATAATATGTAACTTATATTTTTAATTAAAAAATAATTCTTAAAATTATAATAATTAAAAAATTATTTTTTAAAGTTTTTATAATTAATATTAAATAAATAAAATATTTTTATTTTAATATTTTATAATTATATTATACAAAAATTATTTTTCCACGAAATAAACGAATTTATTCTTAGGATCACAACGCGTCAGCTTTTATATACATCTACGGTTAATTTGTGCACAAAAGTGTTTCCAACTACCGAATTCTTTTCTTTTTCTTCTCTTTTTATTTTTTTAGTTATTTTTAAGAAATAAAAGGCATATTTTTTATCTGTAGTCTGAACCCATTATTTCAATTTCACAAAAATTAGTTTATCTCTCTCTTAAAATTACAGACTTTTTTTCCCTTAAGAGTGGGGGGATGATCTAATTCCCGAAACAAACATCCTCTCACTTTCATGAAAACCACTGTACTGATTAGTTATGTACCCAGAAGGCCATTTCTAATCCACTTATCATCTTCTATATATATATGGTGTTTTATACATTTGATAAAATCTAACTCGAATTGTTTTACTCAGTCACTGACATCAGTGTGAATGAGTGAATTTCTTAAGCGGAAGCAAATAAAAAAATTGGGAGAATATACAAATCATATATAATCTACGTTTCCTTTTCCCCACAAACCCTTTCTCCAGCTGGTACATGAGCCAGTATCTGCACACAGTGTTGGAGAAGATAAGATATCAATGTCCATGGCATAGTTGATGGGATCTAAATTTTAATGTTACATGGAATTTCATGCACTAATCTGCCAACTTGCAATATTTGGCAGCTGCCTTTTCTGTGCCCAGTAAGCCCCATTCTTCACGTGATGAGCTTATAGGCCTTTTTGTTTGCTTCCCACTATTCCTATAAAACATCATATTCTTTAACAATACCTCTACTATTCTCCTTCACAGCCACAAGCATGGAGTCCTCAAAGACTTGTGCTTTCCTCTTCATTTGCATGCTTTTCATCTCCTCTTTCACTCCCATTCTTGGTTGTGGATACTGTGGAAATCCTCCAAAGAAGCCCAAACCTACTAAGAAACAAAAACGCCCTATTATAGTTCCTCCGGTTGTGAAGCCACCGGTGACCCTTCCTCCTGTTACTATCCCTCCAGTTACAGTCCCTCCGATAGTGAAACCACCAGTGACCTTGCCTCCAGTTGTGAAGCCACCGGTGACCCTGCCTCCTGTTACTATCCCTCCAGTTACAGTCCCTCCGGTAGTGAAACCACCAGGGACCCTGCCTCCTGTTACTGTCCCTCCAGTTGTGAAGCCTCCAGTCACAGTCCCTCCAATTGTGAAACCACCGGTGACATTGCCTCCAGTTGTGAAGCCACCAGTGACCCTCCCTCCCGTTACTGTCCCGCCAGTTACTCTGCCTCCAGTTGTGAATCCACCAGTCACCTTGCCTCCCGTGGCCGTCCCTCCAATTTTGAAGCCTCCAGTCACTTTGCCTCCGGTTTCTCCAATTGTGAAACCACCAGTGACATTGCCTCCGGTTGTGAAGCCACCGGTGACCTTGCCTCCCGTTTTGAATCCTCCAGTTACACTTCCAATCCCCCCAGTTACACTTCCAATCCCTCCAGTTACAGTTCCTCCAGTTACACTTCCAATCCCACCCATTGTGAAACCCCCCGTGACAGTTCCTCCGGTCCCCATCCCGCCGGCCCAGGCTACTTGCCCTATTGACACATTGAAGCTGGGTGCTTGTGTGGATCTGCTTGGTGGGTTGGTGCACGTTGGGGTTGGAGACCCAGTTGTGAATCAATGCTGCCCAGTGCTTCAAGGGCTTGTTGAGCTCGAAGCCGCAGTTTGCCTCTGCATCACGCTTAAAATCAAGCTTCTGAACCTCAACATATACGTCCCACTTGCTTTGCAGCTCCTAGTGACTTGTGGGAAGGCTCCTCCTCCTGGTTTTACCTGCTCCCTCTAAACACCAGTTAAGTGATTGCTGACCATCTGTCCAAGAAGCCATCTCCCAAAGAACACTAATTTTATAACGTAGTTGCATTAATCTATTTTCTGTAATTTTTTTTTTTTAAACATTGCTACAAACACATCAGCCGAACACCTGTGATGCATGTTCTTCAATTTGTTCCTACTCAAGGTTTGCAAAATTACTGCCTCCGTCTTAAGAAGTTATTGGAGGACATGTACCACTCGTATTCCAAGTATAGTGTCTTCAGCATTCCTCTATTTTTTTTTTTTTCAATCACTTATTGGGATAAATGAGTAATGTCACTCTTGCTAATTTTTTTCTTGAGAAATTATCCTTGATGGGTACTTACCAAATTTGATATGAATTAGTTTAATTCATTGAATTCACCTGTTTGATTTTATTGATTGTGAATAAGTGCACAAAGTACATAATTTCATTTACATATCACGTGTTTCCATATGATATCACAGGAAATAAAGTCTGTGAGTTATTGTCGATTTTGATTCCAATGTGATTGGTGGAGACTAAAGTTTACTTGACAGGCATGATAATTTTTCTAATTAGGAGTCATATTTAAATGAAAAATGACCTCTTTATTCATGGAGAATCAACATTAAAACAGGAAGCATAATTTTTTTCTTTTTACGTACTTTCTCCAACTCTCTAAACAGGTTTCCTGAATGTTTATATATATATGAAATTGAAAGTGATGACCTTTATTGTCCTGCAGGTTGGCAGACTGAGGAGCGTATGGAGGGATTCGCCATGAGAGGATGTCGAGCCACTCCTTCTCTCTAGATTGGAATTGCAGATTGTTTCTTTTAGTTATTAAATTGCCATTTAATCATAATCGTTTTTCAATTCTAGGATTGTATTATTGCTTGAATGTTCCATATTAGGCCAAATTCAGTAGCTAGCATCAGACATGTGCCCTGATTTGTGTTTTAAGATTGTTGATATGATTCGCACCTTGTTAAACTCGAAGATCGGCTTCTTTGTCTTGCCTCTTTCATTGTTTAATTAAAATTTGGGATCTCCTAAATCTTACTGCTGCCTTCTTTGAATTATATACATATATACAAAGATATATCAAATGAAATGAATATTTTTTAAATATTTTTAAATAATTATATAATTTCTAATTATATTTAAATTTTAATTATTAATATAAAATTTAATAATCATAAATCATTTCTCTTATTTTTTATATAAAAATATTTTTCACATGATATGTTCCATATATATATTAAACATATCTCTGCAGCACAGATTCGTCTGTACTTGAAGATTAGGTTTGTGTTTACAAATATTCTGTGAAATACTTAGTCTATACAATTTACAAGTTGATGTCATGTAATTTCTGGAATTTTTTTGTACATCTTTTGGAAATTAGAAGGACCTTCTTCTGGGCTTATTTTGGTGCAACAAACACAGAAACACCATATCATTAGGGGGGGGGGGGGAGAGAGAGAGAGAGAGAGAGTTACTTTGGGATGCAGACAACAAACAATGAAAGACATGGAATCAGTCACGTGGTGAGGTCAATTCTAGCTTGTCACTTACTTGGCACTGTAACTCAGAGGTAAATATCACCATGTGTTTCTCCTGCAATTGAATAATTTGTTAAAAATTATAATATAAAAATATCGTGAGCCATTTAGAACAGTCTACACATTAAGTTGGGCAATTAAGTCCTAAGTAATAAATATATAATTGTGATGCTGAGTTTTGTACATACAAAAATGGTAAAATTTAGAAAATAAAGAAGATCAGACGAAGAAAAGATATTTTATAAATATTCTAATATTTATCTTTTATAAGTAAAAATTTGATTATGTAGATAAAAGTGTAATAATACTTGTAATAAAATATTCAACAATGAAATTAGGTTATTTTACAATTTTCAACACGATAACATAGCAAATCAATTCGTTATCTTGTTCAAGCAACCTCAAATAAGAGGCACAATTTTCCGGTGATACAATACTGTCTAAGAAGAAGAAAGATCGCGAAAAGTAACAAAACTCTTGTCAGATAATTACAGCACCAAAAATGGTGTGGGGGAGTGGCAGCAGGAAGATGCAACAAGGTTAAGGTCATTGCAGTCTCAGGACTCATAGCACAAACAAGCAGTCTCCTCTTCTATGATGAAAAGTAAATCAAGAAAGAGCAATAACAAAAGTAAGTTTAATGTCACAAGCACATACGGGAAGATCAAAGGCATACATAAGAAAGAAACATGGTTAGAGTATATGAATTTTGAATATTACGGAGGAATACAATAAAAATTATAACTTAGAAAAATCATGAGTTACTTAAAAAGGTCTACAAATCGAATTGTATAAAGTTTTAAATGATCGGTATTTTTTTAAAATATCTATAAAAGATAAATATGTAATTATAATGTTGAGTTATGCATGCAGAAAAATAGGAAAATATGGAAAATCTAATAAAGAAGATAAAAAAAATCTAAAATTTAAGAAAGTTCATAAATAATCTAGTATCTATTTTTTATAATTGGAGTTTTCACGTGAAGAAATCTCCTCAAATGCATCAACACTTACGATGAAAAATATATTAATGAAACGATATTCGAACATTTCTATGTTCTAACAGTTATGCAAACCCATTACAATTCACTCACTTTTATCTGTAATTCATTTTTTTAGAAAATATTATGAATATATGAAACTAATAACAAATGAAAAATGTTGGAAATAATAATTTTATAATTTTTATATGATTAGATTCATGTGTTTTTTAAGTTTAGATTACTTAATTTTATTGTGTGTGATGATGTATTTTAGATGTGACAATACATCTATCTCGAATAATTCATGTGTAATAAAATTCGTGTAACTATTTGTTGAAGAATTATTTATAATTCTCAAGAAGCTACCTTCGTAGCTGCATATACTTTATATAAATTCTACCGTATCATTAAAAATTTCAGTATTATTATCGGATGCATTCAAATAAATAAAGAAACTAACTCTTACATTTTAGCATTTGATATTAAAACATTTTACTTATCATACAAATATAAATAATATTAAAATCCCAGTATTCCAGAAGGGTTAGAAATATTCCCAAAACGGTATATTAATCAATCACAAATTAAACAACTCTTCCTCCCTCCCAACAAAAAGAATTTAAATCCAATTTTATTAAACATATACAAAGAATATATCAAGAGGAGCCTACTATGCATGTGCTTTTTGCCATTAGCCCCACGCCTTTCTCAAAGTGGAGAGAAAACACTCTCCCTAGGACGTGCCAATATGGCATTCCTTCAAAATACCTGGCGGCCTTCACGTGCAGGGGCAAGCACTCAACTCTTAAATTTCAATGCTCCTGCTTGGCTCCTTCTTCAACTTACCTTTCATGGACCACCAGAAACCAAAATTCTAATCTTCAAATTATGCTGATTGTTTCGAAGTTTTACGAAATTATTGAAATTCATTCTTATTTTTAAAATTTTAGAAATTTCGTGTAAGTATTTTGTTTCACCTGACATAAAACACTCTTGTTTTGTCTCAAAATTACACAAGTACTGTCATGTTTCTAGTCCTAAGATATAAGATAAGATAAAAGGGAAATGGCTGAAAAAATAAAATGGTATGGTTTGTTTTCGCCGTCGTATTTAGTTTTACAAGTGATCAGAATTATACATCCAAATATGTGCGAGTATAAGAAAATTTTAATGAAAAACACATCTAAAATTTGATAAATTATTCATTTAATGAATAAACAAATAATCAAATTATATGATTCTCGAGGTAACTAAAACGGGGAAATCTAGCCTCTGTGTCATTCCTTTATAAAAAGTAATAGAAAATCATAAAATATTTTGGGCCTCCAAGAAGGTCCAGCCTTTCAAACAAACTTGGCAGTTAAAAGAGACTGAACAAAAAATTCGCCATACAGAAGTCTACGAACCATTGACTTCAAAATGGCGACCCATATCTTGGCCAAGGGAAGGTCCACCAAATGATGACCCCACCAAATATGTGAATATTCAAAATATATGGGTTGGAAGTTTGAATTATTAAAATAAGGGTCTCGCTTTGGAATCACCGCAAATCCTTGAAACTCGGGTGCATACACCTTAAGCTACTCTTACTAAAATTTTTAATACCACATTCAAAATCCCACTTTGTATTACATTATACTTCTTGTCCATTTCGCCGCCAACCGATATGATTCTTCGTACTAAACTGTTAGTACCCACATTTATGTCAGTCATTAATTTCATCATTATATATAAAATAAAAATAAAAAAAAGGGATCATGAATGCACCCAAAAAGGGAAAAAAACCATTGAGTGGCGCCAAGGAGCACGTCGCTGATGAGTAAGAGTTCCCCCTCGCCTTCTTTTCTCCTAAATCACGCTCTGAGATTGTATTTACACCCCCAATCCTTCCGGAACCCATTTCTCCCCCACCTCAGGAAAAAAAAAAAAAACTATATTCATTATTTAAAATTAAAAAAATTCTTATTAAAAATACAGGTTTTTTTATCAATCTTTTAAGAATAAATATAATATTTAATCTCTCATTTATAAAAAGTAATGATTATTACATCTTTTAAAACTTATGAATGGCAAATATTATTAGTTTCTTATTTTTTATTTTTGTTAATTGTTTGTCTCTCCCTTCATTATGCAACACTAAAATAAATGATAAAAGAAAAAATACAAACAAAAATTAAGTATATATTTGATATTATTAAGGAATTATTTAATAATTAAATTTAATATTTTTATTTATTTTAATATTTTGAATAAATGGAGAAATGAATAATTATAATAAAAATAAAAATAAAGGACCAATAATACTAGTTGTAAAATTTGAGAGATATAATAGTCACTTTCTTCATAAATGAGAGATTAAATATTGTATTTATTCATCTTTTAAATATTATTATACATAAAATTAAAATAAAAATAGAAATGGATTTAAATGCATAGTAATAAAATTGATTTCAGACATGCGATATTTTGTGAATATACATGTATAATTTCTAATATTAGAGTTTATAAATTTTTTTGAAAACTTAAAAGTCAATTACTACTTTATTTATCATGTCAATAGCACATTATATTAGAAGAGTAGATTTTTTTAATCTTTTAAAATAGTATAATACGTTTGATAGTACGATAACTTTAACGATACGAAAGCTTTCTTACTTCTTGAACTGTTAAAACAAGAAATGGAAGTATGTCTTAAAAAAATTGATCATACAAATATAATATGAATTATACGAATATTTCTATGACTAGATCTACCTTCAGTTCTATTATTTTATATTTTATATCCCACTTTTCATCTTAATTTAAAAAAAAAAAAATTGAATCTACTGCGTATCCCATTTCCTTGGTAATTTTCACACCCGTTTGTAAGTGTAATATTTTGACACCTACTGTGTAAAATTTTTTTTTAATCTTATTGTGTATCTCATTACCTTAGTAAGTGTAATATTTTCACACCCGTTTGTAAATACTAGTGAAGAATTATTCCTCTAAAGTGGTGCATCAGAAGCCCCTAATTTGTGCCTCGCAATTCAAAATGCCTTTATAAACAATACCCAACATCAGGTCAAAATACTAATCTAATCCAAGCTAGCTTCGTTTTAAATTTAAAAAAGAAAACTTTTTTTTAGGAATAGTTATAATATATTGAGATGATAAAAATATTTTATTAATTTAATATTAAATGTGAAGAATATAATAAAAAATTAGGGTAATATTATGGTGAGCTCCACCTCCTAAGAATTTAAACATATCAATTGTTGGTTTGTATTTGATGTATTAGAATTTATATTTTCAATTATAATTTACTTATTTTGAAATTAAAAAAAAAAGATAATTTAATGATAAAATATTCAACCTCTTAAGAAATAGAATACTTTATATCTTCACCCCAAAAATTAATATCTCCTATCTTGAAAAAAAAAATTATTTTCATCTACTACCATACATATATTTTTTTTAATTATAAGATATACAATAATATATCACTTGTTTTTTCATCTACTACCACACATATATTTTTTTTTAATTATAAGATATACAAATAACGTATAACTTCTTATGCAAATAAATAAGATCTTTTTTTTTTTCAAAAAATATCTCCCAACACCGTAAACATAGCACCACCTTTTGTCTGTACATGGTTTGCCCCTCCGTATCTGCCCAATTAGTATCACAGTATTCATTATACTCCGTTTACATCTAATTTCAATTTTAATTTAATAATCTCCACTCTCTTTCCCAGCTAACTTGTAATCCCACCCTCTGGCAGAAATAATTGCGACTCACCGGAAGGTGGACGAGAGAGTTATACATGCGGAACTCTCCTCTAATTTAGTTAGTCACGTCACTTTAAGGGGTTTGTGGGTAAAGCGAGTTATTGTTCAAAGAACACAGAGTGAGGGAAATGGCCTAGTTATTACACTGCTCACATTAGCCACCCCACGATCTAAATATTGTTAATTTTTTTTAACATAATCAAGAAAAAACAGATTAATTTGTTAGAAAAACTAGAAAAGAAAATCTTAGCGCATTTTGTACATGCTTCAACTGCAAGTACATTACAAAATTTTCAATCCATGTAAATGGATTAACTCAAACTTTTCCATTGTTTTCGCTGATCAATGTTCAGAGCAACTTGAGATTCTGCTGTGAAGAAAAAAAAGATTAAAAAAATCCTCGAGGTCAAGGAGAATGAACAGCTTCCGTTGCCACCATCACCCTGCCGTGTACATGAAGCATAGGGCAATTTGGCAGAGCAGTAATCGGCATTTGGCAAACAAGATAAGCGTATTCCTCACATGACCAATCAAAACCACCAAAATTTCCTGGGAGATAGTACAACAAAAGGCAAGAAATCTAACCTTGCTTGACCGCCTAAGACTAGTAAGAGGAAATATTATGTAATTAGCACTAATCTATACACATCCATTCACAGTGGTTTCATGGCTAATTGAGAGATTGCATGTGAAGGATTTTCAAAGTATGACTGTTATTTTTCTATTACGGGTCATCTAAAATCCAATACATTCTTTGATGATAGTAATCACAAGGCATGAGAATTGAAGAGTAAGCCCCCTCTTAAGATTTGGTAATGGACCCAAATCCAAAATAAATAGCCCTTCCTCAGTCCTTTCTCAAAGTAAGCACATGACCTCTATTGAATCTCACCTAAATTAGCCTCCAAAACACAATCTGAACGAGAGCTAAAGCTCAAGTTTCAAGGTGGGCATCAATTCTAACCAAAACAAAGCCACCACCTATATGAGTAAACCCTAAAATTTTGGATATTAGGGGGGGGGGGGGGGAGGGGAAAAAGAAGCGGAAAAATTATTCTCTGAAATGAACTTGTATATATGTTACAAATGCTATGAAGGATTATACTCTACCCGCTAACTAATGCTGAGAGGTGGACCAAGCACAATGATAAAACCCATCGATACAACACTCAATATTTATCCAATGTTACTCCACCGGGCAGGAACCTAATGCAGCTACAATGTTTTAATTTGGCAAGAGCCTCTTGTGGCTTACCAAGCAAGAGATCCACATAAACTGCAGTAAGCGTGGCTTCTGGATTGTTTGGTGATATAGCTAATGCCTGCAAAACCAATTGACGGGCCTTCTCAAATTCACCCTGTGATGCAGACATTGCCGCAAAGTTGGCATAAATTGTTGCTCGTGCCTCTTCTGGCTTGAGGAAAACAATACTTTGTGAGTCCTCAAGGGAACACGTTTTGACTGTCTTGGATCCTCCATTTACCTCTTCAAATTCAGCAGTCCTCTCTACTTGCCATTTCTCGCAGTCCTCTTGACTGAATGGTGATTCAACATTGTTTCCTCCGGATATATAAACTGACAAATGTTCAGCAGCTTCCTTAGGTCTGTTTAGTAAGCAGAGAGCCTCTGCTGCATAAACATGGCCTAGAAAGATGTAAATTCTGGAGCATTCAGGAAGCTCTAAAAGAGATCTTGCAACAGACAGTGCCTTCACAGGGTTGTCCAATTCTAGCTCCACATATGCCAGGTTAGCAAGAGCAGCTTGCTTAATCAATTGATTTTCTCTTCTACAGATGTCCTTGTAATCAGAGAGGGAGTTCTGAATGAGTTCCTGACTAGTTGCATTTCCACCCTTTTGTTCTTTTATGTCCCCATTTGGTATGTCCTGACCTAAACTTACTGCTACTGGAAATGCCTTGGAATCAGTAGCATGCAAGTTTTTATGATTCGAACTCTTTGCAGATGACACCTCACTCAAATCATTTTCCTCCACTGATGAATTTGAGGGCAAACCAGAGTTCAAACAATTCTTATGGGAGTCCAGCAAGTGCAAGGCATTTAGGAGTGACTTCCGGGCAAGGGACATTGATAATTTCAGCTGCCCATCACTGCTCAAACAAGAATCATTGTTTTCTAGAAGGTCCAGATGCCCATTTCTTGGCATCTGATCTTCCACCACTAGTTGCCTCCATTTTCCCCTTCCAACAACATGAACCCCTACTTCAAATCTTTCTGTCGGAGCCCAACTTGATTTGATAAGTCCCTTTTTTAAAGCCATTAGACAGCATTCTGAGAGTCGGAGCCATAAGAGAGGCTGCCTGTAGAGGACCAGACTGGCCTTCTGAAAACAGCGAGCAGCAAGAATTGGCTTCCCACAAGATAAATACTGGACTCCACAATTATATACTATAAGGAGAGAATTATCCTGGGAGAAAGTGGCTAGCTTTAGCTGTTTGTCCTTTCGAAGGGAAGAACAATTATTCAATGCCTTTGAGAAGAACAAGGATGACATCTGGTATTTCCCAAGTTGATAATAAATGCACCCAAGATTATTGTTGAACATACTCAAAAATGTTGACATACTAAAAAATGTTGTATCTGTCCGATTACTTGATGCCATCAACAGCTTTATTGCTTTGCGATAGTTACCACGAGCATATTCAAGTTGAGATTTCAGAAGAAGAGCCATTGATGAATCTCTTCCACGTGAAATGTTCATAGCAAGCTTGACCTCACGTTTTGCTAGCTTTAAGTTCCTTGTAAGAAGCAGAAATCTAACTCTGTAAAGTTGCAACTTGAGCTTTAACTCAACAGTAGAAAACCTATCAACTGAAGCCCTTGAAAGATCATTTGATGAGAGGCCAGTTGGCCTTGCTAAACTCTGTCCACCCATATTCAGTATCATGGCTTCATAATCAAGTGTTTCTTCAGAAAAAGCCTTGGATAAAGGATCAGAGGCATTATCACTGGACCCTAAATCTGAACTGGATGCATCAGCTGTTATTGCACCACTTGGAATAGATGAAGACCTTGTAATAAGGTTTGCAGATTGTTGCTGTGTAGCACTTCCATTGTCACCTTGACTCACATTACCAACACCAAATGCCCTTTCCAGATAAGTCAATACATCCTAGACAAAATAGATACTGGCATCAAAACAGAGTACTATTAAGATTTAAGATAGTGACGAAAAAGTAAAAGAAGTGTAATTTGAAAGGCACATCAAAATGCTAGATTATCGAACTTGATTCATGGCCAACAAACAACTAAATCTACTGAACTCCAAACGAAGATTGCATTGCATGCCACAGCCAGGCTGCATAAAATAACTTAAACACCATCATATCTTCAACTCCAGTTAGTGTGTCAGATTGGCAAGATTCTATAAGTTCCACCAATTTATTGTTCTCAAGCTCTGATGCTCGGATATGGGTGTCGGACTCAGGTATGGATATGAGAGTCTGACATTAAAATTTTATAATTTAAAAATATGGAGACACGGCTAATAAGCATCCAAATTCAGGATACGGACACAGGGACATATATATATATATATAAGATTAGGATCTACTGTATGATAAATAAAAAGAAATAGATGATTTTTTCTTAAATCAAAATATCAAGTTAATTTTTTTTTTTTTTAATAATCAAGTTAATCTTTATCATTTATAGACAAGCATCATAGATTAAAGTCAATCTTTTAAATTTAAAAATTTGTTTTTGCAATGTAACTAAGAAAATAATAAAAAGTTCGAAAAGAGTCAACTTATTTAAAATAAAAAAAATTAAGATTAAGTTAAGAAATATATTATCTTCCTCCTATCATAAACTATAGAAAAAAATTAAAAACTATGGAGTTTCAGATCTAAAAAGAATCAGTTTATTTAAATTTAAAACGAGTTTATTATATTATAAGCTTAGAAAATTATAAATATCCACTTTCTTTTATTTCTCTTTCTGTTTTTTTATTCTCTCTCTCCTTTTTCACTATTTTTTATTTTTTTACCCATCTTCTCATCTTCTTCTACACAGTCTCCCTCAGTTCTCACATGTTCATTTCTTCTTGTCAATCAGCACTCATGATTCAGCACCAATACGCATGATTGACACTGCAATTTAGGCGAAGAAATAATCAAGATTCAATTCTATTTCATGACAGATCAACTTTTTATTCTTCTCCAGTGGGCATCTTCATCTCCATATGCCATGTCCAAAATTTTTTCCATGAGTCAGACTCATATCCCATATCCGTGCCAACATGGGTGCAGCATTGACATGACACGAGTACAGCGGGAAAATTGAAGAGTCCAAGCATCATAGTTCTCAACTGGCATGCTTTACCAACTCTCAGTTAGCAATTCTAAATCTATATGAATGGTGGTCATAAAAGGCCACATAACATGCAAACTATGATGATTATTGACATCAACCTAGACTATGTAAACATTTTACATCACCAACTAGTAATAGATAATAAGTTCCATGCAAGACTTGATGACATGTATTATAGGGAAAAACGCAAACATTTTAGTGTAATTATCTTGTTATCTGGGAAAGGCACATGTATTATATTAGGGAAAAACGAAAACTACCCCTTCAACTTTGGGGTGATTGCATTTTACACCCACTACTTTTTAAATTTTGCAATTGACAGCCAAAATTATGCATAAGTTTTATATTACACCCAACCTCTGAAGTCCACTAAAAACTTTACAGTAATGTGAGAAGCATGTGAGTTTTTTCACACATGGCACATTATAATTGATCATTTGCCAACTAAAAAAATAATTCAGGTCAGAATATTATAATAGCCACGTAAGAAAATTAATTGAGATTAACAATGTATTTAGAGATTTTTCTTTTGTGAAACCCCTAATTTCCTTCGTTCTTTAAGAAGAAGAAGAAGAAAAGGCAAAGCGTCTCCAATGCAAAATATTTATTACTCTAGTAAAATGCTTTCTGGCATATTTGTTTTACTTTCACACAATGCTGTACTGATATTTCTATCTATTATGTAGTACTTCATGCAAAATATGAAAATATACATATATTATTCATTCTATCATTTTTAAAGATAAAACTATATAGTGAATTTTAGACCTCAAACTTTTCAACACAAGTAAATGGCATTTCTATTGTAGCATTTCATCAGTCGTTAACTTTAACACCGCTAACCAAGCTTTGTGTTTAGAAACGTTATATGAAGCAGCTGTATCTGTTGGAACTTACGAGTTAAAGGAAGCAGAAATGGGGTCTGATAACTCAATTATTTTTCCTATGTGGCTGTTAGATATTTTGACAAGGAAATTATTTTCTTAGTTGGCAAATGATCAATTATAATGCCACGTGTTAAAAAAAAAATCAATACTTCTCACATGATTAAGTTTTAAACAGACTTTGGATGTCAGATATAATATACAACTTATGCATAGTTTCAGCTGTCAATTGCAAAAATTAAAAGTAGAGGGTGTAAAATGCAACCACCCCAAAGTTGAAGGGCATAATTTGCATTTTTCCCTTATATAATAATTTTTGTTATACAATACACACCCACCACCCTAGCATCCCTACTAAAAAAATAAAGCACATAAAACATGAAAATCAAGGTTGACAACAGCCCATTAAGTAAAAAAGCAAGTAATCCTTAAAAAGCAGTCAGAACAAAGTAATTGATATTAAGTTATTAACAACAGTCTTATTATATCAGTTAATTAAATTACCAGAAAGAACTTACAGCTGATTTTGAGGCATCATGGCAAGCAAGACAAGCATCCAGAAGCAGAAGGCAAATTTGTAGAGCAGTTGTCTGCTTTCAAGAAAATAAAAACAAAGTCATTACCAGATTATCCTAACTTCTTGAACAAAATATCACTGTATAACTAATCTACAACAATACCTCATCTATTGGTGCAATATTTTGATATAGGGGTTCCAAAACTGATAATGTCTCCGCATACTCACGTAGATGAAACCAGATGATGGCCTAATGATATTGAAATCACAAAAACACATAAATTAAAATATTATAATCACAACCATGTACCTATCTAAGAAACTCTAGATGGATAAATAAATTATATAAATGTGAAGAGAAAATTGACATACAATATTTAGCACAGCCACAGAAGAGTCAAATTCATCTGTATAAATTGTAGTGATGCTATCTGGAACCGAAAACTCATTTGCCAAAGCATTACTTCCTTTGGATCCCAAAACAACTTTATTTCCAACATTGTTAACCGAATCCCCTTGTTCTGCAGAAGCACGAGCAAGCTCATCACTTTTCCTCTGAACCAAAGCCAGCAACAAGCAACAGCACAGTAAGTACAAACAAATAGAGATGGAAGCCTTCAACCACAACATTACTCAAATTAGTACAAGTCAAGAATTATAACCTTAAATTTAAAAGCCATCCCCACTTAATTATCAAAATGGATGAGGTCAGTGAGGGCAAAGACATGATTCGGATATCCCCCTTTTTTTATTGAAATGATTAGGATATCCTTACAAAAGAAACAAGAGCTCACAGCATAAATCAATAAACACCCAAATCAGACATTGTGTCTTCTACAATAGTTTTTAATTGATATATTCAATGACAAAAGCCTTTTCCAGCCTTCTCCACTCTTGCTTCTTAGCTTTGACTATTACCATTCAGATCCTGGCATACATCTATTATGCCTCATTTAAAATCATCATAAATCACACCCAGAGGAAGGAAAAAGTTAGAAAAATGTCAACAGCTATACTATTCTAAAGTATTCTAAATCAATTTAGACCTATCCATAAGCAAAAGTTTTGAAAAATATATTCCACCAACCAACTGGATAAGAAGCCAAACATCCACCTTCTAAAAATAATAGGTTCCATTGCAAGCAAGTAGAAAAGAGTAAAAGAAAGGCAAGACCATAATTGACCATCTTTAGCAAGCTGCAAGAAGATACACTAAAAATAGCATACCTTGACACCATTAAGAAGTTCTAGCAATTTTTTGGGATCCAAACAGCCATCTTGGAAGTACTCAGCAATTGCAATATTATGAACAACCTGAACCATTAGGATTCAAAACTTTAAGTATCAGGGTTTATATAAAGGATTGCTAAAATCAATTTCAAAGAATCCCTTTCCATAAAGATGATGCAAACTCATTCTCCTCTCTCATTCATAAGAACCGCATACGAATAACAGAGAGCTTCAGTTTTACATTAACATTGATATCATCTCAAAAGCCAGATCTAAAAAGATAACAAATTAAACATTAAAACATACAATATTGTATGATAACTATGAAGCATGCATGAAAGCCGCATCCAAGTGTCCAAAAAAATAACGACAACTGTCCACTTAATAGCAGCCAGATAAGTCAGTTTCAGGAATGTCTTGCTGCAGGTCCCCTTCAATTTTTGAAATTATTCATGGAATCAAAACTAATCAATTAGCAAAATGCCTTAAGGAACAAGTATAGACTATACATACAAAGACGCAACATTTCTCATTCCATAAAAAAATAAATAAATAAAGAATGGAAAGGGGATATTTATTATGTTAAGTTATACTGCTATAGACAAACAAGCAAACAGCAGCAGCAGAGCCAGTAAACCCCTGATCTCCATCTCCCTTTGACCCTCTCCCCATTTACCCCATTTGCAAAACTCCTCCTTTTTCCCACCTCTTCACCTACAATCCACTCACATGCCCCCTCATAAACATTCCATATATAATTAAACAAGCAACAACTGGCATTCGCACCAAAGAGCCCTAAAATAAATACCGAACCAAAATATGTTTTTATTTTTTGGAGTCAATGCAAAAGATATAACAATTGTCTTCATGAATAACATAAAATACTAGCGCAAATCCATCCAAGCATTATAACATTCCATTTTAGACTTAATTTACCTATTCTTCTGATTAGGCAAACAAGAATCTCTTGATATTTAACTTTAGAACATTACATAACAAAAAGGTTGCCCTCAACGCACATCTCAAGCACCTTTACAACCTCATGCAGCTCCCTGCCTCCTTCATATAATTATTAATAGATAGAACTTAAATAAACCGGTTAAAACTACGAACATTTTGCACTTGTAGCTATAGAATCATTGTTGCAAGCGCCCACTGCCCAATGAACCAAGGGTAGTACTACCAAGTTTGAACTTCATCCTTTCTTAAAATATAGGATAACCAATTTATCACCCAAACTGTCTCAATTTCCATTCAGGCAAAGGAGAGCAAATAGTGAGCATCAATCAATATCTAGGCGGGAAAGCCTTGTCAAAGCTTAACAGATAAAAATGATTAAGATAATAACAATAATTCGTATCGACCATCCCTATAAACATTTGACATAAAGAAATGTCATCTGCAGGATCAGTATCCATGCAAATGGAGAAAGGGCAACCTTAGGATCGTCTTGTTTCTTCTGCAAGAGCTCGTTCAGGACCATAATACACTCGGTGTACTTGGCTGACTGGAAATGCAAGGCAGCATCTTTGGCGAGAGCAACGGTAATCGAGAAAACACCATTGTCACCGTCAGAGGCCGAAGACACATCACGGTTGGCAGCAGCGGCCGTCGTTGACGATGGCACAGAGGACGATGTATCTCGGGCTTCCATGCTCAGATCGACTAAGCAGAATACAAATCCAATTGAAATGAACTGAGATTTTCTTTTCTTTTTTTTTTGGGAGGGAATGAAAATAGAAGAGCCCTAATTGTTCAGCGAGAATTTGAATTTGAGGACCAGAGGAAGATGAATGAACCTGAATTACATTTAAAATCGAAGTGAGAAAGGAAGTTAGGAGGGTTAGAAAAACCTCGTTTGGCTCCTTAGATGTATGTGATTTTGCAGATAGTTAAACCTACTGGCCGAATCGGGGCAGATACGGATAGAAAGAGAAGGACTCCATGAGAGTGAGATGGTTACTTTTGGGATTTTCGGGTAGAATTGTATCTCTTTGTGGGGATCCGAGTTTTCCCTTTCCAACTAGAAATAATATTTTCAGCAGCTGTACTGAAATGTTCGTTTAATGGTTTTTTATTTTTGATTTGATTTTTTGATTCACTCATTCTGTTGGAGATTGAGATTGAAATCGAAATTGAGATAATATATTTTCCTATATTTTCACTTCCTTGCAATTTTCTCTTGCAACATGTTATTTAGCAAATGGTTGCTTATGATTAGATTACATTAGATCGGGATCTGAATATAATTCATGTTGGCCTCCCGAACCTTTTTTCTCTCAAATATGAGGATATGAGGATAAATTAATCAAGGTTTCATTTGGAACACCCAACAGATTTTATAGTATTAGGATAAAGTAAACATAATAATTAATTTTTAACTTATAAAAATTATAATTATTATATTTTTTTTTATAAATTACTCATTGCTACAAATAAACTAATAGAGCCGCAGTCTGCTTGGTAAATTTATCTCACTCTCTGGAAAGATTTGGATAATTCAATTTCTATATATTTACCTCTCCTATTACTTTGCTTGTTTAGTTCTTTGTGATATGATATGGGTTTCTCTCCCTAAAAGTATCATTGTTTCTTAGTTGGACTTCTGTCCGTTGTTTCTATGGAAAAAAATAATAATAATAACTAATATTATTATTTATTTATTTTTATTTTTATTATAATTATTTTTTCTTCCATTCACTTATAATATTATAAATAAATAAAAAATATTAAAGTGAATGGTTAAAATCTTGTTTATTTTTTAAAAATTATTTTCCATAAAAAATCTCATACCTTGATTTTAGTGTTGCAAGTAAAAGAAAGAAAAGATGGTGAACTCATAGTAATAGTTATAAATTTGATAAATATAATAGTCACCTTCTTTTATATCCTAAAGTAATATTTAAAATTTTATTGTTATGAAATATCCTAAGATATTTATTTTAAATTGATGAAAATAGATAAATTATATTTATTTATGACAGGATAAAATAGGAATATTTAAATTTTGATTGAATAAATATCATTATAATTCTATTTAATAAAAATATTATCGAAATATATTATTTATTGGAAAGTGTAGAAGTTAAGAGTGCAAAATTTATGAAATATGTGTATCAATTTTGGTAGGTAACTTTTATTTATACATTTATAAATTTACAAGAATATTTTAGAAATTTAAAGTGTGATGAATTATGATATCTGTATGTATGATTATGATTTAATAAAATATTTTCTTAATATTTATGGATTATTGAAACATTTAGATTAAGATTTTAAAAAGAAATTAAAGAATGAGAGTTTTAAGAAAATGTTTTTTTTTATTTTAAATGAATTGAGAGTTAGGATTCATTAAGATAGGAAACAAAAGATGGAGATTGAATTAAGACTAGGACTTATTGTGCACTCGGAAGCATTAAATCATTGCCCGCAGCTCCTTTTTTTATTTTTATTTCTCTCTTCCCCCTTATTTCTTGTCATACCCCTTCTTTTCTCTTTTTTCCCTTACTTTCTCTCCTTCTCTCTCTTCCTCCTCCTCGACAACACCTCCCCATTTCTCCTTTTTCTAGTTGCGTCGCCATTGTCAAGCAATGTTATCCTTCTTTCACAGTTGATCACCATTGCGCATGACGAAAAGAAGCCATAAGCTCACAACTCAAACCGACTAAAAAGCTAAGTGAATTGGCTAGTTACCATTGACATCTAGGCACTTTTCGACATCAGTAGTTCCCATTCATTTTCTCTAAGTATCAACCATTTGTAAATGTGAAGTGAACCACATTTTAAAATAGGAAGCAATAGCCAGGGGTAGATCAAGAAACTCCCCTTCACTAGCAATTTAGTTTGATTCTGGTATAAAAAAGTTACTAGCAACCTTCCTAGAGATTAGTAGATTTGGCCACTAAACTTCAATATTTTTACTATTTTGACTGTTTTAAGTTTAATATAAGAAAATCCATTTATACATGATTTGGATGTATGATGATAGTTGTTAAAATTATGTTATGCTATAAAATATTACAATAATGTGATTAAAGCATTTATAGATATTACATTTTAATATTTTAATTGATTTTTGCATGATTCAAGAAATCGCTAAATGTGTGAAATGTGGTTTGATGATTTTATCAAAATAGAGTTAAAATATAAAAAAATGTAAGTGTATAAATTTACAAAATAATGTGATTGAAGCATCTTTAAAGTATAAAATCTTAATATTTTTATTGTTTTATAATTGATTAAAAAAACTCTTATTTATGAAAACTTCAATTTCCTTATAATCACTTTTTTTCAAACTGAGACTAGACTAGCCAATTCAACTAGTCCAACCAGGAATCGATCCTTAGTTTGATTTGGGTGATTGGCAATACTCAGAGAGGTGATTCAACCACTTTGAACTACCGAAACTTGGTTAAATTTTGGAAACCTATTGAACTAGTTGTGAACTAATTCAAGCATGTCACCACTTTGCAATTTAATAAAAAAAAGCTCTTGTTGTTTAGGAAAATTGAACCCCCATCCTTTCGTGTGTGGGCACCAGTTTTCATCACTAGAGCGACTAGTTGGTTCAATTATATATGTCACTAAATAAATATATTGTCACCTAGTAAATCTAATAAAAACATATTTATTATATTCTAGCCATAAAAGAAAGAAAATATATTTATCATATAATAAATTATATTAATTAAATTTATATTAAATATAATTTTAAATTATGTTATTTTAATTAATCTTATTATTTTAAATATTTCTTAACTTCATTTAAATTATATTATATATATTACTATAAATATTAGTAATAAAAATATATTTATTTTTACATAGTGGTGACATACAAATTTAAAATTTAGAAAAATATTAGACTCTTAATAACTTAAAAATATTAATTCATAATGTAATGTGTTAATTTTTTATCATATATATTTATGAATATAAAAATACAATAACTAATTCGACCATCTGGTTGAACCAGTCTGACTTTCATCTATTAGCTTTACTAAGTTAGAGGTTGAGCCTAGTTTTAAAATATTGCTTACGATAATTTTAAAAATATAAAAAAGTGTTGATGTAAAATGATAGGGCAGACCTTATTATAATTTTAAAAATATAAGAAAGTGTTGATGTAAAATGATAGAATAGAATGAATATAATCTTTTTATAGCATCATGTTTTAATATTTTACTTGTATGGTCTTGGTTTATGAAAATTCAAAGGCTTTTGTGGTTATTTACTTACACTTATAATATACTAGTTATTCCTTTATTTAGTAATTTGTAAAATTACCATTCAATGATATCTATTTGCCCAAAATATTTAACAAGCATCTTATTTATAATTAATATGAATATTTGTAAAATGCTAAAAATTAACCCTTAAATATGTGTGATGATAATATAGTGTGATTGTTATTAGTTATGACATCCGATAAATATGAAATTGTTAATGGTAAATATATGAAAAATCCTTAGCCATGCATAAAAGTATGGTATGATTGTTAAATCACACTATTGTTATTAGGTTTAATGTGTGTTGAAAATTATGTTATATATTGCATCATGATATAAGTGGATACTTATGGTCATACCAAGAAGGCAAGGTATTGCTATTAACTAGTGTTATATGTTTTAGGAATGATTTATGATGATGATTTAATTACTTTGTGTTATGATTGGATTTTGATTGTGATTTGTAAAGTTTGAGTTCTAATGTAAATTATATTATGAATTATATCATAAGTGACATTGAAATTAATAAATGTTAGGTGTAAATGTTAGGCAGTTAAGGTTGGTTAAGAGATCTTTTGTACTCAATCGCCACTAACCAATGCTAACTAAATAAACACTCAAAATCGACTGATTTATAGTTACTACCTACCATAAACTAACAATGTCAAGTAAAGATGGATTTAGGCAATTACCAGCAGTTAAATTTTTTTTTCCAATTTGAAAATGTATCTTTGCTAACTCATGATGTGGGCTTCAAATCAAAGCCATTAGTGTAGGGTTCATTTATAATTACTAAAACCCCCCTCTCTTCAACTTTTTCATTTTGTTTTTCCTTCTTCCTCTCTCCTAATTTCCTAAATATCCATTTCTATCTCTCTTCCTTTTCATGTAATGCTCTACGCAATCCTACCAAAAGCATCCATTTTTAACACTTACTTAACTAAACTAGAATTAGTTGTTAACTAAACTATTTAAATCCAATTACAATGGTCGAGTCATTAAGTTATGATGCAAAGATGAGCATTAACTACTCTTTGGACTCTCTTTCTTTACCACTTTAGAGATAGCAGCTCATACTTGTGATATTGCGAGATTAAGTATCAAAGGCAACTCTACAATTCTAAACTTCCCCAAACTTATAAGTTCTTACCTTACCTAGATATTCAAGCTATAACAGCCTTTACGATTGTAATAAAGACATTTAACTCACTAGTTAGGTCAAATTATGATAGATAGTGAAGCCTCACTCGAATCCACTTGTTTTTTTCTTCCATGCTTATTATTTTGACTAAACCACTTGATTAATAATTGAAAACTAACTAACTTATTCTAAATTCAGGTTCAAATGGGTGATTACCATCAGGTGGTCTAAAAATTTTTAACTTTAATAAATGGGATCAAAGATAATGTTATAAATATCGAATAGAAAAGTCCTAAAAGAAATTATGAAAAGTATAAAGCAAACTTTAAAAGGATGGAAAACTTATAGATGATACAAGGTTAACTAAAAAAAATAAGGATGAAAAACTTATGAAAGGTATAAGAATAAGGAAAAAATTATGGATGTATGTATATTTATTATAAACCACTGGGTATTATGTTATGATATTAAACTCTAATTGATTTCGAATACTTTGTTTAATGTGATTGTGATGACTTGGTTGTAATTGACTTTGTTATCTATTTAAAAGTTTGATGATTACCCAAAATAGATTATATGCAAAATAGTGATTATATTGTATGAATTAAGTAAATAAGACTGTTATGAATTATGGTGTGAAAAAAATGTATAAGTTAACCTAAGAGATGATATCGTATGCAACAAAATCCTAGAATTAGGTTTGCAATTAATTTTCATTTTAATATTAAATTAGCATTTGATTATTTTATGTAATTGATTCTCCATATAGTTGTGGTAGATATATACTTATTAAGTTCTTGTAATTCATTCTTTTTATCTTCAATATTTTTAGGTTAATTTAACTTATCAAAACCTTCATGCATCTATGGATAACTAAAAACCACCTTGTTAGGAGATTTTAATAATTGGACTACAAATAAAGTTTGTAGTGTTTGTATAAATATTATATGTGTTAAGATTATATATAATTGTTTGTATTTTATGTTACTGTCAAATCTATAAAATTTACAAGTTATATAATTTAGGGCATATAGCCCCCAAGAGTTATTTAAAAATAGAAAAAAATTTATCTATTTTTTTGTAAAATCTATAATGAATTTTGAGTTGTTATGAAAATAAGGAGATTTTTATCAAGTAAAAGTAGTATAAATAACATTAAAGTTAGTAAAAATCATGCAATGAGATCTATACTAATCATGATCAGATTTAGATTATGACAAAGATGATATTAAAGCATAGTCTAGATTCTTAGTGGTGTATAAACTAGAATTTTCTAACTATCAATAGGGTTTATAGTAATGCAATTAGCATTATTGATCATGAACAAAAGTATATCTGAATATACTTTAAAGTGTGTTTTTAAGGCTTCCATAGATTTCTTATATTTTATTGATTATTATTTTATAATTTGTTAAACTTCTTTATAGTTTATCTTTTAATAAATTATTCCTTTTAAGAAACTATTTTTGGTTTAGATGTTAAAGGTACATGATAATTTAAAATTGTGTGGAATAAATCTAATTATGACCAATGCTAACAAAGGAAATATTTTATTTATTAACTAAGAATATGAATGTACTTAGGATTGTATGATGAATTATGAAATTATTGTTGTTAATAACTCTTTGACTACTTACGGAAAGCCTATTCTTTTAACTATACTACATAAAATAAGAGTGGTTTGCCCTTAAGATGAGTTGAATTCTATTATTGCATTTAAGGTGTGTATTTATAGGAATTTTACTTGAATGTTCTTGGTGTGTGAATAAATATACTAACTTAAATATATTTATTTCTTAAGGATTTATTGGTTTGTAAGTTATTAAAAGTGATGTGAATGTGTTTTCATAATTTAGAATGTAAAATTAAATAGATAGGTACAAAACTTTTACAAAATTGAAAATATTCATGCATAAATCGAGTGTATAATTGATTCTAGTTAGAAATAAATTTAAAATAGAGAAATTGATTACATAATCAATTTTCCTTTTCTCCAAAAAAAAGGTTATACTTGAGTCAAGTGTATAATCAATTTAACTTGTTAAGAGGCGAATCCTTAGTAAGGAAATTAATTGCACAATCGACTCCCTGTGCCTTATTTTGTATTTTCACATTTCAATTAACCTAAGTTTGTCTTTAATACAAGTCTAATCATAATGGTGGCGAATAAACACTTTGCTAGGGGTTTTTACCTCTTTTATGTTTGTGTATGGCCATTGTGTCATGAATTATGTTGAAAATGAAAACATCACTTTATTTCCTTTATTGTGGAGACTTAACATTGTAGGGAATTATTGAAAGGTTTATGTTTTTTATAGCCATCATAAAACTAAAATATTTTGACTAGCATTGTGGCAAGTACTGTAAATTTTTGCATTGTTATTGGTTTAGTATGAAAGATTGAGTAAGATGAGTTAAAGCATTTAATCTAGAACTTAAGAATATTTTATCAATTGATAATAGTATATTTTTATCTTAGTATAAAACTCCTAAAATTCAAGGAAGAGTTCTCTTGAGGGGGAAAATCATTATACCCTAAAGAAATATTTAAAAATTTATTGTTATAAAATGCCTTAAGATACTCATTTTAAATTAAGAAGGATAGTTAAATTATATTTATTTATGTCGAGGTAAAATAAGAATATTTAAATTTTGATTAAATAAATATTATTATGATTCTATTTAGTGAAAGTGTTATTGAAATATATTATTTATTGGAAAAAAATAAAAGTTAAGAGTGCATAATTTATGAAATATATATATCAATTTTGGAATGTAACTTTTATTTGTAAATTTAAAAATTTACAAAATATTCTAGAAATTCAAGGTGTAATGAATTATGATATATACATATATATATGTGTGTGTGTGTGGGCGCGCGCGCATACGCATTTGTGTATATGATTATGATTTAATAAAATGTTCTCTTAATATTTATAAATCACTAAAGCATTCAAAGTAGGATTTTAAAAAGAAATTGAAAAATTGGAGTGTTAAGAAAATAGTTTTTTTTAACAAATGGGGGGTTAAGATTTAATGAGATAAGAAATAAAGGACAAATATTGAATTAAAACTAAGGCTCATAGTGCACTAAGAAGTATTGAATCATTACCTATAGCTCTCTTTTATCCTTTTTCTCTTTCATTTCTTAACACACCCCTTCTTCTCTTTTTTCCTTCTCCTTAGTAACCCCTCTTATTTTCCCTTTTTCCAACTATGCTGCCATTGTCAAGAAGTGCTTTCTTTCTTTTGTGATTAGTCACCATTGCCAGTGATGAAAGGAAGGTGCACCTTAACAATTCAAACCAAGCAAGGAGCTAAGCAAATTAGCTAGCTATTATCGATATCTAGGCTCTTTTTGACATTACATAATTATCATTCATTCCATTCGAGCAATGGCTATTTGTGAGTGAGAAGTAAAGTACATTTTGTGATAGGAATTAATGACTAAGGAAGTAAAAAAAGTCCCTTCCACCAATAATTGAATTTAGTTCTAGCATTAAAGAACTGTCAGGGACCTCCCTAGAAATGGGTAAGCTAATTTAGCTGTTAAACTTCAATATTTTTGCTATTTGAATTCAATGTATGAAAATCCATTTATACATGATTTGGATATTGGTGTATATGCTCTAAAACTAATCATATGGATAATTATAAATTTGAATCATGTTATTTTAAAGGCAATTTCAATTACCATATTTATAGATATATTTTCTACATAGTATATTTAATTATAATAATAACTCTAGAATAATTATATTCTTAAAAATCCTTAATCATATATCATTATAGATAAGTTGCATTGATATATTAAGACTAGCATGTGTGGTTATTTATATGAGATAATAAGTTTATACATAAGTACAAGTTAGAAAACTTTTGTATTGGACCAACCCACTCTAAAAATACTTTATGAATCGTTATATGAGTGTCATGAGTGATTCTTAATGATCATCATCAATATGATCCTTTAATTTGAGATCACCAATGTTCCTTACATGTATGTTTCACATTTTGATACTACTCTATATCACTCTTGTGACAAGAATTAATGACTAAGAAAGTCAAAAAAGTCTTTTCCACTAATAATTCGATCTAGTTCTAGCATTAAAGAACTGCTAGTGACCTCCCTAGAAATAGGTAAGCTAATTTAGCCATTAAATTTCAATATTTTTGCTATTGTGAATTCAATGTATGAAAATCCATTTATGCATGATTTGGATGTTAGTGTATATACTCTAAAACTAATCATATGGATTATTATAAATTTGAATCATATTATTTTAAAGGCAATTTCAATTATCATATTTATATATATATTTTCTACGTAATATATTTAAATATGATAATAACTCTAAAATAATTATATTCTTAAATATTTCTAATCATATATTATTGTGGATT
Source organism: Sindora glabra (assembly GCA_020226215.1). NCBI lineage: Eukaryota > Viridiplantae > Streptophyta > Magnoliopsida > Fabales > Fabaceae > Sindora > Sindora glabra. The sequence goes on along the minus strand of CM035232.1, from coordinate 16,214,442 downwards.
AAGTTACATTGATATATTAAGATTAGCATATATGATTATTTATATAAGATATTGAGTTTACACATGAGTACAAGTTAAAGAACTTGTGTACTGGACCGACCCACCCTAAGAATATTATATGGATCATTATATGAGTGTCATGAGTGATTCTTTAGGATTTAGGATCAATATGGTCCTTTAACTTGAGATCACTAAGGTTCATTACATGTGAGTTCTATATTTTGATACTACTTTATGTCACTTATAGTTAAGTAAATGCAAGGGTAGTTATTGGATATGTTACATATCATGCAGAGGGATTTATATGATCAAGATGAAATTTATCCCTTTTATATAACAGGAGTGACATTTATGGGCCCTTTGATTAAGTAAAGTTGAGAAAAACATATAACTATGCTCAAATAGATTGACATGAGATGTTAATAACATTTAATTTAATTAGCTATTTAGGAATCAAGAAACTTTTGAATTGGACTATAAGGAAATGATACGGTTTATGTATCGTGCTCAATCTAAATATCTAAGATAAAAGATCATAGATGATGATCATATGTATAAGTTTAGTCGAATTACCGACTTTCTCACTACTTAAGTAACAATTATATGTTGCTGAATACCACTCATTGTTTATAATTATTAATATGATTTATGATAATTGCTAATGTAATAAGAGCCTATAGGGTCGCACACTTAGAATCTAGTAAATTTTGAATTAATTGATCAAATTGTTTAGGCCTATTATATAGGAATTCCATGTTATAATTATAAAGCCTAATTATAAGCTCATAATTATACAAACATGGAACAAAGCCTAATTAGTTAGAATTTTCTATGTACCTATTTAAATAGGCATATTGGATGTTAAACATTAATCTTTTATGCATCCCAATACATAGAAAAACCTAATAGCCTTCATTCACCACTATGAAGCAAAGGAAGAGAATTTCAATCGGTGGCTGTAAGATATTCACTGATGATTTGTTGATTCGTGTGGATACCTCGGAATTTTCGACTAAAAGCAAGTTGAAAAGGTGATCATCGAATAAGCCTTTAAATCATCTGAAAAGGTATTAACTAAATCCTTGTCCTAATCTAATGTTCTGCATGGATCTTTTGGATGAGATCGGTTAATTTTTGCTACAATTGTTTAGCTCCCGATCCCTACATTGGATGTATAATGATAGCTTTTAAAAATATGTTTTTATGTGATAAAATATTACAATAATGTGATTAAAGTATTTTTATAAAGTATTACATCTTAATATCTCGATTGATTCATGCATAATTTAAGAAATCCTTAAACTTATGAAATTATTTGATGATTTTACTGAAATAAAGTTAAAAATATAAAAAAAAGTAAGTGTATAGATTCATAAAAAAAAATGATTAAAGCATCCTTAAAAAATAAGTCTTAATGTTTTGATTATTTTATAATTAATTTGAAAAAAACTCTTATTTATGAAAAATCTCTAATTTCCTTATGATAATTTTAAAAATATAAGTAAGTGATGATGTAAAATAATAGAGTAAAATTAATATAATATTTTTATAACATTAAGTTTTAGTATTTTGCTTACATAGGCTTAATTTGAAAATCTCTATATTATGGCATGTTTTGATTTTAAAAGCTAATATCAAAAAATATAAGTAGTTGATAATCTTGAGTATTAGTATATCATGATTTGAATTAGGAAAAAAATAAGGAATACACATGGACTTATAAATTATCATTATAATTCATCAAATAGGAAGAAATAGAAAGATGAATACATATATCTAAGGATTTTTAAAAGTGGATAAGCATCCCCAAGTAAGTATATATCTTGCCAAAATTAAGGTTTTAATTAAATTCTATATTTCCTTTTTATATCAGTATAAAGCTCTTCATGTTTTTAGTTTACGAAAGTTCAAAGGCTTTTGTAGTCATTTACCTATAACTATGATATATTAGTTATTCTTGTATTTAGTAACTTGTAAAATTACGATATAATAATATTTGTTTGCCTAAAATATCTAACAAGCATCTTATTTATAATTAATATGAATATTTGTAAAATGTTGAAAATTAGCCCTTAAATGTATATGATATACTATAATGTGGTTGTTGTTAGTTGTGGTATTTGGTAAATACAAAATTGTAAACTATAGATACATGGAAAATCCTTAGCCATGCATAAAAAATGTGGTGCACTTTTTGAAGTACACTATTATGATTATATTTGATATGTATTGAAGATTATGTTGCAGTTGTATTATCTATACAAAATGGACAAGGTGTAAGGAAAAGATCTTTTTTTGTGGGGGAATGTAATACAATTTCAGTTATATAAATTATCAATACGAGATATATCGTATTCCACATCAATTATTAAAGTAAGTTAACGTTAAATATCAATTTTTAACAATAATTACTTAACAAAAATCAACGTATTTAAATGTGGCCAATTACTAAGTTATGTGTTATGCAAGAAACAATGATAATTTTTTTGTTATAGGAATTAATGTAACGTTTATTTTTCATATTTTGTAACTATCGTCATAAAATACAACGTTGAACAAAATGATGGTTTGAAACTGATGTCAAAAAACCTTTTTTGTAATAGTGAAGCTTTTAAAAAAGATTTGACATCATCAAATTGAAATTATTGTTGAAAGAGCAAGTAGTATATACATCATGAAAATAACTTGTTAAGCCATTTACCAAAAAAGCAAAAGCTTCCAATCAAATATTGCTAACCTTGAATGTGATTAAAGTTCAAAATTTTAGAAAGAGCAAGTTATCCAAGAAAACTTGATAAAAGAGAATAAGCTTTTTGATTGATGTTGCACTTTAGAATTTAAAAATTTCTAATGTATAATCTTATCTTTTGGTTATAAATAAATAGGCTTACTTCATGGAAAACACACGTAACTCAATCCAATTCAAGCATCTTTTTTCTCTCTAAATGGCTTTCAATGTTCCTTCTAGTTTTGAAGAGTTCTTTGTTTCTATGCATGATTGAAAAATCTATACTACTAGGTGTACAAGCCTTATTGTCTCTTCAAAAGACAAGTCTTATCTATCTAAAAATTCACTAACTAGGGTGGAAAGTAAGTAAAACTTTTGTAAACACCTTGTAGCTAGGTTAGTAAGAAAAAAGTATTAAGTGTTAAGATGAGATTGCTTGATTCCTTGAAAGATCAAGTGATAAGGTGTACTTGGGCTTGTCAGTAAAAATGTGCTAGTACCTATGGCCATACAAAAAAAGGAAGGTGGTACTATTAACTATTGTTATATATCTTAAGAATGATTTATGATAATGATTTAGTTACTTTATGTTGCAATTGGATTTTGATTGTGATGTGTAGAGCATGAGCTCTAATGTATAAATTATACTGTGAAATATGCTATGAGTAACATTAAAATGGATAAATGTGATAAGGAATGATGTTGTAAATACCAGATGGAAAATTCTTAGTTAAAAAAAAAGCTTGGAAAGGGTATCAAGTAGACCTAGAGGAATAATGATAGAAAAATTATGAACGATATAATATTAACCCAAAAGTTAAAAAATGAATACATATATATTTATTTTAAACTACTAGGTATTGTGTTATGATATTGAACTTTAATTAATTTTAAATATTTCTATTTGATATGATTGAATCTTGTTAACTACTTGAAAGTTTAATGATTATTCAAAATAGGTCGTGTGCAAAATAATGATTATATTATAAAAATTGAGCAAATAATGCTATTATGAACTATGGTATGAAACAGATGTATACATTGACTAGGGAATTGATATCATGTGTAATAGAATCCTAAAATTAAGTTTGGAAATGTTTTCTATTTTAATACTAAATTAGCATTTAATTATTTTATATAATTGATTTTTAGTATAATTGTGGTAGATATATGCTCACTGACTTTTTATAACTTATTCATTTTATCTTTAATGTTTTCAAGTTAATTTAACTACCAAAATCTTATCGTATCTATGGAGAATCAAAGGCCACATTGTTAAAAAATTCTGACAATTAGATTGGGAGTGAAGTTTAATGATGTCTATATAAATATTATATATATCGAGGTTATATATAATCGTGCATATGTTATGTTGCTATTGAATTTGTAAAATTTATAAGTTGTATCATTTACAGCATGTGACCACTAAGAAGTGTCTAAAAATAAATTAGACTTTATTTATTTTTTTTTTTTTGTAAAATCTATAGTAAAATTTGAGTTACTATAGAAATAGGAAGAGTTCCATAAGGTAAAATTAGCATAGATAGAGTTAGGGCTGGTGGAAACTAGGTAGCAAGATTTATTCCGATCAGGATTTGGTTCGAGTTATGACACCACCTTTATAAAGAAAGGACTAAATGTTGTATTTAATCATTATATAACCATGACTTACACATTTTAAGCTTTTAAATGGATTATATATATTATCTAAAAGTCTTATCATCTAGGTCAAATTTCAAGTAAAATTATGGTTATCCACTCTATAAGATAGGATAAGGGTTAATAAGATAGCATTACAATTTTTTTAGTAACTTATCAAATGGGATGGATAATCATTTTAAGGATTAGACCATTAATGAATTTTTCTCCTCTCAATAAGTATCATCTTTGAAATTTGATTCATTAAGTAATTTGATCAAAATTAGCATGCAAGGTAGTGTTAAAATAAATTATAAATTATTAATATTAATAAATTAATTTATACCTTCTTCTTATTATATTTCTTTCATGTATGTTTCTTATAAAATTAAAATTAAAAACAATTACATGGCCACTTATATTTTAGTTTAGCACCTTTTTAAATTTTTTATTTGATAATATTATATTACATTTAAAATACTCATAGACAATATAAATTATTTTTTAATATTTTTTAAGATTTTATATGGAATACTTATTGAATTTTATATTTTTAAATTAATTTATTATAATTTTTTTAATAGTTTGGCATATGTACATAAGTTACACATGTGTTTATGTATGTGGGTTATTGAAATATATTATATTCTTTAATTCTTTAATTATCATAGTGTAAATCTTTAATTTATATTTTCATATTTTTTAAAAATATATTATTATTATTATTATTAAAAGGCATTTTGATTTAATTATATACTTCAAACTCTATTTAAAATATTTTTTTAATTTTTAATGTACAAGATATGAATATTTTAATCAAATTAATTTTTTTAAACATATATATTCTTATACAATTAAACAGCTACTAAAAGATATAACAATCATTTACAAACTTTTATTTTTTACTATAATAAATCAAGCATAGTATAATAATACTTTATTTTATACAATATTATACTACTAATGATTTTCATACTATATTTGTTGGGATTTTGACATAAATCTTATTTTTGTAAAATAAGATAATTACCTATTTTTTACTTCATCTTATTCAAGTTTAAATTTTTAAAACATAAGATGGTGATTAAATTAAATTAGATAAATTATATTATTTAATATTTTGATCAAATTAGACTTATCCTTTAATTGGAATTTATATTATAAATACTTGTATTTTATACTATCACGATTGGTCCTAAAACACATGATTGGCATAAAAGGTTGCTATAAGTAACCATCTACTAGTTTTATCTATGTGAATAATACAATTTAAAACATATAACAACATTTTATCTTAACGATAACTATAAATGACAAAAATGAAACAAGATGATTATAAATTCATTATACTTTAAATATGTATATACAATTATCTACTCCACCTATCTCATGACTTATCCTGGAGCCAAAATATGTATACAAACTTACTTTCATCCCATTAAATAATAGTTGAACACTTAAAGAAAAAAATTTTCTATAGAAAAAAAAAAGAGAGGTAGTGAATTCTCTTAGAAACTCACTAAGTAAGGAAGGATATTAAAAAATAATTAAAACATATAAAATACTATAACATAAAATTTATAATCATTTTTTATAAAAGACACCCAGGTTTACCCCAAAAGGAATAAATAAACTTTCATACATTTGTCAAGAAAGAAGGGAACATGTCATGCTCCTTAAGAATTTAAAATATTTTATGTAAAAAAAATAGACCATTATAAAGAAAGATAGGATAAAGTCTTGTGAAGAAAAGTAATTAATTATTTTAATGAAATTAAAACTACAAATTTTATATAGACTAAATGAGAATGAGGGAATAAAGTGGAATAAAGTGAAATGTTCAAGGGCTAAGTATGTTTAAAGTTGAATAAGTGAGTATAAAAGAGATTTTCAGCATATTTTCAATTTTATCCATAATTATATATCTTTTTGAATTCTTAAAACTTTAGCCGACACTCTTTATTTCCTTCTAAAATATATATAAAACTTTCATCTTCTTCTTTTTCTACTTCTTCTTCTCTTAACACTCAATTAAGGCAAAATTTTCCTTAATTATTCACACTTCTCAATCCAAACAAGTTAAAGCTTTCTAAACTTTATTCTTTGCCAAACCCTTTCTTTATTCATTTTTTTATTTATTTTTTAAAAGGATTTTAGCTTAAAAAAATTTAAGCCCTACTTTGAATTTTTGAATTTTTAGATGATTAAGAGTTACCAAATTAAAAATTCTTTAAGCTATTATCTCTTCCATATAAAGTGAATAAGTATTTTAATCAAATTCAAATTATTTTGAATGGAATAGGTTGTTTGAATTAGGTTTTTCTTATTTATCCTCAACCTTGAAGAATATGATCATTTTGAATGTTTTAATTTGATTTTCTTATCTGAATAAGTGCTAATAATGAATGAATGAATATTTGACAATATAATCAAGTATAATGGTTTTAGAAATGAATTGGGAATGAATATGCTTCTTATGAACAATGAAATTGCAAGAGTTTCCATAGAAAAGTAGGCTGTAGTAAATTATTATCATAACTTTAACTCAATCGTGACTAGCATAGAATCCACTATTTGGTTTCCACTAGCCTTTCTCAATACAATTATGATAATATTAATTAATGCATTAAGGAGGAAGGAGAAAAGAATGAATGAACTAAAAAATAAGATGCATCAACAATTATTTGCAAATTTATAATGGAGTTATAATTGCTTATAACCCTCACAAGACGAGGATAACCCATATTAACTCACTTAAAATAGGGTTTAATGTTTGTATCATTTACCCAATCCTATACATAGAATAAAACTTAAAAGACATCCTATTAACCCGATGCTACCATAAACCAGACTAATGAGCTTTAGGGAAGTTTAGCTCAAAAGAGGTGATAGCAATGAACCAACTTAAGAATCTACATGATAAAATATGGAGAAGTGAGTTTGAGGTTTAGTGAGTGAAAAGTCTTATGAAAACAAACATATTAAATCATCAGCTTACCTATTGGACCATTTCTTGTAAACTAAACACATAAGCACATCAAGTGTAATTAAATGGCATCAATAGGCTTTACGACATCATATAAACTTAAATTCTTCATATCTATATTCTACTTAAACAATTAGAGTAAATCAAGTGGCAAATCATTATATATATATTATTATAATGACACAAAATAAGATATATACATCCACTTTTTAAATTTTGAGTCAACTTTATACCTTTCATAAACTTTCTATCTTAGATCAGCCTTATACTATTTACAAACTTACAACTAAAAATTTACTATCTAGTATTCATATTGCCTCATTCACATTTCCTTTTTGCACAACTAGCTCAAAGCTTTAATGCTTACTAATAACCATATAACATTTTCATCAGAACATTAGTCCATTACGACCATTCAGGAATAAACACATAACATAATTCATTTAACAATCTTATAATTAAATTCAATCATAACATAAGCTATATGTCATGTTATTTCAATACCTTATCATGTTTTATATGTTCCACATGAAATATTCCTTCCTTAGTAACAATCATGGTATAGATGAATTTTTATATTTATTAAAGACCCAAACTCTTAACAATTCAAATAGGATTTAAATGATAGAAATAAGGCAGGCAAAGTGCTTCATGAAGTGCTTTGCCCTTTCTAGTAACATCTAAGGGAAATAAAGTGCTTTGAAAAGCAAGTTTCATTTTTAAATGATTTAGGTCCATAAAGTGCTTCACGAAATACTTTGAGACTTTTAGTGCTGAATTTTCATTATTTTTAAGCAATGAAGCACTTCATGAAGTGCTTTATTACCTAATATTTTTAGGCTCAAGAAGTATTTTGTGAAATACTTTGCCTATGAATGTCTTAGGTTTTCCAGCGTGATCTTCACTATACATTTGCTATAAATACACTTCTAACTTATTTATTGCCACACCAAACTACTCTTTCAATATAAATCTCCTATATAACACCTCACACCACCATTTCTAAACATAAGTTTTGAGTAATTCATCCATTTCATTACAATAACATCAAATCTTAAATAGGGCACTTCATAAGTAAATAACTATTTATTAGCAAATTAATAAGTTTAAGTTAAAGAATTTACTCACCTAGTATAGAACAGATTACTAGGAAATTGGATTAAATATTCTTTATCCCTAATCACACTAAAAATTAATGATTCTTGAGTTAATGTTTGAAAAACTTTATGAAATCAAATAAAATTCAAATCCTTTTTTAAATAAAGGATTACTAGATGGAATCTTATTAAGGATAATGTTCTTATTTAAATTGGATGAAGAAATTAAATGTAAATTAAAATTTTCTTGCGATAATAATGAGGGAGAAGGATAGAGAGTAGTGAAAGAAATAGGACAAGGTGATGGTAATAAGGGAGAAATGTGATTGTTATCACAAAAAGGGGAATAATATCCTTAAAAGGGCATTTCTAAAAAATTTTTCTTAAATTATTTCCATACTTATATACTCACTTATAATAATTCAAAAATTTATATCCTATAATTCTAGTTAATTTTTCTCATTCAATTCTCACCATACCCATACTTTTATATTCTTTATTTTATCAATTTTATTTTATTTCATATTTCACATATAAAATTCCTAATTTAACTGAATCTACTAATCACTTCATTTATTTCTCTCATAAGATAATTTCTAATTGACTAAATTTTGAAAAAGATATAATAATTACATTGTCATTATGACCTATAAATATGTTTTTTAGGTAAGTATAGTTAATTACATACATGAATATGAATCTTAGAAGTTGCCTCTAGATAACTTATAGCTAACTACATAGTAGACTTGACTATATAGTTAACTATATGCATAAATATTTATTTTTTAATCCTATAGTCTAGTAGGCCTTTATAAATTGCTTTCTAGGTTTGCATAGTTGATTATATTTTGAAATATTTCATACACTGTGTTATACAAAATGTTTGGAAAAATTTAACCACCTTATAATATTGAAATTGATTGTTATATGTTAGATAATGTTAAATACAAAATGTAAGGCTATGCAAAGAGATATAGTGATGTTATGCTATATTCTTTTATTTGTAAATGAGGTTAATTTTTATGATTAAGATTGAAATGCTTTATTGGCATAAGAATTGTGATGAGGTGATGTTATACTATTATGATTTCAAACATTAGATTTTATAACAGCTTATGAAGGGTAAAGTTAACTTAGAGGGATAAGGATATAATGATGAGCAACAAGGATGGGTAGTAATTATAAGGAGATTTACTTCCTTTCCATTAATTTGTTCTTAATTTATTATTGAATTTATGCCTTTGAGTTATATGAATTATAATGTGTTGCTATTATAATATGTATGAGAATGATATTGGATTGTTATCATTGAATTGTGAAATTTTGGATATGAGTGTAATAGACTTATGATTCAATTTCCTTAATGAGGTTGGTGCCAATAGTGGTATGATTATAATTTGGTTTAATATTATGTATGTTTATATTTGTTTCCTTAAAACGTAGGCCATTTTTTATAATACCATCTTTTTTCCCTCCACTAAGATATGAAAGCTTATTAACTTTTTTAAGATGTCTCCTATAAAAAATGGGTTGTAAAACTTTTATTATATTATAATTAAGTTTTAATTATTTTATAATACCATTGCTTATTTATTAAGTTTTCAAAAAAAAACTCATTATCTTTCTTTTTCTCTTTTCCATTAGGAAATATTTCCCTTGGGTGCTTAGTTGTTATCCAATAGAATGGAAGTAAACCTATTCATGCATCTTAACACTAAGGTAAGTCATGAAACAATTAGAATAGATATTTATGCATACCTATTTGATGTATAATGGACTTTCAATCATTTATTTTCATTCTCTATCTCGCTTATATTTACTAAAATGTAATGCATTATTGCATGTTTCAAATTGTATTATTCACTTAGTAAGGTAAGGTTGGTAAATGACTACTGATATTAATTCCTTACATCAATCACATACCCCAAGATGAGTCGTGACAAAAGTGGTATTAGAGTATGATATAAAGTGTAAAAATGCTTTTTGTTTAAATTTATAATCTAGAGGTCTTTAACTCTTCAAGTGAATAATTTTAAAACCTAAGCCCTTGATAATAAGCTGATAACTATTGAAAATGGGGCATAGTGAAATTAATCATTATCTTTTTATGCACTATAATCTTCATAGGCCACTTTTGACCATAAGTAACTAAGGATAATTAATGTAAATATTCTTTCTATTTAAAATTATTTCAATGCCCTTATTAATAAGAACCTTTAGTTTTAATGTTGATTGTGCTTGAAATAATTGATAAATGGTTTGCCTATTTTGAGAACTTATGGTTACCTTTGTTTTCCCATACCTATAACTTGAAAAAGTTGATTAAATGTATGCTATTATATATGTGAATTGTTTGAGGTGATTTTTGTTAATAATGTAATACTTAAGTTTTATAATGTTAAGAATACCACATTAACAACTTTAATCTTAATTTAAGTTAAATGTTAGAATAGAAAGTTTGGTGAATTGGTCAATTAAAAGGTAAGTAATTTCCTATTTCATTTTCACAAACTAGGTTAGTGTATGGATGGATTGTCTTTAATTATACAGAATAATGATAATTAAAACTTTAAGTGAGTGATTTTGGTAAATAATCAATTTAGGTTATTTTTAATTTATACATCAAAAATCTAATTTCTTTTATTTAAATTTCTTTAATTATAATAGGAGCAACAAACCACTTAGTACATGTTTAGTGTAATGATTAGAAATCTCAATTGTCAATTACAAGTTAAATAATTACAATGATAACTAAAATATCTAACCAAATTATGTCCAGTCATACATTACTACCTTTACCAAACACATGCAATAAATCGCTTATAATCAATGTTAATATTCAACTAGTCTAGTTAAAATTACCTTATGACTTATCCTTACAGCCAAGGTTAAGCCCAAATACTAGCCATTAGTATAATTAAAAGTAATGAACATTTCAATATATTAGATACTATCACAATCCACCTAGGTCGTGAGTAGCATAGAACCTATTTTTTGACTTCCACTAGCCTGTTCTAACCTAATTTTGGTACTATTACATAGTTGCTAACAATCAAATTGATTTTATAGGCATTTTCAAAAGTATTTATAAATAACATTTGAACTATCACAAGTTTACACTATTAGTACAAGGCCCACACATTTCTGATTATAGGCTATTATTAATAATGGTTGCCCATACAACAATGCATTAGAGACTTTCACTTCTATTGTATTGGTAGAGAAGGATGAGCTTTTATTAAAGCATCTATAAAGAAAGGAAATAACTAACAATGAGTTAATAACTTAGTAAGTAAATAATTCACTTATTAAAGCATTTACATGTATATAAATGCATTTTACATTTAGGATTATACAATCCTATTCTTAATCATGTACAATCCCATTCATTTATTAGTACAAAGCCTAAACATTTCTTATTACAAACTATTGTTAATTATGGTTGCCTATACAATAATGTATTAGAAATTTTCACTTTTATTATATTAGTGGAAGGGGATGAGCTTTTACGAGAGCATCCATAAAGAACGAAAATAACTAATTGTGAGTTAATGAATCAATAAGTAAATAATTCACTTATTAAGGCATTTACATGTATATAAATGCATTTTACATTTAGGATTATACGATTCCATTCTTAATGATGTTCAATCATGATTCATCTATTAATCATATTGCAATAGTAATAAATATTTAAATTAGATATCAAGAACAATGATAAATAAAGTAATTAAATCGCTTTGTGACTCTTGCTCAACTTTATCTATTATAAATCTAACCTTATTCCTTTGAGGCCATCTTTATCTGTTTATAAATAGTTTCGTAGATTCAATACTAAACATAATTGTAACATATCATATTCCCCAATCATATTTCTTATCGATATCATATTTTGTTCTAAAAATTCATCATCATTAATATCAACAAGATCATCCATGAACTAAATATATCAATACATAATTATACAACTTATTATCGATGCATAATTTCAATATAATTATGGTATAAGGCAACAACATGATAGTTGAATATAAGGTTCTAAAAGCAAAACCTAAAGTCTATATTGAACTATGGTACTAAGTATTATTGTCTAGAGGCTATTAATTTCATCATATTCAACTATGATAGTCAAGTATAAGCTTTAGGGAAATGACTTTTAGGCTATAGTCAGTTACTATAACCAAGTATTAGCTTCCTGAGATGAGTTCTAGAAAGGGCATTCCACTATAATAGTTAAATATAGCCTAATGGAGATAATTTCCAAGCTTATATTTGATTATCATATTCAAATACAAGCTAATTTTTCTAGCTATCTTGTGATTTCTACTATACAAATAGTAAGTTTATTCCAAGTTTCACCTTATTTTCTTTCTTAAATAAACTTCAAAGATTCATTAATTAAAGCTTGGTTTGAAGAAAATTCTTTACCTAAATTAATATGTTGAGGGAGAGAAATTTAGACAAAATACATATAACCTCTTCGAAGTATGGCCTTATATCAAATGACCCTTCTTAAACTTTCAAATCTTACAAATAATTCCTTTGAACTTTTCCAAAATATAAAAATGCTAGAGTTTTAGATAACTAGGCAGAGCAACCATTGCTATCATGTTTCACTTCCTAGCAATTGAAGATTATTGTTATTTTTTCACTTATTGGTGGTTTTAAATTACCGTTAAGTGAATTGGAAAAATGATAGCCTTAGTTTATAATTGCCTCTAAGTGATATAGAAGTGCCAATAAATTATTCTACTATTTTTTTTGCATTTTCATATTTTAGAAAAGTTTAATGGTATTATTTCTAAGATTTAAAAGTTCAAAAAGGTCATTTGATATAAGGTTATATTTTAGGAGGGTTATATGTATTTTGCTCAATTTTAAAAGAGAAAAGGTGGTTTTGAGATGAGAATAGGGCGAAATGGTTAATTATGGGTTTTTTTAATTTCATTAAAGGTAATTAAGTAATATTAAGGATATCCAAGGGTAAAATAGGAAAGTGATATCCTAAATCCCCTTTATACATACTTAATCAAATATAATTTTACACAATCCTTAAATTCATTTCATTCTTTCTATTTATGTCATAAAATTATATTTTCCTCAATTAAATTCTCCTCCTAAACACATTCACGTTAATCAAATTAATTATTCATTCATATAAATATAATTAAAAAGGTAATAAATTTTTTTCTAATTTTTTAAAGGTGTAACAAAGATAATCTTTACAAATGACGAGCTTTAAATCCGCTAGAACAACAATAGACTTATAAATGTTAAAGTCTCATAAAAAGGCTCTAAGTATGTAATTAAGACCTAAAACGTAATTTTTTACAATTACTCTACCTAAACCATTATTAACTTTATCATTAAAGTGTGCTTGGCGAACCATCTCTACTATGTACACACTGGCTTTTTATTCCTTATGTATGTAGTTTGGCTTGATTAAACTACTTTTGAACTAAATTAGAATAATCATTTGTCATCATTCATGGTTTTCTAGGTAACTATGTTTCATAGTGCTCATTCCACATCATTTCAATCTCATTGATAGGAGGTATCCTCCCATTTTTATCACTAAGATATATCTTTCCATTCTTACCATTGGGATATATCCTCCTTGTCTTAATATTGATAACTAGTTTTCGATGATTATGCAATTTTCATTGCTTAAAAAAATTGATGTAGAACCATGGAAAAATAAATAGGATATCTTGGCTAAGCAAGTGTGCCACCTTTAAGCAAAAATTAAAATTCTCCAATAACATCCGTATTACTAGCATAAAATCCTATTGTTATTATTGGCCTACCTCTCATCCACTCCTTTAGCAACCCTCAGCATATTGCTTCCATTATTACTAATCCTTCCAAATAACTCATACAAATGCTAACCACAACCATACAATCCATAATAATCCATGTCTCTTTTTTTGCATTTTTTCTTCAAAATAAAACTTTCTACATTTAATTAGAAAATAAATAGATTTTGCCCTACTTTTTTGAATATTTTAAAAGAAAATGCTTTATGTACTCACTTTTTAGGAGTGAATCATTCATTCTCATTTAATAGATAATGAAATTCACAAAATTATGAACCCTATAATTTATAAGGAAAAAGTAAGTAGGAAATAAGTTCAAGAAAATAAAAGTAATACTACTCTATTTTTAAATTATTACTACCCTAATTTGTAAATTAACTTGATCCATTGTTCCTTGTCTAAGCATTTTCATGCGACATATGTTACATATATATAGAAAGCATAGTAGTACTTTTTATATTCTTACTGCATATATATTATACTTATTAAGGAATATATTTAATTTGATCATTTAAAAATAATATACATAATAATATAATAAATTATAATTACATTTTAAATAAGTATATTAGTTTTTTTAATTCATTTTTTCTTTTTATAATCATATTCATGTTTCAATAGTGATAGATTTTGGTGTATTATTTTTACAATGTACCATTAGATCAACATTTTAAATTTATTAATTTATACAATATTATACAAGTTAAATAAAATATAATGATTTAAAACTACTAGTGCACCGTAAAATAGTGCACATAATTTAAGCTATTTTAATATTCCATATCGGGTAAATTAGGTAGGGAGCTTATAACTGGTGATGTAAATATACACATACATTAAGGTTAAGAAAGGGGAAAGGGTCATTGGTACTTCCCTACTATTTTTCCTGCTTAAATGGCGGAAAAACACATTGTCATGCCATATTGACATAGTCATATAGAAATGGAGAAAGAAAAAGGGAAAAACTTCTAGGAAAAATGTGAGAGAAAAAAAAGGGAAAAAATAGCATAGGGAAGCTCAAGCAATAATCTACTAAAGGTTTTAGAAGCTATAAAATCCTCAGAGGCAAGCTTCTTCAAGCTCTTTATTATTCAATTCGATCATTATTTCTTCTTCAGCCCTTAATTTTCAAGAACTTTATTCCTTATTCCTCATTTTGTGATGTCTGTTGATGATTTTTACATTGGATTTCATATTTGTTTCTTCTTTTTTTGGTGAAACTCTTTTTTTTTCTTTAATACATCAGTTATGCTTTGTATCAGATGAATTGTTTGTTTAAAAAACTTGTGATTGTGTCATCTAGTTTAGGTTAATTTATACTGCTTATGTTAATTTAAATTAGCTTATTTTTGCACTACCAAATTAAATTATAGATAATGTTTTTAGTTTTGATATTTCATATCATTGGCTTTGGATTTTAATCTGCTATTTATAAAAGTTAGTTACTTCTAGCATTATGGTATTACCATTGAATTGATAATATTTTATTTTATAGCTATTCTTGTTGTTTTCACCTTGTTAGTTATACTTAAGTAGCCAATTTCTATGAATTTTTACTTTTTCTTTGCTTATGTTTCCAAAAGAAGTAATTTGTAATTTAATAGGCTATTGCTTGACACATTGCCACAGGTTGTTAAGAATCATGTTCAACTATTGACTGAACTTGCAAATATGGATTTCAAGGATACACTTAATTTTGGTTCCCTTGCGGGCTACCTTATAATATCCTTGCTTTATTTTTTCTTTTCCTATCAAAAGATTATTGCTTAAATCTATCCATTATAACTATGCCACATTCAATTTTATAATGCTTAATTTGTGAAAGCCTTTAGCTTCTCTTATGGGGACTAAATTCATGTTTTTATTTGATTATCTAATAATTAAATTCACTAATTAATGTAAACACTGGTACACACACAAAAACTTCTCAAATGGTTTAATTAGGCATAGGAGAAATGAGGAAAGGGAAAGATACTGAGGTTAACTTCATAAAATTTTATCAATAAGTTATCTACTATTTAAATGGATGCATCATGCAGAATGTGGTCATAATACCTAAACTCTAACGCCATTTGGGCCTTTAAGGGTTTAAGGGTAGAGTACCAAACCAGGTGAAAAGCCTAATGCCCCTAATTGTTAAATATTTTGGGAGCAAGCTCAACTATAGCTTTTAGGAATTTTAATTCATTACCATTGATCTTTATATTTGCCTTCCAACTAAGTTATCACCATAAGGTCAAGTGATATGGTTATTATCATGCATGTTGTGGTTATTAGGTGTATAAAACCTTACAATGCAATGCATTCTATATTAGTCTTAAACTAAGCAGTTAATGATTGACATGAAATAATGAAAGTGAAACTAAAGCTTTCATTGAGACTATTTTTATTGGATATTAGGTGTGTTTAGTGACTAGTGATATCGAGCTGAAATAAATGGTTAAAAAAGTTATATGGTTTCAAAATTAAGGGAAATATATAACAATTCAAGTCTTTTGTTGAGAATGAAGGGGTAATCAAGTATATGAGCATTGTAAGTTACTTGGATTTTATTTAAATGATGGCCAATATGAGTTTTCTTTCATTTTTAAGTTACCCTTCATGTGTACTTGCAATTTGTTCTCATTAATGTTTTAAAATTATTGAATGCCTTGTTTTCCCATTTATTCCTTCTTGTTTCCTCCTTTTCCTATAATGATAAATTATTTACATGACTAAAAACTTATTTTAGTCTTTGTAAGATTGAATTTTTGTCAATTTTATCTCTAACTAAAAGCCTGTATCAATTTAGAATTTGTAAAATTAAAAACTCTTAAATTTTAGTCCTTTCATATAAACTTTTAGTTAAGGAAGTACAATATGAAGGGGCTCAAAGGATTAAATTAATATAAACTTTTAATCAAGTATGAAATTGATAAAAATTTAATTTTACAAGGACTAAAATGTGTTTTTAGTTAATAGTAAACATAAAATTTGTATCCATTTTTATTCATTTATTGTGGAGAAAATATGTACCAAGTTATTTACAAATCTTATTATGATAATATGATGCACTATTTTACTTATGAGCTATTTTAGCACCTTTTTTATTATGTGCATCATTATTTCCACCTTAACTTCAAGATTGACATTTTGGAAAGATTTGTTTGGATGTTAATTAATGCTTGCTAAATAGATTTATCCTTCAAGTGGTTTTAAAATATGTAGAGTTTGACTTGTTTAGCTATCTATCACAAATTCTTACTTTTGGAATCAAGGTAAGTGAGTTAAGGATTAAGTTTATTAGTTTCTTATTTACTAAGATATATAGGTCATGGACCTATCTCTTATAATCTTATATTTTAATTATAAATAGATATATCAGCCTCTTGTAAAAGCATGACTTCAAGAATGATTTTTTCTTAACATGGTATATAGAGCCTTTATCTAGATCACAGAGGAGATCACAGTAAAAACTCAGATCTAACTGTAAAGTGTGCAGTGTTACAAAATAACAAAGTTGCTGTTTAGGATGAATAACAAAAATTTAGTGCATTTTTTAGAGATTTAGGTTGAGGGTAGAACAGATTAATGATTAGGGACCTTATCTAATCAGCACATGCAACACATGCGCAACTTAGTGGGAGGCACATGAGAACCACTCACAAGGCATCTTTCTAGCGTGTGTAAGCATATGAGACATTTTCCGGCAATCGACTTCTCGCCAATGACATCTTGGTTCCTTTTGCATTCATCTGTTTGGTAACTCATGCAATCTAATAACTCTGGTGTGATTTTTCTAATTTTTTTAGTTATTTTTTGAATTTTTTTGTTAATTCTTTCTGCAAGTTTATTCTTATAATTGGTGAGGTTTCTAATTTTGATGCATCCAACACATTCAAAAATAGTAATGGTGAAGGAAAATTAAAGTTAAAGGCATTTTTTTTATTTACTTTTAATTGGTGATCGAATAACTGAATGGAAATTAGATTTAAAAGGTTAATAATATATAGGATAGAAAAAGGCTATTCAGTGTTATCTTGATAAGGCTCGTATGACTAATCACCTTACCAAAGATCCACCTATAGATGATACGAAAGAAAAATAAATTATGGAAGATCAGATTAATATGTAATACTTTAACTTCTGAGATTAATGATAATACTGTGCATTATGAAATAGTCAAAGAATTATGAGAAACTTTTAAATCACTTTATTCTACAAAGGACAACATGCACCAAATTTATGATCCGTCTTCATTATTAATTCATCTTAATGTGAATGGTAAAATTCCATCTCAAATCTATACTGATTTTTACTGAGCCTTTCAACAATGGTGTTCTTTTTTAGCTACTACTACTAATGTTGATACAATGCATTCTCAATGAGAACAATTTGGAGTTATGTATTTTCTTATAGCATTGCCCTCTATTCTTTTTTACCTATTACTACTAATGCTGATGCAATGCATTCTCAACGAAAACAATTTAGAGTTATGTGTTTTCTCATGGCATTGTCCTCTAAACTTAGTACTGCTAGTCAACAAATTTTATCTAGTTCTAATTCTCTCACTATGAAATTTATTTTTTATCGTATTCAATGAGTATATAATGACTCGTCTTCTTTTTTTTACACATATAAATGAGTCATTTACCTTAGTTGGTTCTAGTACTTATAGTGGTCTTAGTGGTACTAAAGATGGCAAGGGGAGAAGAAGTAGAGGACGAGGTGATTTTGGTAAGTGTGGTAATTTTAATGGAAGTGGTATTGTTTCTTGCTATCACTATAAAGAGTTTGGACATATCAAGAAGTTTTGCTCTAAGTTACTTGAAAAAAATACACCACTATCTCAGTTTACGCATGTCATCACAAATAATTAGACACAAGATATTTATGATAATAGTACTATAAGTTTGTCAAAAAGTAAGTATATTGAATATTTATAGTTCCAAGCATCTCGACAACTACCATTTATTTTAGCATAAATAAGTAATTCCATTGCATGCCTTTCCTATACTAATTCTAGATGAATCATTGATTCCGGTGTTACTGATTATATGACGAGTCAAGTAGGTATTATATTTTTTTTTACCCTCTTCTTTTTCTCATGTTACTTTAACCAATGGGTCTAAAGCATCTATTATTAGTTATGGTATGGTGGATGTTATCCCTAATATATCCTTATTTGATGTATTATGTCTTTCAAACTTTCTATTTAATCTGCTTTTAGTTAGTCAAATAATACATGCCTATAATTGTGGTGTCTTTTTTTTCCCTAACTATTGTGTTTTTTAGGATCTTTGATGAAGAAGATTTTTGATAGGGGTACGAATTAGATAGTCTATATGTTCTTGAAAAGAAAGTTCCTTGGCCAATTGTTGTTGACGCTATTATCACTCCACACGAGCTTCATTATTGTATGGGCCACTTGTCCTTGTCAACCTTACAAATATTATTTCCTAGTTTCAATTCTTTATCTACTTTAAATTATGAGTCTTGTTAGTTTACTAAATAGCAATATTGATCTTATGTTTCTAGAGTCAATAAGCGGGTTGCATTTGCATTTACATTTAAGTTAATATATTCAAATGTTTGAGGTCCTTGCCTAATAGTCTCTAGGTCTAGTTTTTAATATTTTATTACTTTTGTGGATGATTATTCAAAAGTTACTTGGCTTTATTTAATGAAGAACTAATCATTTCATGCTGAAATTTTGAATCAATTTAACACATTTATTCATAATTTTCGGAATGATAATACTAAAGAATATTTTTCTATTCCATTTGTATTTTATTTGTCCTAACATGGAATAATTCATCAATCTTTTTATACAGTTATTCCATAACAAAATAGGGTAGCTAAATGAAAAAATATCACTTAATAAAAGTCTCATCTGCTTTGTTGTTTTAGATGAAAATGTCTAAAATTTTTTAGGCAGATGCAATCTCCATAGCTTGTTTCTTAATTAGTCAAATGCCTTCTTCAATTTTTTATGATCAAGTACTTTACTCTATTTTATTTCCTTTATCCTCACATATTTTTGAATGTACTTGTTTTGTTCAAAATTATCGTCCTAAGGTATCTAAACTTCATCCACGATCTTTAAAGTGTATATTTCTTGGTTATTCTCGTTCGTAAAAAGGATATTGGTGTTACTCTCCTAGTTTACAGCATTATATTATCTTGTTTGATCTTACATTCTTTGATACCATTCCCTTTTTTGGCTCTTCCAAGTCTTCTATAAGTGAGACTAATTCTCTTGATGAATACTTCCTCATGTATTCTACTCCTCAGGAACCTCAAGTCCTTTTAGAAAATAATTAGGTTTGTCCTCTTATTAAATATGTTTATTTTTGTAAGAAGTAAGTACCAACTGTAGTATCTCCCCCACTTGACAATGTTAACAAACTAGAAGCTATACTAATATTTAATAAATCACCTGCTTCATCCTTTTTATTAACTTCGTCCTCATCAGATCCTCCTCCCTTACCATTTGATCTTAACATCCCTATTGCCTATTGAAAAGGTACACGTAGTTGCACACAGTGCGACAATACTAATTACCCTTACTTTATTTCTAACTATGTATCCTATACTTCCCTGTCTCTATCCTTTCAATCATTTATTACCTCACTTGATTCCATTACTATTCTTAATTCTAATATAGAAGTAGTCTCTCAATCTTGATGGTGTGTTACAATGGATGAAGAGATGCAAACTCTTACTACAAATCAAGCATGAGATATTGTCTCATTACTAGAAAGAAAACAATCCATTAGGTGTAAGTGGTGTAAACTGTAAAAGTTAATCCTGATGGTATTGTTGCTAGATTAAAGGCCCATCTAATGGTAAAAAGGTATGTGCAATCTTATGGTATTGATTATTTAGAAACTTTTTCTCTTGTTGCCAAAATTTCCTCTGCTCGATTGATTATCTCTTTTATTGCCTCCCATAGCTATCCTCTTTATCAACTTGATATAAAAAATACCTTTTTACATAGTGATGTACTTGAAGAGGTATACATAGAGCAATCACCTAGATTTGTTGCTCAGAGGGAGTGTGACAAGGTTTATTAATTAAAGAAATCTTTATATGGCTTGAAGCAATCTCCTTAAGTTTGATTTGGAAGATTTAATGAGGCAGTGACAGAATTTAGGATGAAAAAATGTGCCTATGACTACTCAACATTTTATAAACAAATAGATTCTAGTTACATTCTTTTAGTTGTATATGTGGATGATATTGTGATCATAGGTAACGATAAATTAGGTATTTCAAAGTTGAAAGATTTTCTTCAAATTAAGTTTGAGACTAAGGACCTCAAGATACTATAATATTTCTTGGGGATTGAAATTGCTCAAAGAAGGAAAGGAATTTTCTTATGTCAAAGGAAATATGTTTTTAATCTCTTAAGTGAAATAAGAATGCTTGGATCTAAATCTTGTAATGCTTTTGTGATTCCAAACATTAAGCTTGGCTTAGAAGATAGGGAATTGCTAGATGATCCAAAGCAATATTGACGACCAATGGAAAAATTGAACTGCTTTACTATAACCAAATTAGATATTTCCTTTTCAGTAAGTGTAGTAAGTTAATTTATGAATTCTCGTAGAACATCACATTAGGATGTGGTTATACATATTCTAAAATATCTCAAGAAAGCTCCTAGATGTAGGGTCTTATATAAAAATTATAGCCATTACAAAATTGAAGTTTTTTTTATACAGATTAGGGTAGGATGCCTTATAGATAGAAGATCCACCATTGGATACTATGTGTTTATCGGTGGGAATCTTGTGTCTTGAAAAGGTAAGAAACAAGTGATAGTATCATGCTCAAGCGCAAAATTCAAGTATCGAGCCATGGCTCATGCTATATCCAAACTTGTATAAATTTCTTACCTTCTTTGTCAACTTAGAGTTGAGACTTCCAAAGCCATATAGTTATGATGTGATAATCAGGTTGCTACTCATATTGCTACAAATACAATCTTTCATGAAAGAATAAAATATGTAGAAGTTGATTATCATTTTGTCAAAGAAAAACTTTAGGAAAGGATTATTAATCTAAGACATGTTAGAACTGGAGATTAATAAGCTGACTTATTTATTCAAGCTCTTCAAGAAAAAATTGATTAATAATATTTATAATGAATTAGGCATGTTTGATATTTATACTCCCGCTTGAAGAGAAGTGTTAGTAAATTAAAGATTAGGTTTATTAGATTTTGGTTTATTAAGATATAGGAGTCATCGGCCTATCTCTTATAACCCTAAATTTTTATTATTTTTATTACAAATAGATATGTCAGCCTCTTGCAAGAGCATGACTTCAAGAATTATTTTCTTTTAACAAAGGTATATATAATCTATACATTTTTAGTTACTCTTTATTCATATCTATGCATCAACACATTGGTTTATCTCATCACTAGCAAATTAAGTGCTTTTTAATGTGATCTTGTTTGGTTAGGCAAGCATATGGTATGGCAAACATCTTAAAATGACTTTTATCAACTCAAGATTCTTAAGAGTAAGAGCATAGCTCCATGTTTTATTAGGTAAAAGTTGTTTGTTAAGAACTCATTTCTCAAATATATATATTGTGTTAAAATTAGGGATTGTAAATGGGTTGAGTAGAGCTGAACTACACTTTTGCTTGTTCGAACTCAAGCTCAAGCCTGAGCAAAATAAACAAATTCAAGCTTGAGCATGAGCTCAAATTCCAAAAGCTCAACAAGCTCATGCTCAAGCTCGAATTTGTTTATTAAATGAGCTTTGATATATTTTACGATTTTTTTAGCAAATAATAATAAAATAAGATGTAATATAGTTTCTTTATACAAATAAATCAAATCTCAAATATGAATCTCTTTCTATTCCAACAAATATACAAATAAAATAATCAAATTGTGTTATTTGAACATTGCCTAATAATTACACAAGTAATAACAAAGTAGAAAATTTATCATTTGAAGTCCTAATATTTTCATGTAATTCAAACATAAAAAAATAGAATTTAAGGTATTTAATGCACAATTTTCTTTGCCTTTTTTGTTTCTATGAAATAAAACTAGTAAATTTTTTTGTTAATATCAAAATATTCAATAATTAAATGAACTAATAATTTAATAAAATGATAAACAATATTAGAAATAAAAATATATATAGAAGTTAGTTTAGACTTGTGAATATCAAGAACTTTGTATTATGATGCTTGAGCTTGGCTTATCAATTATATAAGCTTGGCTCGTTTAGGCTCCAATTCATTTAACTCAAACATGATTCGAATTTTTTTCTGAACTGAACTTGAACTGTTCATGAGTAGTTTGGTTCATTTACGGCTCTAGTTAAAATTCATTAAAGTTTCTTACTACACCAAGACACATCAAATATTTTCTCTAGTACATAAAGGGCTCTTCTCTTATTGATTAATATATGGGAATAATCTTCTCACCCATTCTGTTAATAAAAGTATATTGTATAGAATTGAGCAGATTCTAAGTTGCCTCAAGACCACGCTAAAACAAGATTTTTATTCAGGGGATGCCTATGCTTTCAATGTCTGTTTGCATTATGATGTTTATTTGATATATGAAGGTCAGGTTGAGATGTTGTCTGTATTCTTAATCTGTTTCCATTTTCTTGTTTGTTGATTTCTTCCGAACTTGTAACATGCTGTTCAAATTATTGTGCTGCATTTTTATAGACAAGTATAGAAAGTTGGAAACAAATAGGTGAATGAGATTGTTGTCACTCTCCATAAGGCTAGGGCATGTAACTAAATTTGCCATCTCTGTACTAAGCTAAAATATCACAAGAATATTTATTCATAGGAATGCATATGTTGAGAGACCTTTGTTGCATGATAATGATTATACTAAATGGTAAAGAGAATCAAGTTTGGTAGAAAGAGCACCGACAATTATGATTATCACATGAAATCCATCCTAACACACCAAATTCTAATTTTTAAATTTGGTAACTATAGTCAGTCAAAAATAGATCCACTTTCATAGTAACAAACCATGTTGTGTAAGCTACTGAGGTCCCGTGAGGATAAATGCTTAAATACAAGGCTAACATTTGATTAAATTACAGGCCAGCAGCCAATTGGCAGTTGAATCTGTTTTTGGATTAAGAACAATTCTGAGCCGTATGTGTACCAATTAGCTCAGATGCAAGGGATTGTCCTTATTCCTCCATAGTCAAACAGATGTTGGCTCAAATGTAAAGGCTCATCCCTCTTAGTTCAAATGTAGTGGGAGGTTGTTGGAAGATTAAAGTTGCTCTGAATTTGCTAGGTGCAGTGTAGATAAGCCTACTTGGACTGGTCTAGAGAGGGGGGTACTGGCAGTTTCTGTCTTACCAATATATATATATATATATATGTATATATATATGTGTGTGTGTGTATATATATATGTACAGATATGTATAAAAAAACAAAACATATACAGGGGTTTAGGTGGGTGTGCATGTACATCTATGATTCTATACACACCATATGTTCGTGTATATACACAAATAAATGTACATACACAAACACTCATCTAAGAACGTAGTCATAGGTGTGTGTGCGCATATGCTCAAACACATGACTTCTAAAAATAACATTTTTTCACTTGCTATAAATTGCTTGTATCAATCTCAAATTTAAGGAAGAATAACTTTTGGGTTATGCTTAACCACAATATAATTCCTTAGTTGATTGACTGTAATATATATATATGATATTAAGCCTGATACAAAATAAAAGAATACAACCCAGCTGGAATATAACATAAAGAAAAGGAATGCTCTTTATTTGATTAATTTTAACTGCGCAATATAAATCCAAGGTACAGAAAAGAGGGAGAAAGTAATTGAGTGGAATTTACATCAATTCTGACCGTCAAATTAATAAGCATTAGCAACTCTATCGCATTTCATTTCATACTTGGAAGTACAAGAGACAATTTTTAAAAGTCTGGCTCAGTATATTATCATGCATGCATTTGGCTTAAGTGTATTCCAGAACATGTTTATCTTAAATGCATAACATAAGTAAAGATTCCTTCTACTGATTGAAGTAAATATAAGGCCCACAGAAAACAGAGAAAACGAAAGTTGGGTGGTGAGTAAATATCAACTTTGACCTCAACTATAATCCTTTTTATTCTTAATTTCATAATTTTAAGAAGTAAATACAGATGTTTAAATTGTGATACTTTAATGCATAAACTTTGGTTAAATGTAATATTATGGATAAGTTTCAAACAGCTACTTTATAAAGTGTCATGTATAGATTCTGAATTGCGTTAGGTTGTATCTTTCTACTAAACAAGTGAAGCTTTTGTACTTGCTACTTACCTTAGGTGTTGCATTTTCTTTGCATTTTGAACACTTATTCTTCTGCTTTTTCCTTAAGCAAGCAAAGTACAGGGGAAGCTTAAAATACAAGTGCTCAATATAGTCCTCCTACAACTTTGCAAATTAGACAAAAGATCCCCTTGGAGGAAAAATTAATTAGCCAAAGTCCACAAAAAGATAAGAAAATAATCTTGTTTGATATAAATATTGTCAGGATAATTTTTCACTTAAATACTCCGGCATTTTCTTCCAGTGGTGCAACATACACCTACAAGCACACATCGTAGCAGCTTTCGCCTTCTCTTTTTTAAGCCATTGACAAAAAACCAATGAAAGTAAGGAAATGAATCACAGTGCTAGCAGCTTCTTCTCTGATGAGCCATGTTTTATTCTGTGGTTGTGATTGAACTGGAAAAAAAAAATAGTTCTCGTATATCTTTTGACTTGTGGAGTTGTTTGAGGAACTTCTTGATTACTGTCATTCTCCAAATTTCGTTTGACAGTTGTCTTATTGACATCAAACATTGTATTATGTGGTTGATTTACTTCATGCAGCTGCTTCAGGATCTCCTGAGATTTTGTGTGTCAACAATTTTAGCTTTGATGAAATTCCCCATTTCTGGTGACAAAGGATTAATGGACGCACTTCAAAGTTTCATTTTAGAAGTGCTAAATCTAGCAAAGGATTCTATATCTGAAGTCAAGGTAGTACACTTTTCTCTGTATATCACTTGAGTAACTTCTATTATCATCCTCAGTTTATTAGTCCTATCATTGATCTTGTGTATTTAAATTTGTCATAATAGGAGGTCATCTTTTCAATTCCTAGTAGTGTCCACTGTTTATCGATTTTGTCCTTCTTACTTTAGTTGAAGGACAAAATTGATATGACTTGGAAAGTAGGTTTATTGGATTGCTAAATTTAAACATTCAAAGAAAGTTGATCAAGACTGCTCATCTCGTAGAGGCTCAAACATTAATTCACTCTTCAATTTTCACGTAACATTTTATTTTACTTACAAAGCTGTGAATGAGAGAGATGTTCTTCGCCTTTCCTCCCCATTTTCACCTAAAGGATTAACAAGCATCCTCAATTTGAAGTTTTTTCATATCTTAGTCTACTGGGAGGAGGTAGGGCCAGCTGTGCTTTTTATTATTTTTTCTGATCCTTTAGAATTTCAAGGAAACAGCTGTGATCGGCCAGTGGGCTTAATTTATTTGTTTTGCTGATTCCAACCCTCAACTCCCACCAAGTGGGAGACCTTTTGGTATCTTGATGCCAGGCTTCTATTTTCTGGTCATCTTAACAGTTAGTTTATTGAGAAACAAACTCTGTACTAAATATATACCTTTGACTAACTAGTAAGAATTGCTCATTTCATATTACTCTTTGCAGCAAATACAGTACAAGTTTAATTTTCTCTAATATCATTAAGTAGGCACAGATGCTCATATTTCTTCTAGCCTTGTCGCATTCAATTAACCTGTTATATCTTTGTAATGGAAGAAACAAGTAGGTAGGAGCACAATCAGTGTATTCTAAATTCCAGCATACTCTCTGTACCTGCGCTTGCCTGTTGTCTTGGGTTATAGACTTAAAACAATGCTAGTGGGGACAGCTTGTATAAAGACAGATTTTTACCAGTGACTTGTTGCCTATTATTTGCATAAGCATCAATACAGACTGAGAAAAATCTGTTCTATCCCGCCCTTTCTAGTTTATCCACAATATTCTCCATCTGTTTCTAAGAATAATTTTTTGTTTCCTTGCAGAAAATGCAATCATTTGGACCAGAATTACTGAAGGTCACACAATATGTCATCGATGCTGTCATAGAATTACGCAAGGAGTGTTCCGAATCAGTAAACTGGGAAAACTTTAACGAAAACCCATTGCGCCTCGAGATGCCCAACAATGTGGACCATGTTATCAACATAACAAATTGTGGAGTAGAAAAGCTGCCACAGATTTGGCGTCCTTGCGGCAAATGATGGTGGAAATTCAGTGAGCATTCTTAATGTTTCATGGAAAGGTGTAGTATCTTTGCTTCAAATTGGCAGGGAAATTTTGACAGAAAAAGTAAACATAGCTGATATAGTAGTAACTTCACTTTCATTGGTAACCGAACCTCTGAAATGTGCTGCTGAGGCTTGGTCATCTTCACAAAGAGACACCATTTCCATAACCGAAGCTAAAAGGATTTGTGTGCCGGTGAAATGTTACCTGATTAATGCAATTAAAATATGCTCACTGTATCCCTGCCAGGCTTATACTGTGTACAAGGAGATTACACTTTGTGTCCTCGTGATCACAATCTTTAGAATTGCACTATGCAATGAAAGTCATTTGAAAAGTGCATGTGCAGTTTGTACTGAGCTTTTGGGCAAACATCCCTGGATCTCGTAATATCTTTCCTAAATTCAAATAAAATGAAGCTGGAATAGAAGACTGAGGTGCTGGGGTGGCTGTTCACTAAGGAAGGGGACTCTCATTCTAGCCTTGACAGTCCAGCCATAGCTGATTTTAACTTAAACCCTCTGTTTGGAACTGGGGTAATTGGGGGGGGGGGGGGGAGAAGAGGAGGGTGGAAAGGGGTGGAAATCGAATTTCAACTTGTTTAGGTGGTGAGTGAAAATTGAGGCGAGGTAAATAGAAGTAAAAAATTTTGGTGGACCCACAGTGAAATAAACTCCTCTGAAATGGGACATTTTTGGAGGTGAAATCGGCCTTTCACCCATTTTTCCAGCTGCTGCCCTCCATCAAGTCCACTACTACCTTCATCCATTTTGCTGCTACCTTTCAACTCCTCGGCCACACGTAGCATGCCTCGCAACGGAGAAGTCCAAGCTTGAGTCGCCGACGATTTGCACCGTATAGGTATGTGTTGTTTAACGGTTGCCTTCCCTTCTGAGCTGCCTAGGTGTATGCTTTATTTCCTGAGCAGAGCACTTGTTGTCCGGTGGAGGATCAGAAGTTGCACTATTTCTGGGCATAGGAAAGGCTACGAAGTTGGTTGTAGGCAGCTGAATGTTGTCGATATGCTTGGCGGCAGCTGCTGGGAGGCAGGGCGGCGATGGGCTCTGGTTTTTGTCAAACCAGGTTAGGTCGTTCTGTTCTGAACTCGACCCGAACTCGACCCAAACCCGGGTTGACAGAAACCAGACCCGATTGGGTTTTTTTTTCCTTCTTTTTTTGAAATTTTTTTCCTTTTTTAATTTTTTTTAAGAATTTCTTTCTTTTTCTTCTTATTTAAATGGTATTTCCTTTCTCAAATGAACTATGTATTAGAGTTTTTTCTGGATGCATTTTAGTATAAAAATTAATGTTAAATAGGCATTAGTCTTATTGAATGATATGTGAAGGCTATGTATAGGTAGTGCTAGTAAAAAATCCTAAATAAAAATGAAGATATGGAATTAATAATATTTCGCTTTTCCAAAAGATATTGTACAATTATAGTGTAAAGTTTGAAAATTTTATTAAATATATTAAATTTAAAATTTTAAATACAAATATAGAAATAATAAGTATAAAATTTGACATAAATTATTTTATCCGTAATTTATTAAGAATAATTCTAAAATAAATTTGACTTTCTCCTTTAAAACAAATTTAAAATCTAAAATTAGTATTTACATATAAAATTTATGGTGATTAAAAATAAAAAATATGATGGAATAAATATAGATGGTTTGAAAATATAAAATAATAAAATATTTATTGATTAAAATAAAAATAGAAAATATTTTTAATATTTTAATAAAATCTAAAATAAAAAATAGAAATTTATTTAAAAATTTATCATTTTACTATAAATCTTTTAATTGAGTTTATTGAAGTAATATCATTACAAAAACTAATAATATATTATGAGGGTATTATAGTAATTTTACTCAATCTTATTTCCTTTCCCCAAATTTCACTCATTTCAAATAAAAAAAAATTAATTTCACTCTTATTTCTATCCCCTTCTATTTTCATCAATTCCAAACAATTTAGGTAAAATTACTTCCCCCTCCATTTCTCCTCCTCCCCTTCCATTTTCACCTAAACCCAAACAGACCATTAAGTTTGGTGCATGAAGTTTTTCGCATAAGCTGTGAAGGCATGAGCCAAAGAAGACTACTAGTGATAGGTCGGGTTGTATTATTTATTGATTTCCTGAGGTGTTCTATTGTGCTTGATGATGGAGCAATAGCAGGCATAAACCGGAATCTTCCTTGGTTTCTGGATATTTTAGTTGAAGAAGATATATACTCTTACATGCTTGTTTTACACGTTCCTTTCTCGAATA
Source organism: Sindora glabra (assembly GCA_020226215.1). Classification (NCBI taxonomy): domain Eukaryota; kingdom Viridiplantae; phylum Streptophyta; class Magnoliopsida; order Fabales; family Fabaceae; genus Sindora; species Sindora glabra. The sequence goes on along the minus strand of CM035232.1, from coordinate 16,184,552 downwards.
GATCTGGAAAGGCAACAGAGCTGGTTTGGCCGCCTCTGTTTACTAATATCTGTCATGCATTGGAAACTTTCATGATTGTAGTCTCTTCTAGTGTTGCTTGGGGTGATTTGGAGTCGTTCTTACAAGAGAACATGTTTCATCCTCACTTCCTTTGCTGGGAGTTTGTGATGGAATGCTGGGGCTTCATGCTCCGACATGCCGAGACAGAAATGGCAAATGGCATCATTAGCAAACTGAGTTCATTACTCATGTCGCTGGCGTCTCTAGAGTCAGTTCTCCTTCCTAATTCTTGCCTCGGAAAGTTGGCAAGATCAATCTGCCTTCTGCTTACCTATGGTGCTCAGTCATTGGTAGACCAGGTCTACATGTCTGTTATTGGTGACAGGACATCCCAGTCATCATCAGTTTTGTGTTTGGCTCTGTTCATTGAAGGCTTCCCACTTGATTTGCTGTCCGATGATTTGAGAACTAATGCCATTAACAAAATTATCTCCGATTATCTTAACTTCATTGACAATTTTGACCAAACATCATTAGGGGCATGCACTTCTGATCTGTTTGGTATTCCAGTCTTCATTCTGTCTGCCTCTTTGCAATCACTGTAAGTTATTTGTTTTAGCCAAATGGAAAACACTACATATCGGCTTCATCGATTTATATGATAGTTTTATCAAGTTTGGTCTCTGTTTTTTAGGTTTTGAATTACTTAATTAATTTTCATGACTAATTTCTTTCTTTCACTCTTGCACAAAGTCATAACATTATTTTAGTGTCATTATTAATTAAGCAATACCCTTTTCTTCAGCCAGGTCACTTTATCTGATATAGTGCAGGGACCTTAAAATTTTTGAATTCAATCATCCGAAACTACAGTAAGTTCAGTGGATGATGTAATGAAGGATCGATATCTTCAGCTTTTGGGGGAAACACTAGGGACCATCTCATCTTTGGAGCATCTTTAAGCATCAAATTACATTGAACAAGTCAACCTGGAGCTTCAAAACATCTTTTATCTCTGGACAAGCTGCCTCTGATCCACTATTGTACAAATGTAAACCAAATTTGTCTCATTTCATGGCTGGACTTATTCACATGGAAATGTCTGAAAAGGAAGATGATCCAAGGAACTGCGCTGTTTGGGAATTGTATCACATGCTCTTGAAAGCGCAGCACTGGGCTTTGGTTCATTTGGCAATGACAGCCTTTGGATATTATGCCCACCATACCAGGTGCGGTAAGCTATGGCGGTTTGCACCAGACGATGCAGCTCTTGCTTATGATATGACTTCAGGAGTAGAGATAAATAAAGACATATTCATGCTTGAGCTCAAAGCCTTTCTCGACAAGGAATTGGCTCTTCTTACAAACGCACCAAGCTCTGAACGGCTTCAGCTGCTGGGAAGAGAAGCTCTTGTGCTTAAAAATATGGTTCATAAGATTTCAGACATTGTTGACAGGGGATTGGAATGTGAGAGCATGGAAATCGATGATAATAATCAGTTGAAAAGAAAGAGGAAGCTTCCAGATGAAATTAGCCGAGGACTAGAATTGCTGAAGAATGGTTTAAAGATTATTGGTGACGGCCTTTCTTAGTGGCAGCTTGATCAATTTCAGACTAACGAACTTCATGACAGGTTCTTGACTCAGTTTTCTCAACTTGAAAATGTAATTAGTTGTTTCATCTGCGGTGCCGGTAACATTCTATAGACATGTCTTAAATCAATCTATGTGCCTCAAGATTATTGTGTTTGTGCTTGTAATTGAATTGCAACGAATACAATATATATCAATATATATATATGTATATATATATATAGAGAGAGAGAGAGAGAAGCAAGGAAACAAAGCATTACATTTGTCACGTAACTGGGTCGGAGATTATTACTAAGTCCGGTGAGAACGAGCTGAGATGATGAACATCTCTACGCATTATCAAGATAATGATGGGCTTTGCAAAGGCTAAAGACATCCACGACTAGAAATTTATTGTTCGTGTTCTTTTATCATTTCCGAAGATGAAATAATTTACGAAAGAAATCTGAAAGCTAAAGAAGATATTTAGGTGCCTAGGTACTGTTTACTCTTTATTTTCAATTTTGCATTTTTATGACCATATATATATTCCTCTAATGGCGTTGCTATGCAAAATTAGGCACAATGCATGATGATTAATTTGTCTTCAACCGTTGAGAGGTTAAGACATCTGCACCTTCATTTTGTATTGCATTTATTATAATTATAATTACACAAATTTTGAACTCAACTGTCACAATATAATTAAGAGCTATTTTTTTTCTTGTAAGAGTGATGATTTATTTAATACACATGTAAGATCGAGGGTTTGAATTTATGATATGAGGGGAATAAAATTCATAAGACAATATCGGATGTGAATGTACCATTACAGATTCCAGCAAATTAATAACTATTTCAATAATACCAGAAGTATTAACAATATTAACACCAATCATCGCAGTGTTGGAGGAATTGTTTATTTTGATAAAAAAATATCTTTTATACAAATAATTTTATTCATATGTTTATAGATTAATTAATATGTTGATAAAAAAATATTTTTTTTATTTAGTATTATATGTTGTGAGTGTCAAAAAAATCACATATTTTTTTTCATAAAAAATTGCTTTTCCTCATTGCATGGCGCAGCTCATGAGTTGGTTAATTATAATGCACATAAGCAGTAGAGCATGAAAGAACTTTACTTGTATACACTCGAATGATATATATATATATATATGTTTGGTTAATGAAGGGTGGACTGTTATAACTAGAATGTATAAGAATTTAATGTATCTTAGATGGTGGATTGCAGTCCCTGTAAGTTCTTGTGGGTACTGGCTTAGAAAAGATCCACTATTTCAATCATGTGTATAGAAAAACAACAGATGTGCAGGTTAGTTTGCAAGTTTTGCTGTGGATCTTTTGGGTTTTCATGTTTTTCATTTCTAATCCTAATGGATCAAGTACTTTATATTGGGGCAATGTGACTCGTCTTATTTATTTATTTATTTTTTAATTTTTGTTGTTGTTGTGTGGGGGGAGGGTTGGAAGAACATGTAAGGTGTATAGTTTGCTTTTCCAATATCTTTTTCACGATTCATCTTCTCATGAAACCAAGGAATGAATGAATGGATAAAATTTAAGTAAAGCTTTTTAGGTGTTTGTTATAAAAAATTTTATTTAAATTATGGTAAATGTATTGATTGTTATATTAATTATTAATAATTTCAATTTGATAATTATAATAACTGGTAATATTACAATTAATACACATATTATAATATTTGAATGAAGAACTCTAGGACAAACACTTAAGGAATTTTATATAAGTTTTGTCTTGAATGAATTAAATTAAATAAAACTTTGTGAAATACAAAGTAAACAATTTAACAAAGAAAATAAGTTATGATAATATATATAATTTAGATGATACTTGTATTCATATTAGTTATAAAATTTACTATTTATGCTTTAATTAATTTATTTAGAAATAATTGGGAGAAATAGTATTCATTATATTAAAGAGAATAATTAGGGAGTGTTTATTAAGAGAAAAGTATTAACAAAGAATTTTTACAAAAAAATCTCGTATAAAAGTTCTATACCAAAAAGGGTTGAGAATTGGATTGACGTTGACAAGTATTCAGGTGAAGGTGCAATGATGGCTAAAGTTATATTATGAGGGTGTTTAGCAAACAATTTGTAGAATAGCTTTTAGTTATTTGATCAAAAATTAGTTGACTGACTAATTAAATAAATTATTTATAGCGTTTGAAACAGTTGATTGCCATTAAAACAACAAAAAATGAAATGCTAGCAAATGCTGCGTTTCTGATCATTTGTTTCATAAAAAGCATTTCCTTTCTAATTTTGCCTTTCCTTAAGAACAAAAAAAAAAACCTGCACTCTGATTCCTTTCTACCTCAATCTAGTGCTAGCAAACTCAAATTCCTCTCTTCCTGCAACTGCATCGCTGCCAATCAATGGCTTATTCAGCTCCATCAAAAATTGATTAGGAAAAAAGGAAATTGGATCCATGTTAGATACAAGAACATCATGTACATATACCTTAGAAAAGGCATCCTCTGTTTTGACCAGGGCTCTTAAAATACCCACTTTACTATTTTCAATCTTATTGATTTTCGCTTTCGACTTGTCTTGCTCTTGCCCATCCTTTTCATGTAAACCTTCTTCCGACTTCATACTCCAACGTAAACGCAAATATCCCAATTGTGGCTGGCTGGGAAATAGACGCTGCTTGGGAGGTCCCCATAGCCATTCTTAACTCTTGTGATAAGTTAAAAATCTTTTTAATTTTATTTATTTAATTTATAAATTATATTAATTTTATTTTAAAGAAATATTTAATATATATAATAATTCATGATAATGTATTATTCAAAATAAAATTTAATCTATAAAATAATTTATAAAATTTAAAATATTAAAATAAAAAATACTCAAATAATTTATAAAATATACTCATATCCTTATATGTTATTTTACATGCAAATAACTAATTTTATCAAACATTCTTGTTCAAATAACTAATATAATCAGTTATTTAAATTAATTAATACAATTAACCATCAACTAACAGTTAAAGGTGTACATGGGTTGGGCCTATCGGATTTGGGCTAGACCTTCTGCATTTTATACATTTAAAAGCTTAGCTTGAGCTTGGGCCCGGTCCGTATTTAAGAAAAAAATTTAGCTCAAGCCCGGCCCAATATACATTTTGAAAAGCTCGATTATGGCCCGAAAGCCCTAAAAAATAGAAAAAATTACACCTGGACAAGTCTCACATTAATAAATATACAATGACATTCAGAACTAGGAATGCACACAACTGCTAGACGATTCCTAATTATATTATAATATTAATTTTGGGTTAAATGAGCTTCATTTAATATATATTAAATGTAAAACATCTGAACAATTGTATTTACGAAACCAATCGGGACATTTAGAACCAAGAACTCACCGACCGTACATGGTAAACGGCGAGCGAAAGTTAATCGAATAGAGAAATGTTAGAAGGACCAATGAACGGCAAATGAAGAATCGCAGGAATGACTAGCAAACAGAGAAAAATGCAAATTGGCTTTAAGAAGGAGATAATGTTATCGGACTAAATAATCGGTGCTTCATGCACAACTCACTGCAACCAAAGGGCGATACTTGGAGGGAAGTGTATGGGCTTCAGCAGCTGCGGGGTCAAAGGCATGGGAAGGAGACGGAGACAGAGACAGGGTAGAGTTCACACTCACAAGGTTTAGGATTGGGATGCAGGTGAGGGTGGGTAGTTTTAGGAATTATAAATTAGCCGATTAGGGTTATAAAAATTAAAAAATATTATATATTCAAGCGGGCCGGGTTATAGGTCGGGTCTCTAGTTGCAGCCCGACCCCAGCCCAATCACAAGCCGAGCAGAAAAAAATGACCCATTTGCTAACCGAGCATAAAAAAAAAGGCTTAAATACATTATTTTTGCGAGTCAGGCTTCACAAGTTGGGTGGGTCATCTGACCATGTCCACCTCTACTAACAGTTAATTGAATCAATTAACCGCTACAACTATCAACTAATTGCCAAACACCCCCTATATAAGATAAGATTGATAAACTTTTATGATACTATGGATTTAAATCCTTTCATTTTTCTATTAATTTCCTTAATTTTTTATTAATTTCTTTTAATTTAAGAATGGAAAGTTAAATTTCTATTCCAAAACTCAGTTTTTTTAATTAGAACCAGTATATTAATAAAAAGTTATTTTTTAAACCTAATAGCTCAACTTTCATGTAATGCATGATATTCTTTTCCAATCAAAATTAATAAAAATGTATATATACATTTCATGTTTCACAAGTAAATATTATTTAAAAATTATTATAAAGTTAATATGATTTGTACAATTAAAAAATTCTAATTAAAAAATAAAAATATATGCAAATATAAATATATATTACTCTTCTTTTTTAAATTTTCTATAAAAATCTTTTCTTTTATGAAAAAATTAATGTAAAATACTAAAATCAATAATTAAATAAAGAAAACTAAAGTTTGAGAAATTAAATGCTCAATCTTATCAAATATGCATATTTCAAAATTATTTTAAAAGTATACTAGTAATTTTTTTTACTAATAAATAAATTATAACTTATTATGTATAAGAATTATAATGATTTATAATATAAGCATATAAAAATAATTCATTAAGAATATGAAATATATTTAAATAAAAAATAATTATTTTATATTACACAAATATTTTACTTAGAAATAATTTTAAATTTGGTATGTGTGAAACATCAATTACTAAAAATATTAGTAAAATTATAAAATTAACAATTTAAAGTTTAATATAATTTAAAATGTAATGAGAAATTTATTTCAATAATTATTAAATTTAAACAATAGCATGAAAGGATAGTATTGTAAATAAAATAAAGTATTTTAAAAATATATTTATAATCTAAAATAGAAGTTAAATATATATTTACTATAAATTAGTTTTAGTAAAACAAAGTGGTAACAAATATAAAATATATGTTTATATGAACATTATAATGATAATAATATTAACTAAATATGCAAAAGTATTATAATGATTTACAATATGAATTTATATAAATAATTCATTAAAATGTAAAATATATTTGAATAAAAAATAATTATAATATTTTTAATATAAATATTAAATATGATTTATTAGTAAATTATAAAATTATTTATTTATTTAAAAGAGGATAGAAAATTAAATAATTATAATATATTAAATTTTAAAAAATAAATTAATCTAATAAGATATAAAAATAATAAATATTGCATTAAATGCTCTTTAACACGAATCTCTTTGAAGGTTATTTTAGGTAGAATTTTTTTTCTTATTTTAGGAAAGAAATTTGTAGGTGAAAAAGTTTTAGAATAAGATATAAAACATAGATAGATATACAGTTAAAGGAAGATATAGATATAAAATAAAAAATATTCGGACATAATTATAAAGTGATATAATATTAATTCTTTTGCTATTCCATTTTCTATCTTTTTTTTACAATTTTAAGACAAATATTAAAAATGATTTAATAGTGAATTGTGAAATTTTTTCATTTATTTAAAAAAGGATAAAAATTAAATAATTGTAATATATTAAATTTAAAAAAAGTAAATTGATATAATAAAATATACAAAAATGACATTTCTTACATTAAATGTTCTTTGACATAAATTTTTTTAAAACTTAGTTTAGGTGATTATTTATTTTTCTTTTTGTAAAGAAAATTTATAGGTTAAAAAGCTTTCAAGGAATATATAGATAAATAAATTTGTCCCCTAAATTTATGCTCTATATGTCTTTCAACAACAGGGAAGGATCCAAATTCAATGTTCTAAGAATTATGGCTTGACTTTTTTTCAAATAATTCTTTCTTAGGGTTGTTAGCCCTCCATAATAATAAAAAAGAAACAAAAATAGGATAAGTTTATTATTTGCTTTTGTTGAAAAATTAGATCAAGAATTTGAAAAGCTAATCATAAGATTATGTCCATCATATTACATAGTATATGAATTTGTGCAAATTAATAAATGAGAAATGATTATAGTGAAAAATTATACCTGAATATTAATATAATGTTTCTAATACTAGATTTAATATTATTTATGATCATAGAATATTTTGTATTTTAGATTTACTTTTTTTCAAGTTCAAATTTATTTTGTTTTCCTGAACATGAAAAAAGAAAAAAGAATCATAAAGTGTTAAGAGGTATTGTTTAACTCTCATTCCTTATATACATTACAAACCTTGTTTCAATGATGTTATTACAAGTATATATAAAATAAGACTTAAGATATCTTCCTAATGGGTTGAATTGGGTTAACTTACCCATTATAAAAAGCCTAGAATAAAAGTTTATAAAATAAAATATTCATATAAACCTAAGTGTCCAAATTCAGTCCAGTCATAATATGATCAATAACTTAGACCTAACCAAAATGCTTTACATTATTGTATATTTTTTAATGTAAGTTCACAAATTATCACCAATTATATTAATCCAAAATATAATTCTAACAATCTCCTCACCAGGATAGCATAATTAGTAAAGCAAAACTTTAGATTACAATAATGAATGCCAAATAATGAACATGATTCTAGTATAACCATTGGTCTAAAACAATATTATAAGCATTTAACATGAAGATTATAATATTTGGTAAAGATATTAATGTAACATATTAAGACTTGCACCTAGATGACCAAAATAAAAAGTGGATATGGAATAATTGTGGTATGTACAAATAGTAAATGTAATTAAACATATATCTTAACTTTACGATTTAAATATCTACCCAAAATATCAAGTGAAAATCAATAATCTTAACATAATAAATAAGATAGAGTCTAATTGTCTTTATATGCCAAATCATAATGTTTAGTTTTAACAAATACAACAACATCAACATAATAAATCATATATGCATATAACATGCATCACTTATGTATACTTCTACTAATCCAATACATCATAAGGCTAAATTAAGCTAATACATTTATAAAGTAGTGATTTATATATACATACTTGAAGTATGTATATTGTAGCTGTACTTAATATATGGTCAATCACATAATATATTTGACATATTATATAATTAAATTATAACACTCTTACTAATATAACATATCATAAGGTCTTATTATCTCGTGGGCCAATCAAACTCCAAATGATAAAATTAGGGGGATCATATAACTACTAATCATCATAAGTATAAAACTTATTTACTTTTCTTTCCAATTGTATTGAAAGAAACAAGCAATAACAACACCATAATATAGATATATAACTATAGTATTTTAAACACTATATAAGACCCAAGTATAATTGTTGCAACATAAAAATGCAAAATTAAACTTTGCTATTTCAAATTGTTACCTCACAAAAAAATATTTAATTCATTTATTCTAACTAACATACATTATAAATTTCTATTCGACATTATTCATAAAATAATATCCCATATTGTCATTAACACATATCCACAAAAGATTATTAATTGACGGTTTAAACATAAATATAAGTAAGTACACTACCCCATCAAGGTAGCTATGAATGTTTATTTCACATTTGTCATAAAATAGTACCTTCTACTACCATAACTATAAATTCATAAATGATTTTTTCAATTAATAGTTTTAACATAATAAGACTTTCTCCTTTTAATTGGGAACTTGACCTTCATTCTATAACAACTTAAATATACATATGGGCATATATATATATATGTGTGTGTGTGTGTGTGTGTGTGTGTATGTGTCAATGAGGACATAAAAATTATATAAGTTTCCACCCTTTTTAAAACAAAGGAATCATATTTGATAAAAAGGGATGTCATTTTGAAAAGTTTTCATTTTACTTATCTTAAGGATTTCATAACTACAGTTTATCATAATTAGCTCCACAATAGATAGATGTACAATTAGTCAAACTACAAATATCAAACATTACAAAAGTTCACTAAAATATAGGTCAAGTTTTGCAAAATATTTAACCGACAAAAAACTTAAACATAAGTTAATATATAAATATTAACTCTACCAAAATGAAAGGTATAAAACTAATCAATTTATATTTCATGAGACTTAACCAAAATAGTAATTTAAAAAACTAATATTATATTATAGCTTCTCAAATAACTTTTTAGGAATAATAGCTATCATACAAAAACTTTTCTTACAATTGATCTTATGATAAATGGATACACAATCACAAGAAATGATAAATAATAAACATAAACAGTTTATAGTAACATAAAACATCCTTTTATAAACTTCTAGTGCTCACAATTAGCCCCAAACAATAATTACATAATAAAATTTCATATATACCACGTAGAGAAAAACATCTATTATGCATATAATCACATTATTCATGGTCATTATTTCCTTAAATAATATGCAATTTTTGCAATATACAAATAAGTTTATATTGAATAGTATTACACTCATAAATTTAACATTAATAAAGCATTTAAAATCTAAAAATATAATATGATTTTTATTATGATTGGTCCCACAATAGATAGGCTTGTAGTCATACAAAAATACACTATAGGATCTATTGATAACATTATACTCTTAAATTTGATGCTAATAAAGTATTTAAAATTTAAGGATATATGTAAAATTACATTTTTGTCATGACTAAACTCGCGATGAGTGAGCTCACAATTATACAAAATATGAAATAATTTTTTAATTAACGTTTAACTTAAATAATAGTGTAAAATAAACTACCTTCATTTGTAATTTACTTTAACTATACAGATTTTTCCTTTAATTTCAAATCCTACAGGATAATTTATTTAACAAAAAAAATTAAGAATACTTCTATTTCTATCTTTTTATTCTTTTTTATAATTTTATTAAAAAATAATTATGAAAAGATAATTATGTTTTTTCTTTTATTTGTTCATTAGATGCAAGAATTAAGAGAACTATGAAGCTTTTCCAAGCTGAAAAGTAACTAAAGTAGATGAAATTGAGGAGGTAAGAGGATTCCAAGGCTAATATAAGGGTTGTAGAATTTTTCATCAAGAAAGCCCTTGTGTTTTTGTTCATTAGATTTCTTTCTTCTCTCTAAAATCTAAAACAAATTAGCTTAATGTTTGCAAAACCAAACATAACCTAGAATAGAGCTAAATTTCTTCATAAATCTTTTTTCAGTTATAAGATTTTCATGATGCAAACACTATGAGATCCCAGTAATTTCTTTACAAATCCATTTTTCACAAATCCCTTTACTTCATAGATACCTCTTATAGAGTCCTAATTTTTTTCCCTAAATTTGCTCATATGGTTAGACCTGGATATACCTACTAGCAAAACAGTAAGGTATCTTTCATATAGTGTTACACCTTTAAAATTTTAGAGTTTTATTTATTTATTTTAACTAGCAATTTTATGTATTTATTGGTAATTAAGAAAATTCATGGAAAGGATTATGATTGGTATTTAAATCTAGGAAATAGAGTTTTAATGTGAAAATAGGCGTGATTAAATTAAATTTAAAGATGTGTGAAATTAGGATTGAAAAATATACTTGAGGATATTTAGGATAACCATTTCTTAAAATGCCCTTATAAATTTTAAAAAGTCTAAAGTTGCCCTTGGTAATTACAAAAACCTTTAACTCTCCTATTTTTCACTTTGCGGTTCCTAAATCTTTTCCTTCCTCCTCCTTAAAACCAATATCTCTTCTCCATCTGAACTTTGTTAATTCTTAAGTAAATTTAGAAATTTCTTACTTCTAGCATTCTCAAGACAAGGTAATGTCATCTTTTAACATAATTTCTTATTAAATTTCTTGTGAAATTGATATTAGAAGGAATTAGAGATTTGTTTTTCAAGTTGTAATTGTTAAATGGAATAGGGTGCCCAGCTCAATCTCCTTCAATCTCCCTCCAGTTCAAGGTAAGTAAACAATTTGCTTATTCTTTTGGTTATATAAATTGGATATTCTTGTGATATTATCTAAAATATGTTGAATTAATGATATACAAGCAATAAATGATAAGGACTAGTGTTACAGGAAGTTATATAGGTGTACTACTAGCTAAATTAAGGTTTCTATGTGATATGTATGATTTGTTGGCATTAGTGGATAGAAAATATTAAAATTTTATGAAATTTAGAAATACATATGGAGGAATTGATTATGTAATCGATTTTAGGCATTTAAAACCAAATCCAAGGCTTAGGAGTCAATTATACAATCAATTCATAGAAAATCCAGAATCGTTTTATTTAATAATTAGTTACTTACATAGGCAGTTAACTAATTTAATTAATTATTAATTAATTATATTAACTAATTTAACCAGTTAATTACATTAGTTATTTAAATAAAAATATTTAGTAAAATTATTTATTTATAATTAATTATTTATATGTAAAATGATAAATAAGGACATGAGTTATATTTTATGAGTTATTTGAATATTTTTTTATTTTAATAATATTTTAATATTTTAAAGTATATTATTTAATAAATTAAATTTTTTTATAAATAATATATCATTATTTAGTAGATAATTTATTATATATAAAATATTTCTTTAAATTAAATTAATATAATTTTTTAGTTATTAAATTTCCTTTTAAGAAATCAATATGAATGCTCTAGATTTTTTTAAAGAAAAACAAAGCTAAAAATACTAAAATTAATTAGGCATAATTTAACTTTTTTGCAAATAATTTATGAAATAGCTAATTGAAAATGTTGAAATCACCAGCATTTTCAAAATGACTTTTCAAAGGTAATTAACTATTTAAATTAACTAATTACTAAATACAAAAATTAACTTATTAGTAAGTCAATTAGTTAATTTCACTCAAACCAATCAAAAATCATTTTCGAAATAAGTCTAATATATTCTTGAGTGAGTTGATTATGCAATTGATACATAATGCTAAAGGATTCATAGTGCTAAAGGCTAAATCCTAAGCACGTGAATCAATTATACAATTGATCCTTGAGGTTTAGAATTAAACTAGGCCATTATGAATCGATTGTGCAATCAATTCATAAAGTTTTATTTTATGTTTCACTAATTAAGACACTACACATTAGTCCTTTAATGGGAAATTAACTTTAACATTGATATTTATTCATGTTATTACTATTTTTCTTCTTTGATTTGTATTTCATGATTAAATATACATATGAATGTTTATGATGAGATGTGGGTAATTTCTTTATGCATGGCTTGCTGTAAATACTTGATGATGAATTTTTCAGAAATCGTGATATATAACAATGAACAAATGAGGGAAAGTGAATATATAACAATGAACAAATGAGGAAAAGTGAAGGATAAGAGGAATAAAGTTAGGTCTATCATGAAAAATACATATGCCAGGAAGGATAAGGTTAGATTTGTTATGAATAATATACTAAGAGAGATAAAAGTTTTAACTGTTGCTATTTATAAATTATATATATTATATAGAAAGAGTTTAAGTCATTGTTTATATTATGTAGTGCTCATAATTGCTAGTGTATTAGTTAAGATTTTTAGTAAAAAATATACTAAATAAGTAAATTATGCACTTATTAAGACTTCAAGTCTAACTATTGTGTTTTTACAAATTTACAAATGCATAGGTAAAGGCTTTTTAATCGCCACTTATAATCCAAGAATAGAAGTATCTTGAGTAACCATTATTAACAACTAGGAAGTTAGAGTAGGTCTTGATAGGTAGTTAGAGGAACTTTATACATATTAAATAGAACCCATAGTTAGCATTCACTATAAATGTTATTTTGAAAATAAAATAGATTAATGAATTTTGTTATTAAAGTAGTAGCTATGTGATAATACCATATTAGGTTAAATAGGCTGCTGAATAATAGTAATAGAATCAATGCTGGTCATGACATATAGGGTTTATGGAAAATTAATAGCATTTGAATATGAAACTCTTTATATTTCATTTCATATATACAAAATTTTTCTCACACCTAAGGTTTAGTGCTTTAAGATGAGATCTTAGCCTATCATCACTTTATAGGAATTCTATCCTATTTCCTTCATTAACTCATCGTACTCGATCCCTGTTATTCACTAATAGTTTTATCTTCTTTTCTTCCCTATTCTTTTGTTGTCACATCTAGATCTCATTGTGTTTTGGATTTTAATGTGTTAATTTGTATTTTATAGTTTTACAATTTTATAATTCTAATATTCTAAATTTGTTATTTTGCATTTTTGCATTGATATGGGTTATGGTTATTCTTGTTATAGTCGAAGTGGGATGATAAAAAATGTACTAGTAAAAAATTAAAGTAGTAATCTTGTTCATACTTGCTTTCTTAATTATTATTATTAATGGGGCAAAATAATAAGTGTTATGCATATTTAGAGAAGTAGTTTTGGTTTATTTTTATGAAAAATACATTAATTTTATTGATCAAATGGTGATAAATATCGTGACTGTTAGTTACAAAAGGATTTATGCATAGCATTTATTTTGATTTTAGGGAAAGGCATTGTAGGATTTGAAATTAAATGAGATGTTTGCATAATTAAAGTAAACAATAGGAAAGGACAATGTATTTTATTCTTTTACATGGTGATTTTCACTTCTTTTTTAAAGTTAGACATCTTGCAATTCCTCAATTTTACAACCATTAAATATAGATATTTTAATAATTTTATTTTGATTTTGTCATTGTGCAACATTAACAACATAACTTCCACAGAGCTTAATTTGAGTTTTTCAAAATTTTCATGCAAATTTTAATTCACGTTAAATTCACAAGGTAAAATGATAGAAAATTTTAATTTACTTGCTTAAAACATATTATTAATAGTTTAATTCTTATAATACTTTATGTGGTTAAAACACATTTTCACAAATAATTGAATAAATACAATAAATAATAATAACTTTAGTCAAAATTATTACAAATTTGTGCTCTTACATACAATTTCCAAAAAATAAATAACATCATGTATAATCTGGGAGACATAAAACTTATAATCACACAATAAATAAAATTAGTAATTATCAAAATTATTTCATTATAATGTATCCATTTTAATGGTAGATTATTGTCAATTAACTTGAGTTATTAAAGCTTATAATTACTAGTTATTCAAGGTCAAGCCTTAATTAATAGTTATATAATTGAAGTATGGCTATATATCACCCATTTTCTTAACGTGCTTTCAAACTATAAATTTAATCTGATATGAGATTGAGATTGAGATTGAGATTGGTTAACCTAGTTTGATAATAAACTAGAATTAGTAAGTGTTAACTTATTGAATTATTGGGTTAACCTATTAGTCTAATATTATTAGTAAATAATAAATATATTAATATGTACGTATAGATATTAAAATTATATTTTAATATATATATAACATTAAATGTATATAAATTAAATAATTTTTAATATTAAAATTAATAAATTTATATATTTAATATTATCAATATATATTATATAAGTTTATCAAAATAAATAATTATATTAAATTTAAAAAGTTAATAAAAATCATGTAAGAAATTAAAATATTATCATAGAATTTAAAAATTGATAAAAAATAATTACATAAAGCAATTATTATAACAAAACATACATAAAATAATTATTATAACTAAATAAATATATTAATTAGAGTAATAAATTATTACTCTTATAGTAAAATAGTAATATATTTATGTTGGAAATTCGGATTATCATATGCAGCGAAAATTTAAAATTTGATCCGAATTCTACCTAGGATCTATGCAAAAATCATAAATCAATGATTAGGGTTTCACTTATTGGGCATTCATGTTTCTACTGATCAAAACTTGAGAGCGGATGAATCTAACGCTGGCCGGAAGGTACAGTGTCTCTACGGTATCTACACGGAGTGAACAACGACCTCTCACCCTCCATGAATCTATTAGGATGTGTTTTTCTCTCTAGGAATTAGAATTAGATATTTTCTGAATGATTTAGGGTTTGTATGGAAGCTTTGAGCATGTACATAATGTGTTGCCCTCAAGCCTCTTTTTATAGAACTTAGGCAAGCCACAATCCTAGTCTTATTAGGATAATGCTTCTAAAATCCTAATCACACTTAACAACTCATTTTATCCTTATCGTAGGACTTATCTATTAATTATCTAATATTAGATAATATTATCTCATAATATAAATATCTTAATATTAGATAATTACATATAGTTATTAAATATCAAAATAATATTATCTCATAATATATTTATTTAATATCTGATAACGTAATTATTTAATATTACTTTAATATCAAATAATATCACATAATATATATATATATATATATTACGTGAATAACACATTATTATTCTTAATAATAATATATATGCACGAAAATAAGTCCAATTAATTAGATATTAATATAATTAAAGTTCAATTAATTATTATCTTATTCCTACTCCTTTTGTGTGACCCTGTAGGTTCTTACTACGTTGACAATGACTCATTATTGAGCCATAAACAGTGAGCAGTATCTAGTAATACATCACTGCCATTTAAGTAGTAAAAATATATGTGATTCGACATCCATCTAATACATGATTAACGTTTTGCATCATAACCCTTTTGTAATAATATCCAAATTGAACTGGAGGCATGGAATATGTCATCCTCGTTAATGTTCAATTTATATTTCTTGATATTGAGTAGATTTAAAATAAATGATTAATATCACATATTAATCCAATTGAGCATGGCCATGCATTTTTAAGTCTCACTCAATTAAGGGGCCCAAGGATATTTCTCTTTTATACAAGAGTAACAAAATCTCATCTACATCACTCACTTCCCTCTGCATGATTTATGACACACTCAATCAATGCCCTATTCGTCATCCTGATTAAAGGTGACATATGACAATATTAAAGTGAATAATTTCTCATATAGGAAATCGTAATGTTCAAAGTTTATGTGTATTTGTGATCATATAAGAATAACTTATGACACATCTATCCATGCAATATTCTCATAATGGATTAGTTCAATACATTATTCACTAATAATGTACTCATGTATTGACTTGATATCACATATCCATGATTCGTAATCATAAGTCATTATACATGCTAGTCTCGATGTATTATTATTATCCTTTTCGTAATAATACTTGACTAGGGGTATTTTAGGAATAGCGAAGTTATTCCAAGGATAATTATTATATTGAGTTATAAATTGCACATAATAATAAAAAAATTATAAAAATAAAATATAATAATTAATTATCTAAAATAAAACATAATACATTGTGTATTACTTCAATCATCTATATAATTAGTTCCTAGGACACACACCAATAATTTACACATTTATTATGAATTTAGTTAACAAAATATTTGTATCCATTTTAATTAATAGTAAAAATCTTTAAATTAGGTCCTTTAGCTTTTATTCCTTTAGTTGTGAGGCTTTTTT
Organism: Sindora glabra; assembly: GCA_020226215.1. NCBI lineage: Eukaryota > Viridiplantae > Streptophyta > Magnoliopsida > Fabales > Fabaceae > Sindora > Sindora glabra. Next base: position 16,167,546 of record CM035232.1, on the reverse strand, counting down.
GCATTAAAAATTGTCTATCTTAATTTATTTTTTTATTATTTTAGTTATACATAATAATGTAATTTTTTAAATGATAATATTAATAAAATAAATATTTATAAAAATAATAATAATCATAATTATATATTTTAATTAATTAATGATATAAAATTAGTGATAAATAAATAAATTTTATAACGATAATAATAAAATATAACTATCATAAAATCCATCTTATAAAAGTTGACATATGACTAATACTTATACTAATATTATAACAATCTAATCTGGAAAAAAAAAGTAATCGAATCTGAGATTGATTTATAATTTTTATCTTTTGAATTAGTTGGATAAAATTGAGTTAACCCATTTCTTATAGGTATAGTGTACTCATGCTAGATGTGCAACTCATATGCTTATACGTTATCATTTTTTATAATTATTATTAATTAAATTTAATAAAAATAATTTTATTTTTATATTTATAAAAAATATAAAAAATAAAATTAATTTAATAAGAATGTAAATAATTTTTTATATTTTATAAAAAATAAAAAATTTATTTTTTCAATTTATTAAATAATAATTAATTACATAATTTATTTTTTTATATTTTAAAAATAAAACTTCTCGTAGTACAAACCCACTCCACAATATCAAGTTAGGGATGGAGATCCTTAAAGTGTCAAAAATACTTTAAAGTAATCACATTCATTAATTTTAAAATCAATAATTTTAAATATTTTAAATAAAAAAATTATAAATCATTAATTTTGAAATCAATAAATTTAATGTCTCACTTTTTTCTTTAAAATACTTTTGGCATTTTAGAAAATCTTGATCCATCAAGCCAGTACGATGATCATGATTCTACGACCCAGCCAAAACGAACGTCCACGGAAAAGAAAACATTGCCATCCAGAAATGTCCACAACCTTCCTGTCATCTGCTCCATCATTCTTTTCACGGTCTCCGGAGAGTTCGTCGGTCCTCGATATTTTGCTCACTGACCTTTTCCACGCGTATGGTTACCCTTTTTTTTTTTCCCCTGTTACTTCGCTGACTTGCCGTCGTTTACTGTACTCACTCCACGCGCACCATGGGAATCGGGGAGAGCACGACTGCAAACCAAGTCATAAAACGACATGGCAATCAGGTAGATGGGTTCAAAGTTGAAACTCGTGGATATTTGGGGGACCAGCAAGGACAATGGAATCGAAAGGCCAAGCAAACGCTAGGCTCACCCGTGAGGCAGGTAAATTAGGATTGGCAGCATTTCTCTCAACGGAAGCGTCCAATAAATACGGGCTAGATGTATAGAGACCATGTCTGTTTCTTATGCCACGTCCGTGATTTTTAGAATTTTAGTTGTTTTAATAGTAGATAAAAAATTATTTTAATTTTCATAAAATTGAATTTTTATTAATTTTATTTTTAATTAAGATTTCATATGTATTTGAATTTTGTAAAATTAAAAATTTTTAAATTTTTAATTCTTTTATATATGAAATAGTATATAAATTATTATAAAATTTAAAATTTAAAAATTTATAATTTTACAAAAATTAAATTAATATAAATATTTAATTAAAAATAAAATTAATAAAAATTTAATTTTATAACTATCAAGTAAATTTTTAGTCTTGATAGTAAAACAAATCTGCTGACCCACTTAATTGAACTTTTCGTTCTGCCATGTGATCAAATTTCACAATTACTGTAATTTAAGGTGAGTTTTATGCGTACAACGAATTTTATTTGATGTGTAAAATCTAATGGATAAATATGATATCGATAAAATAATTTCCAAACTACATTAAATAATTAATTACTTCTCTATAAAAAATAAAATTATTTATACGAATTTATATAGAGAGATAAAATAATTTATATAAATAATTATTTAAAAATAAAATCAACTATTTAATATAATTTAGATATTATTTTATTAACATCATATAATTTTAAGAATAAAATTAATAATTTTATCAAATATAATAGCTCATACAAAATTTAATATCTTCTTATGTTAAAATTAATTTAATAATTTATAATTCATCAATTAATTTAATTTATGTATACGAGGAGTAAAATTCAATGTGAAGTAGAAGTTTTTCGGAATTTAATTCATGTTTCAGACGATGACTGTTTGCTTTGCAAGCCAGGACTTTTCACCCCGTCTTTTTCTCTTAAGCTACAATCCAAAATTACGAACCCATAAGTTAAATTTTTTAGGTAGTGAGTTTCTATATGAATTTTTTGAAAAATATTTAATATTATTTTATTAATACGAAGGAAGTCACATTTTTTAAAAAATAAATTTTTATATTTTATTCTGTTTATAACTTTGAATTTCCTAAGAAAAAATAATAAAATGATTACTATACCTTTAATATTATTTTAATATATATTAATAAATTTTAGTTAATTTTAATTATTTTTCTTTAAAATTATGTATGTAATATCTTTTTCATCATAAATTTTATTATCTCATAATTTTATATTTTTTATAAAAATTAAATTAAGTTATAAAATTATATTTTTTTATAAATAAACTAAATAAACTTACATACACATTTAACTAAATAAACAATATTGTAAAAAATGTTATTAATGAAGTAAAATTTTAGTAATCAATTAAAAGGATAAAATTCTTATTAATTAATTTTAATGAGGGTATTCTTGTCATGTATTAATAAAAAATACGGAAAATAGAATTTATTTAAGGGGAGTAAGTAAGTAATTTTTCGTGATGTATGAAAAATACATTTTTTTTGAAAAATTCTATCTCCCCTTATTTATATAATAGTAGACAATCAAACTATTCAATTTTTTTTTATTTTTTAAGAAATATAACTTTTTTTATATTTTTATTACAAACTAAACGATCACACACAGTATTAGTCCACTATCTCCAAAGCCAAAAATGGGGGTGCCTCCAATTTACTTTAAGGTAATCTTACCAGAAGTTGGACTTCTTAAAATACAGTGTATTTAAACTATTCTTTTTGAATTAAATTTTGTAAATTTTATTTGATTTATTTATTTTAAATTTAAAAGTATAATACAAAGTGAAGACATTAATGAACCCCTTCAAAGATGAAACTTCCCATGAATTTACTCTTTATTTAAATGATATATTTTTACAGTTAAATTATTTTAATCTTAGTTAAATCCCTTTTTATTGTTATAAAATTTATTTTTTATTTATGAAATATCTTACATTAATTTCATCCTATAAAATATTAATTTATTTAATTTTATTATTTTGTTAATATCTATATAAGAATTAATTTATCCAATTTTATTCGTTTAAAGAGGATATTGAATAAATTAATATTTTTAAAGATAAAATTGATATAAAATATTTAGTAAAAGTTAAAGTGGAAAAATGAATTTTAAAAAATGAAAAGAAAGATTTACTTTATGATAATGAAGATTCCACCGATAATATAACATGTGCGAGTCATTTTCCTCTCAATCATTGAAACATATATTAATTTTTATTTCTTTTTTTGTCCCTATCATTTTAATAAATATACAATATACAATGCCATCTAACCTGAATTGACTTTTAATATAAAATAACTTAATAAAAATGTAATCTTCATTTTTCAAAAATTAAATTATTTTTTATATATTTACCATAAATCACATATAAAAAGATATAGAAATAATTTTAAATTGTGCTGTACAGTGCTAAAAAAATCCTCAAGTACATATTATATATTATATGAAGTCATTTTAAAAATTTTTTAAATATCAAATAATATATAAAAATTTAAATTTAATGTATCAACTTTAATTATAATTATTGGATTTGATTGAAATTTTATAAATCTCACACTAATTAAAAATTAAATAAAAATATTTCATAAATCAAAATTAATAAAAAATATAAAAACATAAAAATTTATTTATTTAAATTGTTGGATATAATAAATAATTGTAGTTATTATATTGAATTAAAATAATTTAATATTTTAAAATGATTTTATATAATAAATGACATGTAAGAATTTGAAGCGACGCTCATACCCTCATAGCCACTAGCCAATTGGGGCAGGTGGATGTCATTCCCAAGATTCATCCAACTCGTTCTGCTCAGACATGGAACACGTTAGGTCCAGCTCTGCTTGCTAAGATAAACCCACAAATATCTCGGGCTTAGTGGACTGGACCACCTCATGGCAAACGTGGCATGTTAATCAATCACTAGTGGTGGGCCCTTAACCCCCAATAATAACTTCCTTGAGTCAGTTTCATTTTTCTTGATCGTTCTTAATTTTTCCAAATATTGTTATTAGTCAATCATCATTAACTTGGCTTCCACGACATAAATCCTCAAATCGTCTTAATTTATGAATCTTGACTTGGAAATTGTATTTTTGTCAGCAAAATTTATTTTCTTATATGCAGCTGGACACAGGAAATATTCAATCTGAAGTAACACGATTATGAAAGAAAGAGTGAAAGACTTCAACAATAAGTGAGTACCTGGACACACGTAAGCACATTATCCGCAAACCGCAAATATAGGACCAAAGAGAAATTCTTTCATCCCCTGCCACGTATTTTTAATCGATCAATAAATAAAAAATATTAATTAATTAATTTATATATTAATTTTATAAAATTCATATATACTAAAAATTTAATTTACTGATTTTAAAGCATTAAAAATAATAAAAATTGACAATTCATTTATCTATTATAATTAATTAAAATTTTATAATATGGACGGAACATGCAATACTTTTTCTAACACCAAAAACGTGTTGTAATTATATTGAAGTATTTACTAGAAACGTGCCGGTGCTTGATTGGTGCGTGATGCTACGTGCCGTGGTTACAAAACAGAAACAAGCGGAAGCGCTCGCATCCAGCTCTCGCGGGTTGAACTGGGTTCAGCGTGGAACTGACGTGGCAATCACATCCGCCGTCAAAGTTAACTACTTGGACGGGGGTGAATATTTTAATACCGTTAGATATTTGGGACAGCAGATGATGCTCGTTCCCAGGACGAGAAAGCCGAGACTCATAAGAAACATACAGAGCCTATTAACAATGGTGTCAAATTCATGGTACAGTTCATCTTTTCTTACTATAAATACCAAACAAGTGATTCTTTCCACTCCCATATTTGATTCAAGGTTTCATCTCTCACTCAGCATTTCAAACGCACCAAAACAGCTTTCGATTTTCGGTACTCTTTCATGATCCATTTGCCTGATTCCAGTTTCTATTCTTTGTTTGGTTCCTGAGAAAATTTGGTTAAACTGTTATTGATTGCTGACGGTGTTTGGTTTACTTGCACATGTTTAGGAACTTGTAGATACAAATATTATTGGAAACGAGCTTCTCCTATATTGTCTTTTAAGGTAAATTTATTAAGGATTCAATCTGTGTATTCATTTTCATTAGATTACTTTCATAGATCTGATGTATCATCTTGCCTCAATTTGCAGAGAAGCCAGGTGACTATATCGCACAGGGAGCTAGAAACATCAAGACGATACAGAGAAAAAGAAGCAGAGGAAGAAAAAATGACAATCAAACAGGCGGTTCGGATCTCCGAAGGGAACCTCATCGTCAAGGACCGTACGATTCTGACCGGAATACCAGACAATGTGATCGAGACATCGGCATCTTCGTCTGGTCCGATAGAGGGAGTGTTTTTGGGTGCCGTTTTCGACAAAGACGACAGCAGCCATGTTGTTTCATTGGGCACGCTGAAGGACGTGCGGTTCCTTGCGTGCTTTAGGTTCAAATTATGGTGGATGGCCCAGAAAATGGGAGATAAAGGCAAAGATATTCCTCTGGAAACACAGTTCTTATTGGTAGAGACCAAGGATGGGTCCCACCTTGAATCAGACGGCGGAAACGAAGATAACCAGATCGTGTACACCGTCTTCTTGCCTCTAGTTGAAGGTTCATTCAGAGCCTGCTTGCAAGGCAACGCACAGGATCAACTTGAGCTGTGTTTGGAGAGTGGCGACAGTGGCACCAAAGCGTCGTCGTTTACTCACTCTCTCTTCATCAGCGCCGGCACCGATCCATTCGGCACGATCTACGACGCTTTCAAGGCTGTGAAGAACCATTTGAAGACTTTCAAGTTACGCCACGAGAAGAAGCTGCCCGGGATTATTGATTACTTCGGATGGTGTACCTGGGACGCATTTTACCAGGATGTAACTCAGGAAGGTGTCGAGGCCGGCCTCGAATCTCTCGCCGCCGGCGGGACCCCTCCGAAGTTCGTGATCATCGACGATGGGTGGCAATCCGTGGGGAGTGATCCAAAGGACGAGAGCAATCAGAGCGAAAATAAGGAGGATTCATTGAAGAGACTAACGGGGATTAAGGAGAACGCAAAATTCCAGAATAAGGATGACCCGACAACGGGAATAAAGAACATCGTGAACATAGCCAAACAGAAACATGGGCTGAAATATGTTTATGTTTGGCACGCGATAACCGGGTACTGGGGTGGGGTCCGCCCGGGTGTGAAGGAAATGGAGGAATATGGGTCGACGATGAAGTACCCCATGGTGTCAAAGGGAGTGGTGGAGAATGAGCCTACATGGAAAACTGATATAATGGCGATGCAGGGACTGGGGCTTGTGAATCCTAAGAACGTGTACAAGTTTTATGATGAGTTGCATAGTTATCTGGCATCTGCGGGTGTAGATGGTGTTAAGGTGGACGTGCAGTGTATACTGGAGACTCTGGGCGCTGGCTTAGGTGGCAGAATTGAGCTAACCAGACAGTATCATCAAGCTCTTGATGCTTCCATTGCAAGAAACTTCCCTGATAATGGTTGCATTGCCTGCATGAGTCACAATACTGATGCACTATACTGGTAAGTTAGCTTCCAATAAATTAATATTTTGATTTCTAATTTCCTCGGAAGATTTTACTATGTTCTTGTCGTTATGTCTATTAAAATATGATACCATGTTCTTTATATCTGTCCTTAGATAATAAATATAAAATTTAATTCTTATGCAATGGCTAAATTTCCTGAATTTCTATAAATAATCCTAATATGGAAAATCTTGGGTGATGTGTATTAAATTTCATTGTTGGAAATTATGAACAAACTACTTGAGTTAAATTTTGAAGATGATATGGCCAACTGTATACTACAATTTTTCTCCTTTCTATTCTTCCGAAGTAAATTACAGAGCTTGGAAATTAATGATGATTCATGAGTCTCTTTCTGATGCGGCGTGGTATGTACGTTGCAGCTCAAAACAAACGGCTGTCGTGAGGGCATCCGATGATTTCTATCCTCGTGATCCAGTGTCTCACACGATTCACATTGCGGCGGTGACATACAACAGCATCTTCCTCGGAGAGATCATGCAGCCTGATTGGGACATGTTCCACTCCCTTCATCCGGCGGCGGAGTACCACGGCTCAGCTCGAGCCATAAGTGGTGGGCCCATCTACGTTAGTGATGCACCTGGGAAGCACAACTTTGATCTTCTTAAGAAGCTGGTCTTGCCTGATGGGTCAGTGCTACGGCCACGCTTCCCGGGTCGGCCCACAAAAGACTGCTTGTTTACCGACCCTGCACGAGATGGTGTCAGCCTATTGAAAATATGGAATATGAACAGGTGCACTGGGGTTCTTGGTGTTTACAATTGCCAAGGAGCTGCATGGAGTAGCACCGAGAGGAAGAACACTTTCCACCAAACCAAAACTGAAGCCATTACTGGATACATTAGAGGTCGTGATGTTCATTTCATAGGGGAGGCAGCCACCGATCCGGATTGGAATGGTGACTGTGCCGTGTACTGCCACCGGTCCGGTGAGCTTGCGGTGCTTCCTTACAATGTGGCTATGCCAGTGTCACTCAAAGTGTTGGAACATGATGTTTTTACCGTGACGCCACTTAAGGTGTTGGCTCCTGGGTTCAGCTTTGCTCCTCTGGGGCTGGTCAAAATGTTCAATGCTGGTGGAGCCATTGAAGGCCTTAGTTATAAGGTTGAAAATGGATATGAGGAAGAACAAAAAGGTGCTCCTCGTGAAAAGGTGGAGAACAAAAGTGGTGAATTGGTTGGTTTGGTTCGCATGGAGGTTAAGGGATGTGGGGAATTTGGTGCTTATTCATCGGCTAGGCCAAGGAGGTGCTTGTTGGGTTCTAATGTAGTTGAATTTGAGTATGACATGGCTTCTGGATTGGTGACCTTTGGCATAGATCATATGCCTGAGGAGGGCCAGAAGGTTCATGTAATTGAGGTTGAGTTGTGAGTTTTATATTTAGCCAGTACACAGAAAATTTTGAGAGGAAGGGGGTGGGGAATGGGGATATATGGGGGATGCTTTCCATAGTTAGAAGGAGAGGTTTTATCATTTCCCCCCTCTGAATTTCATACACTTTGTAATCCCATCATTTCCCCCCTTTCAGTTCATACACATTGTAATCACTTAGTTTTGAATTGAAAAATAAATCAAAGTGTTTCTGCTACTTATGATGACGTGACTGCAAAATTGTGTGCGCTAGTGATGATCTGCCCACGACGGGTTAACGTAGACAGTATTTGTACAATTGACAGGTTAAATTTATTTGTTCATAGGGAAAAATTAAAAATAGGTTAGTATTTTGACTCTCTAAATAATCTTGTGAATTGATATGAGGGGAAAAAATGGTCATGAAGAAAAACTCTTCAAAATAATTTGGTGTTTTGACTTGTGATTAATTTTGTGAATTAATATGATAAAAAAAGGCATAAAAAAAAAAAAAACTATTGAAGGCTGTATACTCATGCAGATTGTTAATAGTTTACCGACAGAAGTTGGAAGAAGGGGAAAAAAATGGAATAATCAGTCGACGCGAGGGGACAGGGAGCTAAGAATACTATCTATATAATCTCTAGCTTTACAAAAGATTCTGATTTTCTCGACCACTTGGATGAGAAGCAACTTTGAAGGTTATCTCCTAGAGACATATGCTGCCATTTGAAAGTGCGAGCAACTTAGTTCTCTATAATTGACAAGAAATCTTGTTGAGAATAGCTAATTGGATAACAAACCTTTAGATTGATAAGATGTGAATCAACTTAGTTTTTCAAATATCAAGTTCATATTGCTATTCAGGTAACCTGCACTAGTTGCTGCGTTGTATAGGCATGCGCCAGTACATCTAGCTGATGTTATGCCTCGGTTGTAAGGATGTTCAATATTTTGGGAGTGGATATCGCTACGACATAAATATTAACAACAGATGATAATTATTCCCACTACAAATATAACCTTTCTATTGATGAAAGTTTATAACAAAAATGATATACACAAATTCACTAAGAAGGAAAAAGAGATATACACAGACAACAGATGGATCAATATAATTATCCTACGAATGACTAAAAGCATTTTTCCAATTTCCATGCTAGTAATCAGCTTCTTAAAATACATTAGTCTTCCCGGCCGTTGAACCCTGTTAAATGAATTACGAAGGTTTTCCAAGAGAGCTATAAAATTTATGATTTGAATACTAATTTTTTTAATTTTTTATATAACATGTAATTTTTTTGGTAAATATTAAGATGTAATTTGATGTTAAGCAAAAATACATATAATTTGCATTTATCCAAAAGACAAAATCACTTGGGATGAAATTCAACCATAAAATATCACCTTGAAATCATTACTCGGATGTTCCTGCTGCATCCGAACTATTCTTCATCATCTTGCTGTTGCTTTAAAAGCAGATGTTCCAGTTCCTGGCCATATCCTTCATCTTCCCTCACTTGCCCCATTCCTGTTTGTCCATAAAAAGTCTCTTTCTGGACACGCCAATCATCAACAATTTTCTCAACAAAACCACTCAACAATTCCCTATCTTCTGATATGTGCTTTATGTTTTGGACATCACAAACTGGGCTTGCTCCTTTGAGGAGTACAAAAAAGGGGGAAGGCAAACCAGAAGTTAGATAGCGAACAAAGTTTAAAATATAATTAGTCAAACTGCAAAAATCTAAGTGGAAAAACCACACCTTATCGATTAGATAGGGTCAGTTATACGGACCATTTGATACTATTGTCCTCTATCATAAAAAATCTAAGTAGAAAGTTTAAAAGATCAGATAACAATACAATAATGCATTTGCAAATGAATAATCAAGTTAAAATTGACTTAGTAACCCAGGACTTAATAAGCACTGATGGTCTTCCAAAGGACTTTAGAAATATGATTGCATTAACTTGGATTTTTAAGAGCCTTCAAACCCGGTAATATAAGTTACTTCTTTTGTCAAAGCTTTCAGGTACATACACAAAAATACTTTATTGGAAAGGATCAGATGTGAAGGACAAGAAATATTTTGAACTACTCTTGCATATTAGAATATTCGTCCCCAAAGTCTGTCAGATATTGACGGCTCATTGCAAAAGAACGTTTCAAGTGAAGTGACTTTAAAACCAATATTAGTGTATCTTCTCGGTTGCCAGCATTTGCTGCCCAAATAACAGGGCAAAGACAAACACTTGACTTGATGGCATTCAATATCTTTAAATGATTAAACTTGTCTGTGTTCTCAGTAAAACTTAATATGCCATAGAAAAGTGAAAAATACCTTTAATGGCCATGTTCTTAGCCTCAGAATATTCAGACGACATTTTCTTCAGCATCTCCAGGTCAAATTCCATACCCTGGCATGTGAGAAAAGAATAGATTTTAGATGCAATCACATCACAAACTACTTTGAAGACAAGATCAGAAGGAATCCACAGTTTGAGAACACAAAATTACATCTCTCAATAAACTAACTAGTTGCAAAAAGTTAAGTGCTTCCAAAATCTACTCAGACCAAGTCCAATGTGTCCAAGACAACTTCACAGGACTCTTTCATCAAATATGGACATAGTTAATTAAGTGCTGTGTCAGAAACTATAATAAAATTGCATTCTTGGCCACTACAAAATAGAGGTGTAACAAAAACAGAGATGTCATTGCTAGATATAAAGTATAGAAAAGGATGGCAGATGCTTCAACTCTAAATAGCTGTATGCTAAAATCACATCTCTGAAACATACCTAATTTATCCATATGCAAAACAGCCATAAATAGAGCAATAGGGTATTTAGAAAAATAAGTTAAAGAAACCAGTGGTGTATATTTATTTTTGAACTATAGTAGTCTATTGCAAACCTGTGTTTTACCTTAGAGTTAGCCATATGAAAATTTGATTTTAAGCTAGTGTCATAACACATTTACATCACATTCCATGGCAAAAGGCACCAGTCTACTTACAAGGTCCATGTGAATGAAGTGCTCAATCTGAGTATCATTAAATAACCTGTAATCCACAAGTTAAACAGGAAAACATTAAGTACGCTATCAAAGGCCAATATAACAGACAAATAAATTCCAACAAAAGTTTAATGTGGTGATATACATTTCATATCCAACTTTAACACGGGCCTTCTCTACTCCTTCAAGATGATTTACTTTCTCTGTGGCAGAAGCTTCCTTTAAGTCAACGGACCCAAAAAGGAACATGTTTTTTTCCAGTATTCTTTTCACCAAGGCAGGCACCACTTTTATATTGTGTGCTTTCGCATCAGAAACAAGCATTCTAAGTTTGACTAGCTCTCCTGTAAAAGGAAAATAGAAATCAGGCGAAAAAGGAAAGAAAAGAAAATGGAGGGAGATGAAATCATGAAACAAAGACAAATGCTTATCTAATGTATGAAAGTCCAAAAGTATAATTTGAATTGACTAGAGCATTCCTAATCCCTCTAAAATGAAAAAACCACAATCAATCTCGAAAAAGAAAATTCAATCATCCACTTCCTTTACTTGAACCAAGATATTTACAAAACTTATAAAGTATAATACCAAACAAGCTAAATATAACATCAATCATAGTTAACATTTAAGTGAGAGATAAACATACCAAGAGATAGATAAACTCTGAAAGGTGGTCTAAAAGGTTGAGTCTCATAAAGACAGTAAAGGCAATAGAGGCCACCCAATCTGCGGGACAAAGAAGCAGGGCCAACTATATAACCTGCATAGGAGCATAAAAGGGTTACTATAGAGAAATATAAATGTTGATAAAGAACAGAAACTTATTTTTGGAAATTTTAGAGATATATTATGAAGTTATGACTACTTGCTTAACTGCTTTCCAGTGATATATATTTGGAGTCCACCACATACCTATAGAGTGGGCATACAGGGATTGCATGAAGAAGGCAAGATTATTTGATGGACTAGCATCATAAATGTAGGAGAATTTTTTTGAAAGCCAAACTCTCTTCATATCAGCCAACGTTACTGATCCACCCTGTCACCCGCCAAAACTGCACACAGTAAACTCTCACTGGAAATAAAATAACGGAAAACAAATGTTTATGCATTTTGAAAGAAATTAACACAACGAAGAAGAAACACTGCCAATAATTTGACGATACCTTAGCAAATTCATCTATGAGCTCATCAATATCCTTCCTGAAAGAAGAGAGATTCATTGTGAAGAATCTGAATTTGAGTATGTTAAGTCAATACCTGCTTTTTGTTGGGAAAAAGGGCCAAAATCTGCATTAAATCATCAAAATAATATACATAGGAAATGAAAAGGAAATTCAGCAGTATAAGACAGGGCTTCTAAAACATGTCTAAAAACGATTGACAAAATGCTAAAAATCAATTTAAAGAATTGCATATACCTAATTTGCTGGTAGCTCCTTCAGGTTCAAGACTTCGAGTGTTTGAAAACTTGAACAAAAATAAAAGAAACATTCAGACTCCAGTACAACTCAAGTACTGTCATAGCATCTGATAGGCAATGCAGCTCAAGCTCAACTAGTCCGCAACTACGATGGAATGGAAGAATGCATCTGCAGTGAAATATTTTCCTCTTTCCTGATCATCTTCTTTTTACTTTAGTCTTCTTGTGCTTCCCTCCCATGGGGATGATACAATCTAATTGTTTGATGAAATGCCGCACTGGTTATTCAGTGTGTTCTCTGTGTACAGAAAATACTTTGTTCAAGCAAAAACTCCACAATCTACACTCACTAAAGTCTAGACTTGTAAAACAGATGAACCAAACCTAATGGGCTTGGATCCACACGGATCAGCCAATATAGACCTACATTCTAAGAAAGGTCAAAAATAAAAAGTCCGGCCCAGCCCTTGGAGGGACAAGGAAGGCCCATAGGATGCCCGTAATTTTTTATTGTCTTTTGCACATTTGACCAGTAGCAAATTTGGATTCATTCAATTCAATAATGCACAGAACCAAACATTTTTATTAAAGGGAATCCTGAATAGACAACACAATAGCCTTACCAAATGTTGATATTGATTTATCCCTATTTCTTGCAAATCAGCCATATTTATGACTACCTACAAGCATACAAACGCATAGATATGTATAAAAAACAAAGATTTTTTTATGACAAATAACACACCCTTGCTCCTCAACAAGCAACCAATCAAAAACTGATCAGCCATCAAACCAAGAGCTTATCCACCTTCTTCAATGTGTAATTAAGAATTAAAAAAAATATATGAGTTTAAGATGTTTTACTTCTGAAAAAACTTGAATAGCTTAACCATTCAATGCTTGATTTCCGCAAAATGGATCAGTTGAATCAACCAATTCGGAGACATGTTTATAAAAACTAAAATGCAGAAGTGTTCTAGGCACATGTCCAGTGCCAGAGCACAGTTTAGACAATGGAATCAAGTTGCTCCAAAGAGTTCCTTGGTGAATAAAAGGCTCAATAGTAGCCTGTATTCTTGCAGAAGCAGTGCAAGAAAACTAGCAAAATAAAGATGCCAGAGGACCATCCAGCATCCTTATCGTCAAACACTAGGCCCACTTGCTAAATAGCAAATACCACAAAAAACTACCAAATTCCAACAGAAGAGAAGGACTGATGACAAGAATGAGTGCCACAACTACTGTCAACAAGCAGCTTCCTGAAGTTAAAGGGGAAAAAAAATCATGCTAACAACTGAAAAGTTGCAGACCCAAAACGATATTAGACACCCCCCCCAAAGATTCAAATCGAGCATTACAATCAGATCACTTGGTCCTGAGATTAAGGATTTTATCTACAGAATGTCACTGTTTATCTTCTTAAAAGGCCCTTCACTAGGTACACTGTTTCAAGTGCTTCCCTTGTATGTATGAGAAATTTTTATATATTATTGTAAATTATTATTACAAATGTATGCCTTGTTCATTGGAATGCATCTTGTATCAATTTTTCCTTAATCTTACTCATAAATTCCCATTCTTTCTTCCAGTCGTTCTTGCTTTTTTTTTTCCCCCAATTTTTTTTGCAATAATTACTATTTAAAAAATTAGTAGACCCATGAAATAATCAAGTTACCATAAACAAATCAAATGAAACAATAGATGCAATAATCAATTACCAGAAACAAAAAAATAATATGTATTTTCATTATTTAGAAAAGAACTCAAATAGAATGGAGGCACAAACTGCACAATACAGATAATAACCGACAAACATAATGAATAATCAACTAACCACAACATCATCAAATCAAGGATAGGATGGAGTTTACATGTGAAGCCGTCGAAGCCTCGAAGTCCAAGCTGAGGGCGAATGCGTGTGGCGGAGGCTCGTACGCTGCAGATGAGCTGCTGCGGTGGCCGACCTACTGCGTGCCGGAGGTTGAGCAGCTGCCGTCTCAGTCTTCCGCAGACGTGAAGTCTGTGGGAGTGGAATAAGGAAGATGAGTTACCAGGTAACGTTTTATTATTCTATTATTTTCTTGAAAGAGTCCTAGATCATTTGATTGGATTGGGTTCTGTTAGATTGGGCCGGTGAAGGTTTGAAGACTTAAGGAATTCATTGAAAACAAAAGGATAAAAAAAGAAAGGGGCTTGATCGCAGGCTGGCTCTCAAGGCCCCCTTTTTACATTGCTACTTTTGAAGGACAAAAAATTGTAGGAGCTTGCTACGGTAATTTGGGAGGTTTCAAATTCAAGATGACGTAGCGCAATACAAGCGATTAGATGAAATTACTAAGAATTTTAATAATTTCATTCAATAATACAAAATGCACCATATCACTCTGAGTTTGAAAATTCACAGGGTACCATAGAATTTTTCAAAATTGTATAATGAAAAAAAAAAGGACAAAAAATTGTATAATAGAAACAGGTGAATGGTCATGAGCGGCCAAGTCAAGGTATAGCTCCAAAGGTGGACCCAACCTTAAAAATTGGTTGCTTTACTTCCATGCTTATACCCTATAGTTCACGGAATGAAAAAAGAAGAAGAAGGGGAAAAAATTAAAATTCAGTTAATTTAAAAAAAGAGGGAAAAGAGAAGTTTAAAACTTTAATATATGATTATATTAATAACTACAAAATTTATCTTTAAATTTTTGTCTCTTTTTTCTCTTAAATCAATCAGATGAAAATTTTAAATTTAAATTTCTCTTTTCTCTGTCATCCTTTTTCATTACTCCAAACATGAGGATAGTAATTATACATACATAGGAGCCACTAAATTTTAAATGCAATCAATGTAAAACCGGGTAAAAAACTTCAATTTGTAATTCTAATTTCTCATTTCTCTTTATTTTGCACTCTTGATCTCTATCCCAAACCCAAAGTTAGTTTGTGTCTAAAAAATAGTCTTTTTTTAATCACCAAAAAAATTGCACTACAACAAAAATAAATCAACATCGATAACATTTTTAATGACAATAAACATTCATTCATTGCTATAGATTGTAACAACTTTTACTGACGATAATGTTATCACTAATAAAACGGTGCCATTACGAATTGAATGGGCAGAAAGCAAAATACTTCAGCAATAATAAATGTCGTCACTAAAGGAGATGGCCTTCAGCAATAACAAATTCCTCGAACATCACTAAAGAGTTTGTGTATATATACCCTTACTACGCTCTCAGTCTTATTTGCACGCGGCGAGGAAAGTTGAAGTAAGAGATTCAAGTATTCTTTTATGTTTTAATTTTTTTATTTATATTTTTTAATAATATAATTTTTTTATTTATATATATTGTATATTATTTTATTTTATTAGATATTATTACTGTTTATTGTTATTTGTGTTTGGTTCGAAGATATTTGATCAGTAGATTTATTCTAGTAAGGTGTGTGTATTAAATTTTATAAAATTTTATTTCATTATGGAATTTAAGAGTTGAATAATTTGATATAATTTTTTCTGTTATAATAATATGTAATGAATTAATTTATTTTAATGGTATGATATCTTTGGCATGAAATTAATATTAGTTTAATTTATATGTTAAATGTGTTTGTATAATTTTTCCTTCATGTGTAATTTATAAATATAAATTTTATTATTGTTATGTTACTGAGTACAAATGTAGTTTTAAAAAATTCAATATATGTGTAGATTGTTCATTTAGGTAGATTGTTCTGTAGATAAAATTTAGGTAATAGTTTTGGAACACAAAATTTTTTAATTTTGCTAAAACATTATAATGAACAGAATTAGAATAATTATATAAATATTTTTCAAAAAATATATTAACACAAAAATAAACTTTTAAGTATGTTAATAATTTTTTTCAACATAACTTTATAAACATACTTTAAAGAATAAGTATAATAAAGAAAGTTTGCCAATAAATATTTGATGAAAACATTGTATTTAATGAAAAAAAATTATATTTAACAATAACATTAAAAAATTCAAGACATATTTTTAGAATTTCTCACAATGTAATACAATTTTATATGATTATACAATTTAACAAGGAGCATAATTAATAAAAATTTTATAACAATGTAAATTGAGTAAAATAAAAATAAATTATCATTCAATAATGATTATTATGTAATTTTTAATAAACAGTTTATATAACAATTTATGCAAAAAAAATTATATTAAAAAAAGAATGAAGATAAATTGTTACATGAAATATTTTTTAATATAAAATTAAATAAAAGTAAATTGTTATGTGAAATTTATCATATGATAGAATGTGAATGGAAGTGTCTATTATTTTTTAATTCTTTAATGTAAAAAATTCAAATGGATAAATTTTCCATTTATTGTTGCCATAAATAATTCATAACATTGTATATTGATTAAAATAAAAATTTTTATCAATATAAAAAATAAATTTCATATTACAATTTATGTACTAATATAAGAATTTTATATGAATATATGCTTTAATAGGGATTAGAAGTTACACAAATTTCATAATAATATATAATGTTTATTCAATAATGATTAATATGTATTCAAATTCTCATATTTTCAATGTTTTAATTGGAAATATATTAAAAATAATAACCAATCAGCAATAATTCAAATAGGTTTTATAGTAATTCAAAAATTAATATTTTTCATTTTATCTATGAATTTATACAATATGTAACACTTTTATTTTATATAAAAATAATATCTATTCAATATTGATCATTTGTATTCATTCAATACAAATATTTTCAAATATGATATGAATTTTTTATAAGATAAATTATTTGAAAATATGAATTAAAAATATTAAATATTTAAAAATTAAATACATAAAAATATTTCATTTGAATATATTAATATTGGATATTAAATATTTAAAATTAAATTTTTTATATAGTCAATAATAATATATATTGGATATTTTATGCATGATAAAAATAAAAAAATAAAAAAATACTAATAATAGGATTACATATGAGTACAAAATTTAAAACGATTATGAAGATTTAAATTTCTACGTCAACAATAATTCTCATATAAAATACAATCAAAATGAATTTAATGATTGTATACTAATAAAAACTTGAAAACTTTAAGCTTTTAAAAATATATCTATACTCATAAGATATACGGTTGGACAAAAGAGTTGAATACTTATAAAATCCACACCAAGGCAAATGAGTTGAACTATATATCTTATGAATCTGGTAGAGTAGGTTACAAATTTGAATTCCTAGTTCTAAATTATTAAAGAGTAGAAATTTATGTGAACATTTAAAATAACTAACCATACAAATAATAACACACCAGAATAAGGGCATTCATAAAATATTTTATTGTAAGTTTAAGATTATTGGAAATAAATTTTTACAATAATTTTAAATAAAATTATATTTATATTATAAGCTTAGACCTGTTCAAGAATTAGTTAATTTTTATATGTCAACCAACCCTTGAATTGTTACATAAAGTTGGATAGTTTAGGATATGTCTTGTAGTTGTTATTGAGAATTTATATGGCTTTTATTTCACATTGTAGAAATTTTTTGGCATCCTAGTTATTCTCCAAGTTTGAACTATACCGATGTATAGTTTACACACTTGGAGAGCTACAGAGAGATGTTGCTGAAATTTCTGTATGGAAGAAATGATGAGTATGAATGAATTAATAACTATAGAAATATCTCGAATGGGATAAGATCCTACCTTTTAGAATTAGAGTGATACAGTGGATTTAAGACATGTAACAAACATTAATTCCAACCTTTAATGAAGTCATTTTTTTCCTATTTAATGGTACGATGTCGATAAATAAAAACTGGATCCATTTAGGAAATCACTTATCCGACGAGTATTGGAATGGTGTGAGATGTTTGTTGATAGAGCTAAAAAATTTGTAGACAAAAGGAGCTTGGTGAGATGTCCATGTAAGAAGTGTGTGAATCTATTATTCCAAACTTTAGGAACATTGGAGGCATATATCATAGATAATGGATTTCACCCCTTATACACGAATTGGGTACACCATGATAAAGTAGATGTTTCCACTTCCAGGGGAATGAGGGGATATCTCCTAATAATAAGGATGAGATAGTGGATATTATACATAATTTTATCGGCCCTCATGAAATTGAAGAAATAGTTAACGATGAAGGAGAGGGGAATAACTACATATTTGAAGGGCACATTGGGTCGAATTATAATGGTTGTAATGATTTATTTACCCAAATGGAAACAGAATTATATCCAGGCTACACATCATTCTCAGCCTTAAACTTTCTAGTGAAACTCATGCACTTGAAGGTGTTACATAAGTGGACTAACAAGTCATTTCATGCTCTCTTAAAGTTGTTGAAAGAGACACTTCTAATGGACAATAAATTGCCTAAGTCACATTATGATGTAAAGAAATGGTTCAATAATTTAGGGTTTAGGTATGAGTCAATTCATGTATGTAAGCATGATTATGCACTTTTCTGGAAAGAAGATGCTTCGAAGGATAATTGTCCGATATGTAAGGAGAACTGATGAGTTGACAAAAACATAAAAAGGAAAAAGGTGCCTTAAAAAGTGCTTTGGCATTTTCCACTAAGTCCTCGGCTAAAGCGATTCTAAGGGTTGAGGCATATTGCAAAGGATATGACATGGTATCATATTGGTAAGTCAACGGATGATGGGCTAATGCGACATCCTATTGGTAGGGAAGCTTGGCAGAAATTCGATAGGAAGCATCCTAATTTTTCTATTAACCTACGAAATGTTAGGCTAGGCTTAAGTGCAAATGAATTTAATCTTTTTGGTGATAGGAATTTATCGTACAACATA
This sequence comes from Sindora glabra, assembly GCA_020226215.1. Classification (NCBI taxonomy): domain Eukaryota; kingdom Viridiplantae; phylum Streptophyta; class Magnoliopsida; order Fabales; family Fabaceae; genus Sindora; species Sindora glabra. The sequence goes on along the minus strand of CM035232.1, from coordinate 16,148,037 downwards.
TGGTCAGTGGTCATAACTACTTATAACTTGCCACCATGGATTTGTATATCTCAATCCTTTTTTATGTTGACTCTATTAATACCGAGGCCTCAATCGCCAGGTAAGGATATAGACGTGTTCCTAAAACTGGTTGTAGAGGAGTTAAGGCATCTTTAAAAAAGGGGAGTTGAGACTTGAGATGCTAATACAAATCCTATGTTTAACATGCGGATTGCTTTGTTATGGACTATAAATGATTTTCCATCTTGAAGTAGTTTTTCTGGGTAGAGCGGGCAGGGTTAAAAAGCATGTCCTATATGTAATGACAATACTCCATTAGTATGAGTTAAAGGAAAAATTACTTATGTTAGTCATCGTTGTTAGCTTCTAAGGAGTTACACATAGAGAAATCAGAAGGAACTCAATAGGAAGACAAAGAGGAGAGCCCCTCCTCATCCTCTTACTAATGAAATGATCATTGACCAGTCGAGTTAGGTGGGACAGAGACTTCCTGGTAAACATGTTCGGTTTGGTGGTGTAAAGTAGAAGAGGGGTGCTGAAGAACTTAATTAAAGTAAGAGAAGTATATTTTCTGACCTCCTGTATTGGTCGACAATAATCTTAAAGCACAATATTGATATGATGCACGTTCAAAAAAATGTATATGACAATCTTCTAGGTATATTGTTAGATGTTGAGCACAAGATAAAGTATATAGATAATGCGATGCGAGATCTAGCAGATATGAAAATAAGGCCAAACTTGCATCTGCATGAAGAGAGGGGCCAGCTCTTCAAACCACATGCTACATATACCCTTAACTAGGAAGAACAACGATGATTTTGCTAGTTTATAAAAAATGTAAAATTTCGTGACGAGTTTGCTGAGAGTTTTAAGAAGAATGTGACTGATCATAACATGAGGTTAAAAAGTTTGAAATTACATAACTATTATGTTATTATGCAAAGGTTGTTAGGACCTTCAATCCGAGCATTTTTGCCGAAGGAATTATCATCTCCTATTATTGAGTTATGTAATTTTTTCAACCAAATATGAGCTAGAACTCCTAGTAGGAGGGATGCCTTGCAAGCCAAGCACGATATTGTCATCATTCTATGCAAGCTTGAAAGGATATACCTTTTGACATTCTTTGATATAATGGTCCACTTATTAATACATTTATCCGACGAAGGATTGCTAGGTGGTCCCGTTCATTTTTTATGGATGTACCCATACGAGAGATATATAAAAAAGTTAAATGATTATGTCAGGAATCATGCTAGACCTGAAGGTTCGATTACAAAAGGATATATTGTTAATGAGGTGTTAATATTTCGTTCCGTGTATTTAGAAAGGATGGAAACTAGATTCAATCAATCTGATCGAAACCAAGACATAGCATCCAAACATGCAGAAAAAGACATTATCAGTGTTTCAATCTCAATGTTAGCCCTTGAAAAAAACATCATATCTCACTTTAATAGAAAGGATCGAGATATTGCCATATGGTACATTTTGAATAACTGTATGGAGATTGAAAAATATTTTTGATAAGTTTTTATATTTATTTGTACATTTCTCCTAAATAATTACAATAAACTAAAATACATATGTTCTATAGTGAGTATCGACAAGAGCTCAAACGAAGCAGTGCTAATAACATAGATGAGTTACAGAGAATAAAATTTTTCGCATGGTTTTACTCTAAGGTAAAAGTTTGTTGTTTCCAAACGTCTCATATCAATCATGTAAATGTTATTCCCCACTTGTAATTTTTTTCTAGTTTAACTATATATAGAAATGCTATTTTCATAGACGTATCATTTACATAGAAATGGTTCCCTCAAAGCCACTGAAGAGCTAATATCATTAGCTTCTGACCCCAGTTTTACTGTTATGATATGCTCAGCATGCATTGTTAATAGAGTGCACTTCGTAGTTGAAACTCAGGATGCGAAGCATAAAATGCAAAACAGTTGCAATTCTATTTTGGAAGTTGAAGGTAATAAGTTTTATGGTGTACTGGAGGACATTATAGAGCTAACTTATCTAAACAACTATACTGTGAGTTTATTTAAATGCAAATAGTATGATACTGATCCAAGGAAGAAGATTTGTATTGATAAAAATATCATAAGCATTTCCATTAATGGGCAATGGTACAAGGATAACCCTTACACTCTTGCAACTTAAGCACAACAAGTCTTCTATATCGATGATCTCCGTAATAGGACAAATTGGAAGGTTGTCCATACTAGTATGCATCGTAACATATGGGATCTACCTGACAATGATGTCAATGTACAAGACTCATCATTCTTGTAGGAAATTAACTCCTCTAATTTCAACCTCATAGTTGATTTTAGAGATTTCTATTTAGTCAACTTGAAGGATCAGAGAAATAGTCCTTCAATCGTTTTACCTTTTATGAATACTGGGTTTGTGATAGAAAGAATAGACGTCTTTATCGACGATGATGATAACTTCGAAGATGAAACAATTGAAGATTATACAAAGGATATGTTTGTACAATATGAGGATAGCAAAGAAATAGACAATCGTGGGGATAAGTTTGTTAGGTCTACCGACACTGAATTAAATTAGGAAATAGAATTATTTTTTAGTATAATAACTCATAATTGTGTAAGAGTTATTGTGTACTTTTATTATATAAATATAATAGTTTATATCTTATCATCTAATTCAATTATGAGTTTTTCTCTAAAATGCTTACACAATGTGTATTATTTTAGTTATGATGGATGTCGAGGCATGACTTCATGGAGGTGAAGCTGGAAGTGACCCTCCATGTCGGCCCACTCACATTCCTTTACAGTGTGAGGCACCAAGTATCTTTTATGACTGTTTATACTTATGTTAATTATCTATTAAATATCATTTTATAGTATTGATACTTCTTGTTATCCATCAAAGCTGTAGCTCTGAGAAAGAAGGTTCTGAATAGGTCCCTCAGGCTATACAAAAAGATGGAGAGAAGCGGGGGATGGGGGGAGACTATGCTTGTACAATTCGATATGACTGATACATAGCATCTGATTGGAGAGAATGCTAGCTATCTCACTCGTGACATAAGTAGCACCATTCGAGTGACGTGCCGCCTTATTATAAATCATGGTAGTTGGTGCCCTAGCAGTTGCGAGACAGGGTTATATAAGAGGTTTGCATAAGTATTCATCTCCTTCTTATCTTAATTATATTTGGTATTGAAATTTTTTAACATAGTTCTCACTAATTTGTTAAATGTCTTTTACTACATTCCACTTTGACTTCTAGGGCATCATTGAGGTTGAGTAGGATAGAGTGCTTAGTGGCTTGATGCGGAGTGTCACTGACCTGTATAGACATTGGAAGTATAAGTTGAATAAGCACTTTCTAAAGCATGGGGGCGACTAAGACCAGGATTTCGACCTGGATTGTGCTAGATGCTTTGTGCCATAATTTGTTTTGCCCTAGATGTCGCATAGGTGTGCGAATTTCTTCAACAACAATGATTACAGGGTAAGCATGATATTTAATAACATTATATTAGAACTTCATATATTTAAATTGTAAACATAACTATATTATATGATTAATTCTTAATTTACAGGAGTTGTCTATGAGAAATACAAATAATGAAGTGCTGCACATTATTATTATAAGTTAATTCAATTTATTATTCATTATTTAACTGTATAACCTATTACTAATTCAATAATTATATTTATCCTTTCTTTTTCTTGTAAAATAAGAATAGAGAAATAAAGAGACCAGTGAGCTACAGTCGGTGCTAGAAAACTTAAAGGACACTGATACACATATAAGATGGGGGAGTGGGTGCATCCGACCCCCACAGAGTAATATGTAAGTACCCTAAACCTTGTAAGTTTAACAATACAAATTTTCTTGTAGTTTATATAATTAATTCTTATTTAAGAATTCAAGACGAGGATGATTTAGTTGGTGACTCAGCATGTGCAGTCCAGTGTATCATCCACTAACTCACTTAGTACTTCTATGCGAATAGACAAGGCTGCCATTATCGATGAGGTGCTTAGCACTTGTTGAGGATACAGGAAGGTAGTCGGTCGTATGCTAGCTGACCAGATGTACCGCTTGCCGGGCACTTCTAACTCTAGGAGGAGCTCACATTGCGTATCCTAGGTGGGTGAGTTATAACAATAGTAGCAGCAGCTGCAGTAGAGTCAAGAAGAGTTTCAACAAAGTCAATTGTTGATTCAGGAGTAGTAGCAGCAGTTTAGGACATACTTGACGGAGCTAACATCTATGCTCAAACAATAGGGTTTCATGTTGCCTATGCCACCATTTGTCACTACACCACCAAGGTCGAGTATATTTATGCCTGTAACCGCGGTTGAGCTAACCGTTCCTTCCCAACTTGCCGATCCATCTTGACCACTATCCTCTATGTATCATTCACGTTGCTAAGATGAAGATGATGTCAATGATAGTCCTGACATGGATGACGATACATTAGGTTATTTGCATTTTTCTTCTCTTTAGATTTTGTATTTAAGATTTTTTTTATGTTCAGATATTTGTATGAATCATGCGCATAAAATTTTTTATGTGTATAAATAATTTTACAATTATCTTATAAGTATTTAATTTTTTATATTGATTATGTGATTTTATTATATTCATACTATTAGCATGTTTGAAATAAAAATTATTATATAAAATTATAGATTTTAAGTTATAAAATTTAAATTATATAAAATTAAATTAAAAATTATCAAATTAATTCAATTAATTCAAAAATATAAAGTATTATATATATTATTAAATATAAAATACTAATTATTGCTCATTTTAAAAAAATATTATAAACTTTTAGTGACGATAGAATGTTATCGTCAAAGGTTTAAAGAAAGAATAAAAAATATAGAATTACTTTTAGCAATGACTCTGTTTTTTCTTTTTAAGGCTTTTAGTGACAACTCTGAAAGTCGCTAAATTCATTTTTTACTGATAGTAAAAATGTCATTAGTATAGGGTGTTTTAGCGACGAAGCTATATTAACGACATTTTCAGCAACGACTTTTACCTTTTGTAGCGATTTAATTATTTTTAACAACGACAAATGTTATCGCTGATGGTTTCTTTTCTTGTAGTGTTGTTGCAAATAATATATTGTGTTGCTGATTTTTTTAAAATGGATGGTGAAATAGAGAATTTGATAATTATTGCTTATATTCATTTACCCATTCATATTTATCATTATTTTAATTCATCTATATCTATTCATCTTAATTTTATGATAATTATAAGTTGAATTATTATTACTCTTGGGTTATATTAGATTAACTTATAAATAATAATTTATCTTTTTATATATAAAAAAATTGACTCACGTTTGATACAAATTAATGTTACAACATTAATATAATATTTTATTAAAATATCTTACTAATTTGTTTACCAAAAAAATATATCTTAATAATTTAATATGAATTTAAATATTTTTAAAATTATATATCTTAAATAAATTATTATGATATTTTTTTAAGTTTAAATTTGATTCACTATTAGTATAAATTTTTTTATATTATTAGTGAATAAAAGATGATACCTTATTAAAAAATTAATATTAATTAATTTTTTTATCAATAATAGAAGAGTTTTAATAATTTTAATAACATGACAATACATGAGTGAGTGATAGTAATTTACACTAATGGTAGATCCTATTTAAATTCTATTCTTTTATGTGTAATCATATCAAATCTCATCTATAAAAATTAAGGTAAATTCTAACCACTTGTATTAATCTTACTTTAATATTATATTAAAATTGTTTTAAAAATAAATTTAAAGAAACTGATTAATTTCTATAAAACAATATCATATATTTTTGTTGTAAATTGAAAAGATTTTCTAATTTGTGACCACTGTATAATTCTTATAACGGGCATCTATTAATATATCAAAAAGAAATAAAGAGATTTGAAACTTTTATACGTCTACAGAATATTGATAGATAATTTTTTTTGTTGAAAAATCAACATTTTGATACATACAAACATGATTTTTCAACTGGCAGATTCGTAGTTAATCAATATAAAAAGAAAATTGGGTAATTTTCTTTATTATTTTAAATGCTTTAAATTTTATTTTATTCTCAATTTTGAATCAAATAAATTTTATTTAATGTATATCAATATTAAAATATTTAGTCAACTGTATTTAATTATGTGAATTTTAATTTTAAAAAATATAATATTTAAATATGACTATTCCAATCACTAAAAACAAAAGAAACTAAAATTTTAATAGGTAGGGTGAAAATATAGTTTGAAATTTATAAGTTTAAATGTAATTTTAGTCTTGTGAAATTTTTACCCTTAATTTAAAATAATTTATTTTAACCTTATAAATATTTAATTGACTCAATTTTGGTATTCATCTATCAATTTTTATCAAGTCCTACTTGATCTTGAAACAATTACTATATTATTTTTTAGATAAAATCATATTTTTTTAAATTTTTATAAATAATAAATTCCTAAAAAGGTTTAAAATTTATGTGTAATCAATATATTTTGCCAAAAAAATTTAATGTTTAAATAAAAATTTCCTTTTATACTCAAATGAAAGTCATTTCAAGTTAGTATAAATGAAACATTGGTTGGAAAGAGTCTCCAGCAATAAAAAAATTGATAAAATTTTAATAAGAAGGTCAAAACTATATCAATTAAATATTTAAGGAATGAAAATAGATTTTTTTAAATTAGAAAGGATAAAAAGAAAAGATGATAGAATATTTTGTAGTAAGGGAGTTTTCCTATGATAATATTCACCAAGGATAGTCAATGCTAGTTACCTATGCTCTTTCTTTATTCTTAACCCAAAAAAAATGTTAATCATATATTTAAAGGTCATATGTGATTCATAATATATTTAAAATTTTATATTGGATTATAAACAAATAAATCAATAATAACTAATTCACTTTTAATCTAATTTATATTTTTCTTAATGTAAAAACTTCCGGTGTTATATTAGTATTAAAAATTCTATGTTATTTTTATATAAATATTATCAATTGTATTATTTTTTTAATTCAATAATCGAATATGACATAAAATTAGTTATTTTTGAAAAAAAATAGATTATTAACTAGAATAATAATATAATTATTTGGAAATTAGCTATTTTTAATGTTAATGTAACATTAAAAATTTTATCCATCTCAACCCATTTTTTAGGGGCCTCTAATTTAATATAAGTTAATTTTAGAATGTTTGGAACTCATGGAACTTATCTTTGGAATCCAATATTTATCTTAAAAAACTGTATCTGCCTCATAATTTAATAATGGATGAGAACTCACATCGTTTACCATGTTCACATTCTTTATTCAATTACATTGTCATTCCATAATTTTAAAAGGTTTTGTCTTTTATTATATTTCAGATTTAATCTTAAAATTCTATATATCTCATAATTTTATCACTTATATATTTAAATGACATTTGATAATTCTTAAAAAATTTATCTTACATTTCAAATTTGATTTAAAAACTTTTTTATGTGTAAATCTTATAATTTTGCTGCTTTTATTTATGTAATATTTCCACGATTTTTAAAAGGTTTTACGTTAACTTTTAAATTTAATTTTAAACTTTTATGTATATATATCTTATGATTTCATCACTTCTATTAAAAAAAATGATAAGCAATGCGCAGCATAAAATGATAACATAATTAACATGGCAATTATTTGCTAAATGTGAGAATCACTACTCTCAGTCTTTTCTACGTCAAAGTTGAGAGGTTTTGTGGATAATTTATTTCTTTGCACTCAAAGTAGAAAAATTAGTACCTATATATACATCAATTTACCTAAATACCACTAATCACTAAAGAATCATTTTTTATGGAAGTTGTGACTTACTGCTTTATAGTCAAATTATCTACGCATGTCCTCTTTTAAAAAGCTTTTTTTTATAATAAAATTTAAACTTGATTGATAGTCTGTTATTTTAATTGATTTTAGCAAAAACTATTATGCCAAATTTAATAAATTTATAAAAATTTTAATTTAAAAATAATAAAAATATAAGTAAAATATACCATCATCCAAACTAATATATATTAGCCACCTTTTTAAGAGTAGATGCATGTCTGTAAACATACAACTTCATCCCATGGCATGTTGGTTATGTAAAAAGACCAAAAATTGAATTGATGAGATGAATGTTGACTTCAACAATTAACTAATAGAAATAAGCATATACCATGTTATGTACCTTAAAGTGTGCTAGCTGTACAAGTGAATATTAAAATTAAAATGATTTTAAGAATAATATAATTTATAAAATTGGGAGAGGGGGCAAGACAAAATCGTGGGTTTAATCAAAAGAACCAAGTTTCTTTCATGGTGTCGGGCATGTGTGTTGGGTGGATGGTGTCAGAAATATACTGACAAAAGGATGCATGCATTTCCATGCAATTGTCGCTGAACTATTATATATTTATAACGACATTTCTCCTTCCAGTTGGTTTTTACCAAACAAGTCCCGCTGCTTCCAAACTCCAAGTAAGGAACATTGATTGCATTTTACCAAATGTGTCAGAGTAATTTTATGATTAATTAATTGGTTGTGTTTTATATAACCCCTCCTCAACATAATCTTATGGGTCATGTGGAAGTAGAGAGAAGATTTTCACGTAATTATATATTTATACCTGGTCATAGTTAAATATTCTTACTTTATTTTTTTTCCCATATTTTTTACTTTCTCATTAGTTTAATTTTTTTTTATTTTATTGATATGGAGAATGCTTGGACATAACATCTCCCATATGCTAAATCTTTTATTATGATTTAAATTAAGACAGTTTTTTTTATTAAAAAATAGGTATGGAACTGCATGATATAATGTTTTGACCAGAGAATACTATAAAGCATAGTCGAATTAAAAAATTTCAATCATAAAATTGGTAAAATTCAATTATTTGTGCTATTATAGTGCAAAAAATATAGAGAAATTAATTTTTATTTGATAAATAAAAAATTTATATATATTTGTAAAAGACAAATATATCTGTTACATTAAAAATATTTGAAATAAATATATATACTGCAAATTTGTAATATATACAAATAAATAAATTACAAAGTTAAGAAAATATAAATAATTATTAAGTTCACTAGTTTGTGTCTTTTCATATGAATACTTTGACACATTTGTAGTAAAAAATTAAGACACAAGTAATTATGTATGCATTGGTCATTTTGTGCCATAGTATCAATATATATAATTAAAATTAAAATAATACATTAGAAAAGAAAAAAAATTAAGTAAACCCCTCTTATTTAATTAGGCCGGAAACCAATACGGCCATTACTTACTTTTATATACGGACAGCTACTTAAATTCAAGTGGGTTATAAAATATAGTCAATAGGACTCATGCTATGCCAAGTATTAATAAATTTAAATATTAAAAAAATTAAAAATCTGATTGGTCCATTCATAACATCCAATGATCAATATATACACGAATTAATTTTAAACTAGAGGGGTGGCATTTTTATTCAAAACTTGTTTTTGTCAAAGTAATGCTTACAATTGTAAGCGATTGTTTATAAACTCACAATGGTTAAGAGTACTCAGACTCGTAATTTCTTAATATAAAATTTAGAAAAAAATACATTTTACTCATACTTGTACTCTTATTTTGTAAATTTTTATATTTATTTTATAAATTATTTATAAGTTATTTAAAGTATTGAAAAGAGACAATCTAATTTTTATTATTAACATTTTATTCATTTATTTTAAATTTACATCTAAATCTTACGGAATTTATTATGAGGAAATTGCAAACTCTTTTATTAACTTTAGTTTAATATGAAACTAATTTTAATTCATCATTCTTACTTTCGTCCTTTATGTAAAATGTATACCTAAAATAAAAATTCACCTTCAATTTTTGCAAATTTCTTTGTGTAAAATGTAAACCTAAAATAAAAATTCACCTTCAATTTTTGCCAATTTCTTCGCGTCATCACAGAGAACACAATTGGAATTGATTGTAACCTATGAGGAAGATTTCATTACAAGGAATGAATCTTATTGTGATAACTTTTGTTGTCATAATAAGAGAAAATGTCATTGCTGTCTACATATGATGACAATAATGTCATTAGAAACATGTCATTGTTATATAATCATACTTATGGGTTGTGTAATTCTATTACAACAATAGTGCCATCGTAGAATTTCACTTCTACCATGTCAGGATTATTTATAATGATGATCAAGTGTTGTTGCTATATATTATGCTAAGATGACAACTTTTTTTTTACATTCATCATTGTTGAATATGACAATATTTGTAGAAAATTATAAATGAAAATATTTATATCGAAGACATTATTATTGATATATGTTATTTTTATTTTTTTAATTCATGTTTTTTTAAAAAAATCATCTTTTATTACAAAAATTTGTAATAGATATTAGCCATTTATTTATTAAAGTGAATATAATTTAAAATTTAACTATTTTTGTTATATTATAATACTAAAATAAAATAAAAAAATGAAATTTATATATATATATATGAAAAATCATAACAACATAAAATTATGAAAATTGTATTTATATAGAAGAGTATAAAATAATATTGAAATGATCTAACTTGTTAAAAAAAGGTTGATAATAATCGTCTTGGTAGTGATTTTAGGGCTAGGGCTGCTCGGCATCTTAGGGTTGGAGTTAGGGCTTGGGTGTAAATGCAAGTGTAAGCAACTATGGAGCAAACCTACTTAGGAAGATCAGAGGAGGGACAAACTAAATGGTAACAGAAGGTAGTGATAAAATGACGAGCCTCATAATTGGTACCATATAATACATCAATCAGTCTATGGTCTATTATTGGTGGGAAAAAAGCTCTTGCTAATACTCCAAGCACTACTGGCTCTGCATGATATACCAATGGATTTCATCGAGCAAGCGTGCATCACCTGATGGCCAAGAAGGATGTCTAGTAATTGATAAGGTGCTATATAAATTATTGTCACAGGATGTCTTTTGAAGTACATGACCAACCCCTTCCTTATGCTTTTGATAAAAGCTAAATATCTTCTTAAAAATAGTAAACTCATTGAACTGCATTGTAAAAGAACTTGATGAGGCAGGCAAAGAACCTTTTTACTCTATGATTGAGTGGCTTTCTTTTGCATCTGCATCTATATATTTTTTTTCTAAAGATAAATTATTAGAATAATTATATAAATTGTCATGAGTAACAAAAATAAAAAAGGAAGAAAATAATATGCACGTAATTAGCCTAGACATCCTCCGACACCCCTTCCCTAGATGATTTAGTATAAAAATTGACAAAATTATCCATCATCTATTGTAATTGACCTATCTTTTATTATTCAGGCTATATTTAAACAGAAAAATACTAATGGAAAAATTAATTGGTATCGTATTAAATATAATGAATGTTTACTTAGCATGCCTTGTTGTATCAATGTGTTGTTATGAACTTCATTCCATACCAATCATTATACATTCTTTGCACTCTATTTTGTACATTTCTCTTAGCCTTCTCTTGCAAATCCAAAGCATGAATAACAAATATTATACAAAGTACCAATAAATATAGAATTTAAAAAGTATGACTTATAATATGTAATTCTTTCTTATTAGGAGCTTTGGATTTTCAAACATGTCACAAGGCTATAACTAATGATCCTCAAACATATTTGCTAGTACTGATCACCTAACCTGCTAAATATCATGCTTAATATTGCTCCTTATATTCTAAGTAAAATTTTACAATCTATACTTTCAATCCTTGTAGAGATTAGCTACATTATGTTGGATGTCATCATAGATGTACTATATCCTTCCTACCAAAATGTCTATCCACTCAAAATATTTCTATATTGAGAGATATATTATCTTATCAGACTAAGAGTTTCCTTTTTCAAATAAGATTCTATAGAAGCCAGTGGTGGAAAGTAAAATTAAGTCTAAGTTCCCTTTGCTATTAGTACAAGTTAGTTCCCTTCGAGCCATGGCAACCAATAAGATCTATTTGTTCTATAACAAAAAAAAATCAAAATGATTATATTTCATATTGCAAGTTAATATATAAAATAAATTAATACTTACATGGAGGGGTTCAATGATAGGAACCCTCTATTCCTTGGTTATTACTAGCCAATTTTTATGGAATGGCTCACAGTGCATCCTCACTAATGTCCTTACCAACTATGGCAATTTTCTCATAATTTAGACCCACGAGGCATTAGGTGGTAGGATCGAATTACAAGAGTAATAGTCTTTTGATTTTCTTTAATGTTTTATTAAGGCCAATGTTTCTATTTTGGTAGCATTTATTCGTAGGTGCTAAGGTTTATTTACCAATTAGATGAATTGTATGTATATAAAGAAATCATATATTATAATTTATAAGTAATTTTACTTAATTCGTATTAATTGGAAATGGGTAAGAGCCTTCTAGTAGGTTATGCCTTCTATTACCGTTATAATAGCAAGCATTAATAGTAATTATAGCTATGAACAATTATTTTTATGTCAAATGAACAACATTTATCACAACATATTAAAGTTAAATATATTATTAATTTTAACAAATATATTACTAGACATGAAAGAGAGTTAATTCTTTCCATTGGATATAAAAAATATTTATTAGAAAGCATGGAATATTATTTGAAACTTAAGATAATATTTACATATTGAAAAGTACAAGGTCTTAAACCTTAAATGATGTAGTCACTTCACCAAGGTAAATCCATTTTTTGTAGAATAGATCAAATCCATAGTTTATTATGTGTGTGAACTTAGTTTCCACATTCTAAAATAACACTTAGTGCACAAGCATCTTCTTAGCCTATTTTGATAGATGAAGTTTTTAAACCTCTCAATGAATATTATTGCACCATTTCAATACTTATTGGTTAGTTGATCATGCAAAGTTATCTAGTTTTGTTAATGAATATATTGTCATTGATTATTAAAATGGCGAGTTATTAACCAATTTGTTTTATTATATTTAATTTTTTTTATTTGCCCAAAAAGTATATTAAATTTTACTTTTAAATTTTTATGTAAAAGGAGAATTTTTCAAAAATAAAATATAATATGCTTGATTTTTATGTTAAAATTCTTCTTTAAGTTACATTTTTTTATTTTATATTGTACTTTTAATATTATATTCAAGGTCTTACATTCTATATAATATGCTCAACTTTAATGTTAAAGTTCTTCTTTTAGATTACTTTCGATATTTTTATTTTGTTCGAAAAGTATATTAAAAATTATTTTTTTATTACTTCTTCGTCTAATATTTACTATATTTTTCCTAAAAATTCATTTTCTTATTTATTGTGTTAATATTCCTTCTATTACATTATATTCTATTTTTTATTAATAGATATTAAACACAAAAAATAAAGTAATTGATTTGTATGAGAAATAATACATAACTTAGAAGAATTTTTTTAAAACCTTAAAATATAATATGCTCAATTCCTATGTTAAAGTTCTTCATTTAGGTATGTTACAATTTATATTTAATATCTTATTTTCAATAATTCCCCTTTTATGTTACATTTTTATTTTTCTTTAAAAAGTTATATTATTTTACAATTTATAATATTTTAAAGTTCTTACGTCATGAAGTTTCTTTCATATTTTGTGAAATGTGATTGAAATTTTAATATTAATAATAAAATTTAACTATCTTATTCTATGTGCATAGCTATCAATATATCATAATTTTACAACATGTGCAATCATATGATCATAATAAAGATATCAGATGCAACATAATAATTCAATAATTAATACTTTAAAAAATTATATGAGCATAGTTTACAAATATATTACAATCTAACAAACAAATTTTAAGGAAAGTAATTTTTATCAACTTCATTGGAAGAAAAGATGGATGGACACAATAGCAATTGGAAAATATATAAAAATCATATTACAAAATGGTATGGATAATCACAAAAAGTATGAAATAAAAAAACATATTAGAAATTGACATTAAACTGATGATCACCCTCCCTTTCTTTTTCTATTTTTTTTACCTTTGTCATTGTGTGAATGGTTGAAATGATGCTTTCCACTTTTTATTGAATTTTCAAACATCGATGACATTTAATTCAATTATTGCTGATTGCAAAACTCAATTGTCACAAAAGGATTAACCAAATATTGGTGTCAGATTGCACCGACTCACTTACTATCAGTTCTATTGTGATGACTTGTCATTATAAAAGAGTTCTTGAAATTTAAATTTGAAAATTTTTGAATTTTCAAAATTAATCAACAACAATATTGTTATAGTTAATTATAAAACCATTATGATTGCACTTTCCAACAAAATCAACTGCTCTTTCTTATCAAACTAATCCTTCAGTAATGACATTATCATTACTATATATAAAATATTTAATAAAATAATTATAATAAATTTGATTCAATATTTTCAATTTTTATTTGTAAACATTCATGTATTTATATATGTAGTTATAATTATAATTACAATTACAATTAAAAACATTATGTGTAACTTAAAAAAATTGTTATTATAATGAACTTAAAAGTTATGAGTTATAGTTGATTATATTAGATATTAGATTTAGTTTATTTAATTAATTTCAATTACAATTACAACTATACTAGACAATATAACAAGATTTTTTCAATTGAATGTCTATTTATAACATCATAAATATATTTTATTTAAGACGCATGAATAATAAAATATTATGTCTAAATGATAAGTAGACAATAAATTTGTATATTTATATATATAAGTTTTTAATTGCTCTCGATTGAAAATATTTCAAATTTTATTTCTTTATATATATATATATATATATATATATATATATATATATACCAATTATATTATTATGTTCTATTAAATAGATTATACCAGAAAATATTATCCACTTTTTATCCTTAAATTAAAGTTATATTCAAATATTCTGTATATTATCTTAATTAATTTTTAAATTATAACATACTATTTATCAAACTAAATTTTAACATATTGAAAGAAATTCAATATTATATATTATTTTATTCTTGTGTCATGCATATACATATATATTTTAAATTTAATTTTTAATTACTATAGTGAAAATTAAATATATTATAGGTAATGAAGACTCAATCAAAACTTAAGCTCTAAAAATTTCTAAATTAATGTTAATTAGAATACCGTAAAATATGTAATTAATCACTTATAATGAAAGTATAAATTGATCAGAACTATAGCTTATTCTTTAACAAAAATTAATAAATTTTAAATTAACTATAGTTTAAATTTGGAAAAAAATACTTCATTACAACTATTTATTTATTTTAACTATTTACTAATTTATAACTGATATTAATTTAAAAATGTTACATTCCAAATTAAACATATTGTAACATAAAAATGATAAAAGTTTAATTCATATAAATACATATTCAATTAAGGTGAAAGTATTTCTATGAAAAGAATACAAATAATAACTTGTAAATATACATTTATTAATAAGAATGATATAAAATTATAATACAATAAACCTTAAACGTTAAATCCATTGGAAGGCATCCTATGTGGAATTGGGAAACAATTTATATTAATAGGATAATTAAGTTCCTCATTACACTTAAAAGGCCTTAGCGACAAGAAAAAATAATTATTTCTATGAGAACTCGTCGATAATTGCCTTAAAAAACAATGGACATAAACTCTTCATTTATTCAATTATATAACTACTTTTGAATAATTAAGTGTGTGCACCTTTTCCTCAAAACTGCAAGTCCCACATGAATTGCATTCTTGTATATCTCAATCTGAATTTGTGGTTGTTGATATGAAAGTTAGGAATTGCTTCAAACATTCTATACATAGATGCCTACTTTGTAAAAATTAACAAATCTTAATTATTAAAATTTAATAAAAACTTTGTATTAAAGATACTTGTAACATTTATATCTTATTCACTAATTCAACAATTTTTCACTTTGACTTATATAAATTTTTATAATTTTTATTGATCATAATTTTTATAAAATTAAAAAATATATATATAAAGTTAAAATTAATTCAAAATTTCCAATTATTTACATACATATCTTGTCCTTGTAGTTTTTAGTCTTATGTCCTTTCATTATATGCAATATTTTTAATTTTATGGGTTTTTGTACCAATTATTTTAACATCTTTTACATTCTTATATACTCATAAAATATACCAAAATTTATAACATTCGTGAAACATATTTTATCAAGTTATAACTATATTATAAAATAACAGATAAAATAAAAAAGTTTAAATTATGAAAAAATATTCTCTTTTATTCAAATATGTAAAAATATTACAATTTTTCATATGCAACTTTATAGTATAGTATATATATCTTACTTTAAATTTTACAAATTTTCATAAATTTTCATCCTTATAAAATTTTTCATCACTTAATGAATTTTTCTATTAATTGAAGATTTAGTAATTTTTTGCATATTATTTATATTCATATATTATTATAACATTAATATTTTACTTTATGCATTGTCTTTATACATAGTTAATTTTCTTAATTTTAATTTTACAATTTAGTGGGTTTACATTATTAGAATTACAATTTATTATTATTTTCCTAATTTTTATGTTCATATATTCTCGTGTAAAATTTTTTAAAAAATTATAAATTTCTTTTAACAAATTCTATTAAATTTCATTTATATTATAAAAATTTCAATCAAAATAGAAAAAGTTTCTATAAGAAATTGTATTATACCATACACATATATAAAAATATTACAATATTACTCTACACAAAATATAAAATTTTATATTATAGGAATATCATATTATATTCTACCATACACATATTATATTATATTATATACATATTGCAAAATTACAAAAATATCATATTGTATAAAAATATCTTAAATAATGCAGCAACAACAGCAATAATAAAAGTTTTCAAATCAAATGTTGCAATAAAATATATAAAAATATTATAACAATGAAATATACAAACATAATATTCCAAAAATGAGAATTAACATTATATAGATTATAAGAAGCAAATAACAAACAAGAGTAGCAATTTAAGTTTATCTTCAAGTAAGAATATTGAAGGCAAAGAAGATAATTAAAATAACAAAAAAGACTTTATATTTTATACAAATGAAAAAGTAAAACATTACATACAAAAATAACAAAATGTTAATCAAACATAAAATAAATAAAAATACAACTTACAAATTACAAAAAAAAAATGTTCTCACTCTAATCTCACCTTACTCTTTCTTTAGATTTCAAATGCTACTAAAGGAGAAAAAGGCTAGTGGCCAACTTTTATATTGAAATCCCATATGTATTGCAACAACTAAATCATATCTAAGTTAAAAACACAGTTGCCACAATATGATCTCTAAAAATTTGCTAACTTCTCCTTTTTTTTAAAGAGATTTATTATGATGACATTGTTATTGGTATAAGTTTATATTACTCATCCATATGTAATCTCCATCATTAAGGTTTGACTGTGTCATCTCCCTTTCTAAGCAATCATACTTAGTTGAAAGTAGAAGTTATTTTGTTATTGTTATATACCCGAGTTAGTTATAAGTAGAAGTTATTTTGTCATTGTTATATGCTCGAGTTAGTTTTGTAGGTTGTGCATTTTCAAAGTATCAATTTATCAATAACAAATTATCTTTAAGTGGTAAACTTTTGCATTTTTTAAAAAAGTTTTATTTATTTCATGTTTATTTTCTTAATTTATACTTACAACTTATAATTGTTATTGATTTTCTTAAAAACAAATAAATGTTTCATTTTACAAAAATAATTTTTCTTTTTTCTTTTTCTCTCCTTATAGTGATGATAATGTTGTCTATAAAAAATTATGGAACTTCACTTTCTATGCCAAGTTTTCAATCTCTATAATTTTATGCGTTTAAAGATGATTGAGAAAATGTTATCATAATAAGTGTTGTATAATAAACTTAATTTTTTGCAGTGTTTGAGGAATCAACTAAAATAAACACTTGATTCTATTAATACTAATCTTACATGAGACTAAAATGCTAGCATTTGACATTGAAGAAGAGATAAAGGATGTGAAAATAAAAATTAGATTTTTGAAATGTCATTTTGATTTAGTAGCTGAGGAAGAAGAGCATGTAAGACCATGAAAGGCATGCCAAATTTTATTATATCTAAACAAAAAATAAGTACATGTAGATAAAGTTTTAATAATGCAAATAACATATAATTTATTTTTGAACACCTTAAATGGAGGGCGAATAGGTAATAAATGGGATTATAAGACATATTTTCATATAAGTGCATATCTCCTTACCGAGAATTTTTGTTTAGATGACATCTAATATTTTTTAAAAAATTTTATATTTTTTATTGTATGTAAAGTTTGATGGCTTTTTGACTGTAACATGCATTTTCAAAAAACAAATTCCCTATACCTTGCGTAACCATAACTATTTCCCAGAATACTTAATTTATTTATTTTTTAATTTTTCGTTGATCAGGGGATGGGAAGCCCATGATCAGTTAGGCCCCTAACCCAAACTAGTCAAGGGTTGTGCCAACCCATGATTAGTAGGGCCACTGTGCGCTTGACCAATCACGGCGTGTCCCAGCCCGTGATCAACAACGTCATTATTCACTTGTGAAACACCTCTATATACATACTACGTAGCTTGTGGAACTCCACCATACTACACAATTTTGTTGCATTATGCCCACCTAACTGAGAAGTTCTACTAGGAAGCTCATTGTGTCTTTTTTATTTTGCCCGTGCAGATTATTAACCCTTTTAAGCAAGACACTAAATTATAAAAAAGTATTTTTAAATGATATGAAAATATAATATGTTCTTAGTGTAATATTTTTTACAAGTATTCTTTAATTTAATTTTGCATTATTATTAGGCATTGTGATTAGATCATTATTATTCTATTTGATTAGATATTTTATTAGTATATTTTTATTTGTTATTTTCATCTATTTATTATGATATTTGTATTTTTTTAGTTTCACTGTATTATTTTGTGCATATCTTAATTTACCTATATTATTTTAATTTATCTATATTATTATAATATCTGTGTATATTATTATGTATGTAGTCTGTCTAGATTATATATTTTATGTATATTATTATGATTAAAATTATTATGCTTGTGGGTTGAGTATTATCAGAAAAGAAAATAAAAATTTGAAATACTTGAAAATTTTTAAAAAATAATAATATTCATTGATAATTAATTATTATTAATAAACATTACTTGAAGATAGAATGTAATGTTTTAATATTTCTAAAATATATTTTTTAAATCATTAAGGGCTTTTTGACCTAAATACATATAATATATATCCTACTACTAAAAAAAAGTTTTTTGAGCATCCCATCTTTTTTTTTTATTTTTGCTAAGTATCAACATCTAACGAAAATTTTCCTACTAAAATGCTTCTACACTTTCTTCTTGCAATTATGTCTTGACTACAAATTTTATTTGTATTATTGTTTTGTTGTCCTTTTGTAAATTTCATTCTTAATTATTAATAAAAATTATTATTAATAATAATCACCATTCCTATTAACAATATAAATTAGTACATTCTAATTAATAAAATTAAATATAATATCATGTTAAAATTCAAAATTTTAAAATTAGAGAAAGTAAAAAAAAATCTTTATCTTTATATTCTATTCTCTTAAATCTTAATCTATTTATATCTACTAATTAAATAGTATTTTGGGTAGTCATCTCTCTTTTTTTTTTTAATGCATATCAAATTTTATCCAATTTTCTTCATCTAATAAATCATCTTTTATTTTTCAACTTTACTTTTATTTTTCAATTTTACGTTTAAATTACTTCTTTTAACCTTTAACTTAAATTCTTTTATAAATATAACACAATATATTTTTTTTATTATAACAATATTTTAAAATTTGAAAAATTTAATTTAATTAATTTAATAATTAATATATTCTATTTTTTATACTTATTATTTATAGTTGACTTATTATTTTTCTACTTTTACTTTCTCCATTATATATTTTTAAATTTTATATTTCTACTTTATTTACTAATAATTCAAACACCAATATCACTAAGTAACATAAATATTACATAATATATTTGATTTTTATTATAAGTTTTATTAATAGTTAAAACCTTAAAAGAAAATATAAATTAAATAAATAAATTTCATATTTTATTTTTAATAAATGTATTTAAAAATTAAAATCATAATTATTTATTTTAATTTTTTAATATTTTCTTCATATTCATTTTAAAATTTATTATATTAAATTAAATATAAATTAACCGGAGTTTTGTTAGAACTTTAAAAATCATATACTATTTATCTTCCTTTAATTTAAATCATTGTATTTTTTTATTCTTTCAAATTCTATTATTTACAACTCAAATATTATTGAATGTTATGAATTTAATATAATAAAAAATTTTATGATAGAAATATTTAAAAAAAAATATTTTTCTTAATGAAATTAATTCATTTTAATATATACTTTATTTATAACTCTGATTGTTTTATGATTCAAATATTATTTCTCTAATTTTTACCTACATAATTTAATGTTATCCTAGTTTTCACATCCATTTCTTTTATTTATAACTTAGATAATAATATCACCAAATAGCATATATATAATATTATATATATTCTATATTTAATTTTTGTATAGAAATTATTAATTGAATTAACTAACGGCATATTTTATTTTTTAAAATAATATTTTAATATTTAAATTAAATTTATTTATTTAATTTTTACTAATATTTACTTGATATCAAATTTTTAATACTGTGTCAAATTAACTATGTATTAATTAATATTTTTATCAAGATTTTATACCTTATGGACTATTTTAATTTTTCTATTTTTCCTTTTTAGTTATGTTATTTACAATTCAAATACTGCTGAGTAATGTAAATTTAGCAATAACAAAATTTCTTTTTATACTAAAAATACTTTAAATGGCTTAAAATTTTTTAATTAAATTAATTCACTTTACTATGTAATTTATTGTTAATTCTTATTTTTTATAACTCATTTATTATTTTTCTCTTTTTATATGTTTGGTTTCATGATTTCCTATTTTTCAAGTCTATTTCTTTTATTTATGATTCAAATATTAATATCATTAAGTAATAGGTATATATATATTTAAATTTTTATGGATATTTTAAATAACTTAAAAATTTTGTAGTTATGAGAATTGCTATCGGTACTAATTTGAAGGTTAAAACAAATATTAAAAGTATATATTATTATTTTTAACTCATTAACCTTTAAAAAATATTATAATACACATAATATTGATCAAATAATATTTTACACTATATATTTTATGAAAAACTTATTTATGATACTTCTTTACAAACTTGTTTTAGTATATTTAGTTCCATAAAATTTAAATTTCAAAATTGAACTTAAATTAAATTTGTAATTAGATATTAATAAATAAATTAGGCAAATATCCAAGATTGCAATAATCATAATTAATTAATTAAGTAATAAGATTGAAATAAATATGAGAATTACGTAATAATAATTAATTGTATTTATCTTTGTAACTATGGTACATCTTTCATTATTATATAAATTTAATTCCTGAGATGACTTGCAAATCTGACTATGGTAAGAATCAAAATAAGTATTAGGGAAGAAAATATTTATATTTATGCAAATGGAGAAATTTATGAGACGGATCAGGATGATACATTTAAGTATCATAGGGTCAAAGTAATAAGAATTAAATCAAATATCACTCTAGATGCATTGAAAAGTCTAGTTAGGCGAAAGCTACAACTTGATAAAAATCAAGTCATAATTGAGTTGGTATATAGGCATCCTTTCTCATTGAATTCGAGTAGTATAAGGCATGTGAGTTGGAAGATAATGACGACATTCTATGAATATGAGAAGTAAATGTGAGATTCCCTACTTAACTATCCTATCCAGAAATATATGCACATATCTCAATAGTGGAACTGGATTTGAACATAACAAGTCAACTAGTTGATGTGAGTGATCCATACACGTTACTGTCCATCAGTCAACTTCACGACATTAATGAATGACCATCATATTACAACTCATACCTTACTAGTATAGAACCAATAAACAGGCAAATTGAATATGGCTAGCAGTTCCATACCCCTATTATCGAGTATGCTCCAGAGCTATATTTTTCTCAGCCCGATTATGGCTTATCTCAATCCCCTTCTTCCCCAGAGAAAATAAAGGACATCATGGATGAATTTGAAGAGAAAGATGCATATGATGATGTTCTTGAAAGGTTTGGTAGTGATAATGACAGTTACGATAATGATGGTGGTGGAGAAGATGTTATGAATACATTTCCAATAACACCTGTAGCCGATATATGGAATCAACTGTTGCTTTTTTTCACGAATAAAAGTAGAAGCTTCCATGAGTCATGATTATCCTAAAGTGGGAGATGGCATAAATATAAATGACAACCAAGAGTCATATGTGGGTTTGCGATATATGGACTAAAAGTCGTTTCGTTGTGCAATGAAGATATATACTCAATTCGAACTCACCACACATTATATGTGCATTACTCTTTGAACAAATATAAAGAATACCAATGCCCTTACTATGGCGTACAATGCAATTAGAGGGTCAGGGCATATTATAAGCTGAGAGAGAATCATTGACAAATATCAAAATACAACAGGCATCATACATATGTATATGCCTCTCTTTCTTGAGATCATCCAAAATTGGACATAGATGTCATTTCATCCTACATTGTGGCTATGGTGACTGAAAACCTAAGTTTGTTCATCCAAGAAATCATTGAGTGAATCTATAGTATTTTTAGGTATTTAGTATCCTATAAGAAAGCGTGAAAGAGTAAACACCGAGTCATCACTCTTGCATTTGAGAATTAGGAGAAGTCGTATTTTATACTACCGAGGTGGTTGGCAGTAATATGACACTTTAATCTCGGATCTTACTTCGAGATTGTTAGTAGAGAATGCCCGCCAAGTAGTTTTGAAGATGAATTGATTGCATTATTTCATCAAGTGTTTTGGACTTTCAAACCACGCATTGTTGCAAATAACCATTTGAACCTAATAGTCTAAGTAGATGACACATTTTTGTATAGAAAGTATAAGGGGGTCTTGCTTATGGCGACATCATAGGATGACGATAGAAAAGTTGTACCTTTTACATTTGCCGTGGTAGAGGGGGAAACATACAAGATATGGGCCTGATTTTTATTAAACGTTCGATGGCATATCGTTAAAGATAGATAAGGTATTTGTTTAATATCAGATAGACATCCTAGAATACCAGCTACCGTTGCAAACCCACGTGTATGGCGATAGAAAAGTTATACCTCTTGCATTTGTCGTGGTAGAAGGGGAAACATATGAGACATGGGCCCGATTTTTATTAAACATTCGACAATATGTCATTAAGGATAGACAGGGTATTTGCTTAATATCAAATAGACATCCTAGAATACCAGTTGTCGTTGCAAACCCACGTGTAAGGTGGCAAAAAGCAACCCCCTTATACTTATCATGTGTTTTGCCTTTGACACATTACTAGCAATCTAAATGTAACTTTTAGGACAACATGACTGAAGAAGATGTTTACTAGCATTGGTGCATATTACTTATACTAATGTCATTAATTGTCATTACTTACCACGATTATTATTTATTCAATCATAACGATGTGTGGTACAGATTATCAATATGAGTGACATTTTATAGATTGTAAGTTAGATGAACTACACCAATTGCACCTAAGAGCTGTTGATTGGATCAATAATATCTCAAAAAGTCAATAGAGCCAAACTTATAATGAGGAAGGCCAATGATGGGGGCACATAACAATTAACTTGGCCTAGTGTATTAATATCGTATTCAAAGGGGTTAGATTTTTATCAATTACCGAGTTAATCAAAGCTACACTATATCAACTAAATACATACTTTGTTACCTGAGTAGAGATCATTACAACACAGTTACAAGCAAGAGAGGTGTTTAGAGAGGACATTCGAAAAAAGATTCAAGAGTGCATTTGAAAAGCATCTGCCTATCATGTGCATTGTTTTGATTGCCTAAGGTCGGCTTTTGAGGTGGAGGAGCCGCATAACCTAACTTGAAAATAGTTTAGTCAAACTTCCAAGGTTAGCCTGTGTGATCAAACATGTGATTGTGGCAAATTCTAAGTGGAACTTTGGCCCTACCAACATGTGTTTGCTATATATGCGAAGGTCTCGTTAGATCCATTATAGTTTGTTGATCTTATTTTTTGATTAGAGATAATGCTAAAGGCTTATGGTTATAAGTTTCGACCAATCAATGATATAGAGCATTGGCTAGCATTGAACAAACTAATACTAGTGTCGAATCTAACGTAAATGGGTCCTAGTGGTCAACCATGTTCCACATGAATAAGAAACGAAATGGATTAGAGAAAGAGTCCATCAGAACCTCAGAGGTATAGGTTATGCAGGCAAATTGGGCATAATCGCGTAACCTGCTAGTCCAATCAGTAGAATGTGCCATGGCACCCTTAATTCTAAAAAGTTAACGGATAACCTTTCTTCAAAATTATTACTATAAATATCTTTGGACTATGCATAATTTGTTGACATATTGGTAAAAGTTAGATAACTTGTTGTATCTGAATAATATATTGTACCTGTCTTATTGTATTAAATTATTTATTTTCTTGTTGTGTTTTAAAAGACTTACACGAATTTATGGTTGTGCAATTAATTGAATTCATTCAATTCGACATAGTTTATATCACCCGACTTTAATGGCTAGTCAGCATCATATTGTGACCCTTGAGCCTGATGATGAATCTTTATTATACTTGCAGTCCAACATATTTCATAGGTTGTGTGGCTAGGCTGGGTAAGTTTATTCCTTTAATAAAAATTGCTTAATTTTATACGTGCTAACTATATTTTCAATTGACATGTGAAGGCGAATCGAATCTTAAAGTTATGATGTGTCGCTCATGGGAATCATCTCTTCGATCCACCATTTACAATTGTCCCTTATCTTTAACAGACAGGCTTCTATGGTACCAGTTAACTTGGTCACTTTGATTTCAATGCTGCTTTCGTGTTTGCACTCGTTGAATGATAGCATCCTAAGATACACACTTTCCACACTACCTCAAGTGAGTGCACTATTATCCTACAAGATGCTTCCATTCAGCTAGATTTATCATGTGAGGGTGTCCCCATCTCTGGATACAACTGATATGGTTGGCCAGGAAAATGCGAAGATTTACTTGGGGTCAGATCACTAGATAAATGTTTACTAGACCAGCACTTGAGCATCACTTAATTAGCAATAAACTTTAGATACTTACTGGATGATACAGATGATAAATAAATATGGTGCTTTGTGCATGCTTACATCTTAAGACTCATAGGCGGTTATCTCATGCTTGATACTTCAGGCCATAAAGTGTTGCTCATATATCTACCATTGCTAGAAAATTTTACAGATGTTAGTTAGCATAGTTAGATATCGTCAATTTTGGCATGCTTATATAGAGAATTATGTATTGCCATTAAATATGATGAGATTAACATTAGTGGATGTTTGCATTTATTGCATTTGTAGGCGTGAGATCGATTTTCCACTTTAGCACTGACAAAACCCCTTATATCCTGATCCTCGACTAAACATTTACCTATTACTTCCACCATTGGACTTAAGGTATGGATCATTTATGATTTTCATATTGCATTTCTCATAACACCTCAAAATATTCAAACAAATAATACATAATTTATATTCTTCCCAGGTGGAAGAACACTTGACTACTTCTTTGGCCACCAGCAATAGCCTTACACTAATATAGAGTACTGCTTGATTAAATGAAGGTTGATAAGGTTGGAAGGCCTACTTTGTTGTGTCTAACGAAGCTAGTCTCACATATATTGATATGCTTATGTATATTATACTTGTATAATGCAGATTATTTGGTACCCTTATAACATTCCTATTGTACAATAGCTTGTACCGGAGTATTGCTTAGCCTTACTTGACATATGGTTGGCATCAGTCCCTATTATATGCTTCCACATCGTAGAATGACACCATGTAGATCATATGCTTTACCAGTTTGGTAGGTAGCAGCCAATCTTACAAGAGCTATTCAATCTGGGTTTTTGTCATACCTTGCAGTTTTAAGGTAAAACATTAAAAGATTGGTGGCAAGAGCAGGTGATTTTCATTGCTGCTTGGAATATATGGCGTATCACACTTTCATTGACTGAAATGGAAATAGATACTCTTCATCATAACTTGGGTTATATAAGATGGTATTTGAGACACACCAGATGATAAATTCATCTAGTTAGTGGTGGTTCAGGATTTGTGATAACCTTTCATTTTTCACACACTTTTGTGCTTACATATTCAAATTATTATATATTAAATTGTTAAAATATACTTTTTTGTAGGTTGATATAGCTGAGAGATTATGTAGGCTCAATGTTGAGGATTCCCTCTATTAACTGTATAGTTAATTTAAAGAGATAGTGGATCGAGAATGTGACCTCATGCTACGTGCACTGGAAGAACATCAAGACATGATAGCTTCTTATTCTGTTTATCTAGCTAATGAATTACTGAGACCACCCATTCCCGAGCTTAGGTGTGGTAGGAGAGGCTACGGTTTCATGTCTTTTATGGATTCCATTTTGCCTGAGAAAGAGGATAATGATGAAAGTATCCCTCATAGTTATCCATCAATAACATAAGCCGATATCCCCTCCTCCTACACCCCTCCATTGATGCGGGCTGATATAAGAGGTGCAGGTCTATCAACTTATACCCCCTCATTGCAATTTTTTACAAGTGGAGATGTTGACCCATTATACAATATGACATTACTACCACAGTACCCTCATGATACTCTACAGTCATCGTCCTTCACCTCATTGCTATTATAATCAATTCAGCAAGTCCCCAATTCTCTAATGGCATTATTTGCTGACCCGTTTGTATTTACTATTGAATACGCCAGTGGATCCACAAAGTAGCAATAACAAAGGTTTTTCACCCTGGAAAACCTTATTCCACCATTTCATTCCTCCCACTGGGACTTGAACTCTTCACTCTTCACTCTTCACTCTTCACTCTTTAGAGGTCAAACCCGATTGATTTATGCAGATGATGATGAGAATGATGATGAAAATGAATAACATCATTCCCTAACTCAACGACCGCAACAAGTAAGGCAACGCCCTTAATGTGGGACTGAAAGCCATTATTTTGATAATTGAATATTTCATTATTATATTATAGCGTTATATTCAATTTATTTATTTATTTAATCTGTAACTTTTTTTTTCAGATTTAGTACTCTTTTACATTTCATTTGTCATATTATCCAATTTTGTAGATAAATTGTGCAAATTAAAATTTTTTTTTACTCTTATTCATTAATTCAAATCACATTATAGAATTACTTCCATTCATTACATTGTTATTAAAAATTCTTTGGAGCATTCTAAAATACCACTTGTTATGATATTAATTTAAAGTTATGCTTACATGTAATTATGAAAAATGGTGCCAATTACTTATCTAGAAGTAAAAAATTAAGTAAATACATTTTACAAATGCTACTTATCTTTAGGTAAAAAAATAAAAAAATTATTGTCCTCCATCTTAAAGAAAAATATTAAAATACATATAATTTTAATTTAATAAAAAATAAATATTTATATTTTATGTGTTTATACTTCAATTACTTCTCCTTTAAAGGCTCTATTTGTTTCGATATAAAATACTTTTTATAAAATAAAGTTATAAAATAAAAGTATAAGAGAAAATATTTTATTCATTTAATATTAAATATAAAGAATCTGACAAAATAACTTCTTATTTTTTTCATGAAGGAACTTGCTTTTTTTATTATCATAACTTTATGTATCATTTTTAATAATCATAGATAGAAGTACCATGTTATTCATTTATCAATATACATTTATGATTTTTTTCTATAAAAAATATTATCTAATAAAACAAGTAGAGCCTAAATTATTAACCCAAAATTGTTATAATTATTATTTTTTGGATGTTAAAGTCAAATACCACCTTTAATTTACCCTAAAATAATTAAATTTTGCCCTCATTAAATTTTAGAAAATTAAAATTGACAAATTGAATTTTATTAAACTTATCCATAATATTCCGCTAACCTAATTAAATAAATATTTTATCTTATGATGTGTTTAATTTTAAAATAAGAATTACAACATTATAATATATTAATTTTTAATAATTTTTTGGCACATAATTCAACACTTTACTTTCAAGTATTAAATTAAAATTTTTAATGCATAATTTATTTTTATTATTTATATAACATAAATATTACATGTGATAGAATAAAAATTAAATAACATGTTATAATATTATAATTTTTATTTAAATTTTTTTAAAAATATATAATCTATAATTATTTTTTAAAATTAAATTGTATCACATTATGGATTAACATAGTTTATTAATAAAATATTTATTTTCTTAATGAAGATTATTTTCTTATTTCATATTTAGTTAAAGATTTTTATAGATATATACATCGCATTATAATAAAACATTGTTTAAAAATTTATTTTTATGACTTAAATCTTTCAACTAATAAGTTTACGAGAGAATATGTAAAAATTTATATTTATTAAGATAATAATTATTCCAATGATCTTATGATAGTTACTAATTTTATTATATTATATATATTGTATAATTTTATGAGAGTTAATAAGATTATTAATTATTATTTAGAACCTTAAATAATTAATATCAAATAAACATCCTAAATTATAAAAAAATAAATTAAATATAAATTAAGTAAAAATTGAAAATAAAATATAGAAAGGGTCATAAATTAAAAATGATTAATAATTTAAAAAATAGGTCCAAATTGAAATAAAAAATAGAGTGCATTGATCACAGAAGGGTCCACCTTTGACCAAGTACACTAATCACGGGGTCTCCTTTCTCCTGATCAAAGAAAAATTAAAAAAAATAAATTAAGCATTTCAAAAAATAATTTTGGTTGTGTAGGGTACGAAGAATTTATTTTTTGAAAAGGCATGTTATGATCAAAAAGTTAAAGTTTGATTCATGATTTTTATATGTGTATGTCTAATAATTTAATTAATTTTCTAATTAAAAAAGTATATACTCCCTTAAAATTTGAGGTCCGAAAATCCAAAAAAATTCTTGTATAAGCAATTCTCATATACTACAAAAAATTAATTTTTATAAAAAGGCTATTCAAGCATAAACATAATATCATTGACTTATTTGAAAGGTAAATATTCATTAAAATATGTTTATATATATTAATGATCATCACCATTATAGAAAAGGAATTATGCATCACAGGTTAATTAATGCAAACCCCATTTATCAAAGATAATAGGAGGCACAATGATAGCAGCACATGAAATCAATGCAAACCGAGAAGAAAGCAGATAGTTTAGGGAAAAAGATGGTGGTAAAAAAAAAACAAAGAAAGTGAGGGACAGCTAATTAGGTGGGTACTTAAAACAAAAACCGCCAAAGCCCCACCATCCTAACAACTCATCCCACCAGTAATGAAACCCATCACTGTTCACAACACCAGCCACGTTGTCATGCCTCAATTTATGGGATTCAACTTTGTGAGCTGTAAGAAAAGGATTGGACAGCCTTAACCACCACCCTTTACTAAATCAAATTTCTGCCTGGATTTTTTATATACACACTGATACGGAATACCATCACTCGTTTTCTGAGAGAGGTTGCCCCGTACCAATAGTAATAGAATGGAACAGAGGGTCTGACGTCCGCTCCACCATACGCTGCCCGACAGGGCGACCTCCGTCCCGACAAATGCGGGGAGTAGTACTATCAACTGTTGAAAAGTGTTTACATCTGAATTCACGATTTTACCCTGTGTGTGTATGTGGGAGTTGTGTACCCTCCACGCAAAATACTGTAAAAGCCGTAGATTGGACTAGTACTTTGAAAAAACAAAAATATAGGATATATTTATTTATTATTTCTAAAAATAGCTTTTTATTTTTAAAAATAGAACAACATGTTTGAAAACTTGTTTTAAAAGTATATTTCAAAAATTATAACTTTAAATACGTAATTTAAAATAAAAAATAATTTTTAATTATTTTTTAGTTTGTTCTCTTAATCTTAATATTAATTTTATAATTAAATAAAATATTTTTATTTATAATAATGATCATTATTTATTTTTTCTTCAATTTAAAAATATTTTTTTAAAAAAATAACTTTTAAAAACTATATTTTTTAAAAATAATCTTTAAAAATATAAAAATAAAAGTATATTCAAACATATTTATAATTTGACGGTGAATTTCAATAATTTTAAGAGGAGATATGAAAATAAGCGTGAATATTAAAAAATAAGGAAAAAAAAGAAAAATTCTTTGAACATAAGTTATACATATCCTTTAATATATAATTCTTACATTATTTTTTTATTATATTCATTTTCTCATTCCATTTTTTTATAAGAATGTGAAATTTACAATTTTAGACTTAACTAAATGAAAGAAGATGTAGGTGGGAGAATATATATAAAAGAATGAAAGTAACATTATTATCTTCTATAATATTGTGAATGTCAGGCTATGACATTATTTAGAAATGTAAATAATAAATATGAATGTAGTACTATTTCTTAAAAAGTTATTTAACCTTTTTTCTATTTACCATTAGTTTTCTTAATATATTAAGACAATGATAGCTATCCTTTTTTATTAATTTGAATTTGAATTTTATTATGTTCAAAATTATATAACAAGAGATAGTTGTTTTTATTTCAGCTGCTATAAGAAAAAATTAGAATTGAAACACAAGATGAAGCAAGCATGATTGCCTAGTCGTTATTGAGGTACAAGCTCTATTGTATTGCTTAAAATAATTTGGATTTTGCTCATGTATTTGAATCACCTTATAGTTCTCTTTTATAAATTTCGTATGTACTAAGTATTTAGAATGTTATAATTTTGTTGAAGAAAGTTACAATACGTACTCTTTGTATCTGTAGGCTTACAAAATAAACGAAACTCCCATTTTCTTTAATACGTATTCTTTGTATGTGTTCACGCACGCCAGCCGGCATCCAGCAACAACACAAACGCACATGCACGGCGTAGGGTCATCTCCCACGTGCCGCCATGTGAGCACGACATTTCTCTCCTTATTAAGCCGATATTATCGCCTTAATTAATTTGACTAAATTTTGGAGGGTTATGGGTAGCAGTTCACTTACAATACTTCACGTATTTCTTTTTATATTGAGCACGAGATTATTCCAATTCTTTACCATTAAAGTTATGGCTGATAACATTTCCGTTCATTTGTTGAGCCTGAATGTGCTTTACCCCTATCCATTTCTAAGGTTAAAAAAAAGTGATTAAATTATTATATATATATATTGAAGATTGAATTTTAAATAAAGAATGTACAAAATTTTAAAAAAATATTGAATACTACTTAGACTAAAATTCTCCAAAATTGAATAATTATTTAAGCAGTGATGTAATATCTAGATTAATTTACTTTTATCTCACTTAATTCAGGGTTACAAGCAAAAAAAAAAAGGGTCATTTCCATAAGAGCAGAGGGATGATAAAAATATTCATATCCAATGAATCTTATCTAAATTAATGAATATTTATCTAATAAATATTATTCAAATTAGACTCACCATTTAATGGTTTGGATTTAGATTTGCTCATTAAATATTTAATGGATTTCGAATCCTTTTTAAGTACCCATTAATATTAATTTGTATAATATATAAACCTATCTCTTAAAAATATTTAATAGTTCTTGAATTTTTTTTTAGTATTACATTAAACTTATTTGAATAAAATATTTTATTATTAATATCTTATTATATAAAAATTAATATTATCATATATATAAAAATAAATCTATCTCTTACAAATATTTAATAATTCTTGAATTTTTTTTAGTATTACATTAAATCTATTTAAATAACATATTTTATTATTAACATATTATTATATAAAATTAATATTATCATATATATAAAAATATTATGATATTTTATTTAAAATTAATAATATTAAAATATTTAAATTTACTTTATATTATAAATATATTTTAAAATAATATTATTTTATTTTATAATATTAGTTTATATAATATAGGAATGTCTAATTATAATATAAATAGTTAAATAATTACTTATGAGTTGACCTAATATAAAAACATATTTATTCTAAAACTAGTATAAATAATATGAATGAGTTAAAATAAGAATGAATATAAATAAAAAAATAAATATAATTTATAATTATGAACTGTAATTATTATCATTGGGAATCATTCAATCTATATTTATCCTTAAATTAATATAGATAATACGAATGAGTCAAAATAAGAATAGATGTAAATGAAAAAATAGATATTATTTATAATTGTTAAGTATAATTATTATTAATAAGAAATAACTTTTTATTTTTATTAAAAAAATTTAAATTATATTTATTTAGCGGCCTAAATAGATCTATATTAGATCTTGTAATTAGATCTTATTGAATTTTTAATGGATATAAATCCTTAATAGATTCAAAATAATAGATTTTTAATGATTTTGAATTTAATTAAGTTTGGGTTGGATCTACTCAAATCCAACCCATTGTTATCCCTGTAGGAGTAGTTTTGAAGCCACATGTAATATTCCTTCTATCACATATTTTAGAGACATTGTTGCATTAGCAAAGATATCACTGTTCCAAACATACCAACGTTAGAATATTAAATTGATCATAATATGTTACACCAGCAATGTTACGTAGAAAATTTCAAATTCTAAGGAAAAAATTATAAATAAAAAAATATTTATTATTTGGAAAAAATTATAAAATAATACATATAAATATTTTTAATTATAACTTTACAATGTTTTAATGATTACTTTATATCTCTCACAAATTTTTATGAAGGTTCTGACATAAAAATGGTATCAGGACGAGTTAAGAGTAAATTAATCTTTTCTTACTTTATACTGGATTATTAAAAATAAAATATTACCTTATCTCATATTTGAGGGTAAAATTCACCTCATCATTATGCCTCATGAGAATTTATGGAGAATAATAATAAATAAAAAAATTAAAAAAAAAAACTAAGTCTAAAAATAAGTCACTAAGGTTTTTTAAACTCGCGTTTAAACGGTTTTAACCCATAAAACCTGAATGTCTATACAGATTAATTAACGGTTTTAAATTTAGACTTAATTTCTTTTATAGTAACTTAAGTGTGAACTCAAAATACTATGTAGATGTACTATAAGTTGTTTATCATTCTTTTCTTTAAAGTACTCAATGGATAACGTTTAAATAAGAATTTTGTTTTGGCGAAAAATTGTCAAAATAGAAGTCATTTTTATATTTTAATCCCATTAATGATAATTGTTTCCCATTGCGTTCAACAAAAGGACGGATCTGATGGTGGGCCCATCTTATGCCTTCACGAAAGGTGGCCAGCACCGTCAGATCCGGCAGGCTGCATCACAGCCGCACATATATTCGCAACATTTTAACGCAGAGTTATTGATTATACTATTATTTAAGAAGGAGGGGTCTAATGGGATCGAACAGAGTCAGCTTTTTAATTCGGGTACTAGAAAGGCAGGCTTCTGTAATCTTAGGCCCAATATTCTTCTAGGGATCGGTAGTGAAAAACTGAGAACAAATATTATTAGAAAAATCATTAAAAACCCCTAAATTCTCCTATAAGTAGCACTCCTTCCTCTCCCTTCCAAAACTAACACTATACATCATCCCTCTCAGCTCTTTATCCTTCTTATCTTCTGTTCTTAGGGTTTTGATCATCTTCTGCAAGCTTCTGAGCCATTTTATTTGGATCTTCAATTACTGGCTCTCTTTGTATTCTTCCACAGCTTTCTTGAACTGCATCCATGAATTCCTTTGCATGCATGCCATGGCATTCCTATGCATTGTTGCGGTTCAATAAAGCTGTGGGAAGATACAGACAGAGTCAACAGCAGACAGCAAGGTTGAATTCGCCTTCAAATGCTTGGTGCTTTCCATTTTCCTTTCACCGTACCTATTTTTCACATCATTCTTAGATATAAGCCATTGACTTTTCGGAATATCTCAGATCAGAGTAAGTTGATGCAGAAATCAAAGTTTGAACTTCTGATCTTGATTATTCCTCCAAAGTAATTTATGAGATTTATGCTGATGGGTCTTTCTCGTTCAACTCACTGGTCCTGATTGGTGCCCAGATGAACCTAGAAGCAAAATGCTCCAATCTCGGTACTTATGGCTTGTTTGGGAGCAGGTGAAATCGAGGTGAAGTAAATGGGACACAAAGAAAGAGAAAATTTCAGATGTCAATTTTGATAGTTTCAGAAATAACTATGCAAGAAGTACAATTTTTCGGCCTTTCAGATCTTCCTCACGTTTTTTGTTTGGAAATTGCCTTTCATACTCTTTCCTTTCTCTTTTGTTTGTCCAAACACTGTTTTCCTTATTCAGAGATGCATTATATTGGTGATGTGTGCGGTTCTATTTTTTTCTGGTACTGTCAGTGTTTGGTAATTTCATTACAGCGGCTGCTTCGGCTATTTCCTTCTCTCTGTTTTTTGCTCAACCTTTTCTTGTGTTTTTGGGGTGCTCATGTGTAGCAGCTTCTGTTTGCAGGCAAAAGTTAGAACTTATAAAATGGATCAAAGGGTCATCATATAAAAAAAACTCTATATAATTAGAAACATGTTTTGCTCGATTCATTAAACCTTTGATCTGTACTTAAGATGTCTCAGTATTTTAATATATATATATATATATATATATATATATATATATATATATATATATATATATATATATATATATATATTACAGCTTGCAGATTCGGCATATCCATGCCTGAATCAGTTCATATACAATTAATTAATCATTAATAATTTTTCAAAATATTATATTAATGAGATTGGAACAATTATACTTTCCTTTTTTTTTTCTTCATAAAAAATGAGTTTGTTCCGATTCATTCTAGCTAGATGAACATGATCTTTTTAAAATATCTGCAAGTCACAACAAACACTTTATGTTTTGGGTACACAGCGACTAACTGGAAGGAAACAATTTTTATTTTCAGTTACTGATTGGTAGAATGTTTGGACCACACAGAGAGAGAGGTGAGGTGTCTCCCATACTATCTCTTATTTGGAACTTGCAACAACTTATGAAAGCCTTAAAGTCATTGGGTTGTAATCCTATTGGTTAGGTGGGTGACGCTTTTATTGGAAAGCAATAACCATAAGAAACCCGGATGAATTCACTGAGAAACTGTACTTTTGTGATTTACGCCTTCAAACAAAGAAGCCTACCTAAATATGATGCAGAAGCAGCTTGTGGAAGGAAACTAGGGTTTCCCTTTCCCCAACTAAGTTAGTGAGGAGCCAGGTTGCGAGAAATGGACATTCCAGATATCACCTGTAAGCAGTGTTTCTTTTTATAATTTTGTTAGCTAGCCACTGCTCTGCTGAGATGAGGGGCTTTAAATTCACTGTATGCACAGTTCTCACACACCTACAGAAACATGTGGGTCTCACATGCAATGATACATGCTCATCTTTAATATGTGAGAACGTATGGTATTACCATTCATGTAATAAAAGAGATCTTACTGATAGCAGATAACGTAAAATAGCAAAAAACTACAATTTATAACTTATAATACCATCCTTCTAAATTGTAGTTGTGATTGTAATTACAATTTTGTTAGAATTGGCAAAATTATTGAAAAATGCAACAAAATGTGAATATTACAGTATAAAATTACAAAAAATTGCAATTATGAGCAAAAAGAGATCTTATTAATAATCACGATGCTACATTTATAAATGGTAATATGATATTCCATGGTGTAATTCCTCAGAGGCTACATCTATTTTTTTAGAAAATATTTTTTGTATAATAACTTTATTTGCTTTTATATAAGTAAAAAGGTGATATCTCTTTGTATATTTTAATTAAAAAATTATAATATTTATGACATCTCATTTGAAATAGATGATATTTTTTTTTTTACTATATGTATTACGTTTAACATTGATCTCAAAGAGAATATTTTTCATCATTTTAAAGTTTGATTTTTTTTGGAAGAATTTCTAATTATATTTTTATGAAAGATGAAAGATATTTTATACTAAAGTAAATAGAAGTTTAATATTTTATATTTATAAGAGATATTTTTCATTAAAACAAATTTTACCGAACTCTGAACTCTATTTAAACCAAAGGAAGGCATCTTGCATATTTGACCAAGACTCCTGTGTCCTGAAAGAGATTTATATTTCTTCATTTTGCAATCTGAATAAATCTGATGAAGATGTTTAATGTCGGCTGAGATATTATTGGGGGCTTTCTACATGAAAATTAGAAGGACTTGCTTACAGATGCACCATTCACGGGTAATTGAGCCCATCCAATAAATAAGACATCTTTTTTTTTTCTTTTTCAAAAGATAAATTGCACATGTCATATGTTAATGTCGCTTTAATTGTTAGAGTAATATCCTAATGTATCCCACTAATCTAACATAACTTCTAATTGATTCCTTATTCAATGGCTTTATTAGTATTAAGTCTGACAAAACCTTTTAACTTATTGAGCATGTCGTTCTGCTTTTCTTTGTTTAGGATCTATCATTTGTTTATATCTTCCCATTATTGTTATTACACATTTTTACATAAAGAACATTTGATGATCATGGCCAAAAAATATTAAAAAATTACTCTCATTTTTTATTTCTTTTTATAATAGAAATCATAATCTATTCAATATATATGTAAAATCTTGAATTTGGTCATGATAATAATTAAAATTTCTAAAATAATATTAAAGTATTATTGTATCATTAAAATACCAACAAACTTACACGTTTCACTTATCATGATTTCTCTTTCCTATTATTTTACTTTAATCATCGCATGTGAGTTAAGTACCTATTAGAACATACTAGGAGTAGACAAATGCAGTGGCTTATGGGATTTGTTTGTCTGTTATAATTCTACGGATAAGTGTTTGCTTTGTTAGGGAGAAAGATAGGGTTAGCAAAAGTTAGATTTTCTTGTGCTCCGTGATGTAGAAGATTGATGAAAAGAGTGAGTTAATCGAGGGAGGGGTAATAATTAAATTAATTGACAGTGTTCTTGATCTTGCAGTCTTAGCTCTGCCACTTTTTGTCTTGTGACTTATCAACTAGAAAAGCATTTTGAACATTATTAAATAAAAATTCCTACGCCTGATTATGATAAGCTTAATTAGGCTTATCAGAAATTGCTTCAAGATTGAAAGAGAAAGTTCAATGCTGATTAGCTTGTAATTCTCAGCAACCCACCACCTGCGCATATATTGCTGTGAAGAATAAATCCATTCTTCTGCTAAAGTACATAATAATTTCTAGCAAGAGCCGAAGAGCATCTATATATCAACATTATGGTTTTTTCGGTTGAAAGGGCCCATCTAGACAGGAATCCTTACTTCTGTTCTGCACTTTATTTTTATGAGATGCTAATTGTATGGAAGCTTGTCTACCTGTTTCCTGCGCTCATTTAAGACGTAAGGGTAAAATATATATTCTGCTTTTACAAGCTAATGCATTCTTCGGTAAAATTCTTTAGAATGTCAAAGTTTTTCTTTCCGGCCACTGTGATCTGAATTAATTTAACTTCCTTCCTCGTGAAACCAAGAAAATAAAATTACGAAGTTATTAATATATATGTCGCGAGGACCCCTACTGTAAGATTGCGTTATATAATGGCAGATAGATGTCAGAAGAAAGTAAAACCAATATCTATATTAATGTGATGATTGAGACTAATAAAATAACGTACAGTAAATATAATCAATATATATTTTGAAGTGGTGACTTTTTTTAAATTCATGAAAAATTTAGGACGATAATTTTTTTATTTAACCAACATTATAAGGTATGATATTTAAAAGATGCTTAGAAAACAAGAAAACTTAAGATAACAATTTTAAAATTAATTAATTTAAAAAACTTAAGATGATGATTTTTTATTTAATCAACATCATAATATATGATATTTAAATATTGTTGAGTAAATAAGGAAACTTTAGATTTAACCTATATCTATTTGAACACGGTGATATTTTTAAAATTATGAGAAAACTTAAAAAGTTAATTTTTTACTTAACCGATATCATAATATATAATATTACAAAAAAAAGAGAAAATTTAAGATGCCAATTTTAAAATTAAGCAATGTTTATTTAGACATGGTAATATTTTTAAAATTATTAAAAAATATAATATATTAATTTTTTATATAATCGACGTTAAAATGTATCATATTTAAAGGTTATTAGGAAAATAAGAAAATTTAAAACATCAATTTTAGAAGTAGCTAACATCTAAAAGTGTTGAAATTCGGTAAGAACCCTTGATATAGTGATATTTTTTCACTACAAATAAAGCACATTTTTATTCTTTTCCTTATTATCATTCTCATTCTCACTCTCATTCTTATTTGGTCTCAAGTTCAATCTCTATCTTTGTCTGACTCCCTCTGCAGAAATCTAAATATTTTTTCATCCTTCATTACACATCAATAAATTATCAATACTCTTTCAACTATTATCGAGTACGAAACAAAGTCACATTGATTTAAAACATAAGAGGTGTGTTTTTTTGTTTTTATATCTCTTGAATTTTTATTTTTTTTCATTTTTATGATTTTTTACATAATTTTTTTGAGAAAATTTTGTTTCTATTTCTCTTATATAACTTTTAAGGTTATATTTGAATCTTATATGCATATTATGTATTTGATAAAATATTGTAGTTGAAACAAAAGAAGTTATACAATAATAAAAGATAGGTATACTATAATAAATTAACACTTGTATTATGCTATAGAAATTTAAAAATTATAGCAATTTTACCTCTTATTATGGAAACAAAAAAAATTCAAACAAATGTTCAAAAAACTAAAAAATTCAAACAAATTTTTGTTTCTATTTCTCTTATATAACTTTTAAGGTTATATTTGAATGTTATATGCATATTATATATTTGATAAAATATTGCAATTGAAACAAAAGCAGTTATACAATAATAAAAGATAGGTACATTACAATAAATTAACACTTGTATCACGAATTATGCTATGAAAATTTAAAAATTATAGCAATTTTACCTCTTGTTACGGAAATAAAAAAATTCAAATAAATGTTTAACAAATTAAAAAATTTATACTGTAGGAGAATTTTATTTATGATAAAATATCACTTATGTCACGAATTAAACTATAGGAATATAATTTTCATAACAAAGTATCACTTATACTATGAAAAAACTTTATCTATAGTAAAATATTACTTGTGTCATAAAACTAAGTTACGAGAACATATTTCTTGTGGTAAAGTATCATTTGTGTTACGAAAAAACTTTACTCGTAATAAAATGTCACTTGTGCCACAAATTAAGTTATGAAAATATATTTCCTATAATAAAGTATCATTTGTGCCATAAATTAAGTTACAAATACATATTTTTTGTGACAAAATATCACTTATTCTATTATATAAGTTAAAAAAAATTTATTTGTAACAAAGTATTACTTATGCAATAAATTAATTTTATGAATAAAATTATAGTTAAATATATCATTTTTTATGACTATACATATAAAAAGATTATTTATAATAAATGAAATATGCTGCAATATGGTAGATAATAAAAAATATAAATATTTATATATTATAGGTATTTAGCAAATAACTAATTTATTAATTGATTAATTAATCAACCCTAATCAATTAAAATAAAAAAATTATAGAACATAACATTTTTAATTAATTAATTCATAAAATATATGTAAAAAAATAAAACTACTTATAAATTATATAATTATGTATTTTATTTTTTTTAAAAGAATTGAGATAGGAATTGATCCCCAAACCTTAAGATATGTAAAAAAAAAGTTTAATTATTGAGCTCTAAGCATTTTGATTTATATGTGCACCAAATTTAATATCTATTAGATTGTAACAGTTTTTTTATGAATAATAAATAATTATTAAAATTTTCATCAATTAAATTTACATAATAAAATTAATACATATCAACAAAATAAATATTATAATATATTAAAGATTATATTATATAATTATTTAGTGAATTTAAATTTTATACATAATAAAATTAAAAATTAATAGGATTAATATATATATATATATATATATATATATATATATATATATATATATACAAATATCTTTTCAATTCGTTATTTAGTCTAATTTTTAAAATATTGGTTAAATAAAAAATAATTCAAAGTATAAAATATAATAAAAAAATTTATTTTTTATTACATTACATTATTCTTAAAAAATATGTTAGCAAAGAATATATATATATATATATATATATATATATATATATATATATATATATATATATATATTATGAAAATACTAAAATCATTATATTATATATAAATGTATACTTTGTGAGATAAGTTATAACAAATTTTATTATAGAAGTATGTAATAATAAGTTTTACATTTATCACTGTAATATTAACAAATTTTTTATTAAAAAAATTGTAAATAAAAATCATGTATAATTTAACAATAATTAAACTATTATATTAAAAAATTTTAAGTAAATTATATTTAAGGGAGTGATATATATATATATATATATATATATATATATATATATATAATATTCTAAATTTTTATTTTCATCCCTTATTAATTTTAGTTGTATTAATTCATTTCTTATAGATATTTTGTATTAATTTTTTTCTTTTAAATAATAATTTAATTAATTTGATCTATTCATAATTTTATTAGTAAGTTAATGATTTGATAAATGGAAGGATAGAAATTAAATATAAATAATATATGAGCGATAAAATTAATATAAATTTTTTTTGAAGGTTCAAATAATTTAACTTATATTTGTGAATGATAATAATATGTATTTTAAATAAAAAATTAAAAGTAAATAATTTATAATAATTTAAATTTTAATTTATAAATAAAATTTAAATATACATAATAGTTCGAAGTTATAATTTGTATGGACATCTATTTTATATAATTCAACCTTTATTGAAAGAATTTTAGAAAATAATAAAAAATTGTCTAAAAAATGTAAAAATTTTAATTTAATTTTGTAATAACTTAATTTTTAACAATTAATAAAAAATATTAATAAAAGGATAAAATTAACTAATTAATTATTTTTGAAAAATAAAATTGATATATGATGTTTGTAAAGGATAAATTTGATACAAGCAAAATTAGTAATGAAATAAATAGAAATTTAATTTATAAAAAATAATTTTTAAAATAAAATCATAAAATATTTTAGTATTAATGTGTTTTTATTATATGATTAGTATCACATGAGTGTAGTTTTATTTTTGAAGTTAATCAATTAATTAAAACTTTATATAAAATATATTGTATTATAATATTAAAGAAGCAAACTAATACAGTAGTAAAACATGATATTTCTTAACTTAGAGATTCATATTCAATTTCTAGTAAATGCAATTTATAATTTCTAGGAAAATAAAGTTTCAATAATTTATTTTAACTTGATATGAGTTAAAAGTATTATCAGATTTCAACAGATGTGTAAACAAAATGATAAGATAGGACTTAATTGAATTGACTAGATAATCAATTTGGATATATAAAAATTATTATAATTTTATTTTATTTTTTATCATAATTTTATTCATGGCAATATAAGTTATTAGCCATAGATGTATTTTTCTTGCCATATTTGTACTCGTGGCTAGAAGAACCTGTTAGTCATAAGTGAACATGTCGCAAAAAAAATTATTTATATCATAGGATCTTTTTTTTGTGACAACTTTCTTGTTACATTTACTTGTGCTACGAGATTATTCAACCAGTATTTTTGTAACTAAATAGTATAGTCATGAAAATTTTGATCTTATGCCATGATTTTAATCATGGCACAAGTGCTGATTTGTTATAGTAGCAAAAAATAGAACAAGTCCTTGAAAATAGTCATTTTTCACGTTTTTAGGAAGTGTAAAATCCCTTGGGATTTGTATATATGGATAAATCTCGAAAAATCATATAAAATCGACATAAAATTTGCTTTAAATGGACAATAAAGCATGAACTATAACCTTTCAAAATTTTTAACTCAAAATACATATTTTTGCATGAGAGATTGAGTTTATTCAATTTTAATCATAAATATTCTAGTGGGGAACTTAAAAGCCAATTTAAAAACAAAATAGTATTACTTATTATAAACTGAAAATTTTAACTTTGCATCAATTATTAGATAGTTTGTCTTATAAGAAATGATGACATTTTTATGTTATAAGAACCAATGTTATTTTTGTTTTTTGATGATAATTTTGTAACTAACGTTATAAAATATTTATTAGGGCACTTAATAAAGCATCAATCGTATTTCGACATAAAATTCTTTAAACACTCGATGTTAATCAATTTTTTTGTAATAGTGGATATAGCATAATATACAAGATTATAGTTAGTTTGTTTTATGGAAAATGCTTTGTGTAAGAATATAGATATAAATTATTATAATAATAGAAAATATTTCATATGTTCAATGTTAAATATAAAAAATTTGATATCCTTTGCTATCGTTACTTCAAATATAATTTTTTTAATAATAAAGTATAAAAGTAATATGTTATTCATTTATT
Source organism: Sindora glabra (assembly GCA_020226215.1). NCBI lineage: Eukaryota > Viridiplantae > Streptophyta > Magnoliopsida > Fabales > Fabaceae > Sindora > Sindora glabra. The sequence continues at coordinate 16,105,141 of CM035232.1, read as the reverse complement.
TATATAGAAATATATAAACTCTTTCTATAAAAATTATTTTTTGAAAAATAAATGGAGCCTAAATATTAATGTTAGAATTTTGGAAGTTAGAATCATCAAATATAAGTTGATAATTATTCTATTTTATAGGTATACACATCTTGTTCTTCTCATGGAGATGGAGATGGAGATGGGTGGACAAGGTATCTCTTTATTGTTGTAGCGGCACTTTCACTTGAAAAAGGAAGAAAGAGTTACTATCGGTATATGGCGTCCTCTTGTTTCTGTGGCTGATGATCAGCAGCCATGCCCTACAATTGATGGTGGCCATATAGTGTTATTGCTGTCATTTCTCTGTCATTCAGACACCCAATTATTAAGACTACTCATTTATCCTTTTTCATTTTGGATTTCAGTGTTCAAAATTTTCACAAAAATAATCTTTCGCGGCAATACATAAATACCTTTGAAAATTTTTTTGAACATAGAACAAGTTCTGATTTTTCAAAATTTTTGAACTCACACTAACATTATTTATCGCTCCTGATTTCTTTTCTTCCAATAAAGATTATTTTCAAGATTCGGAATTCAAATCTCTACCCATTCAATTAATTAACAACTTATTGATTATTTTGTGTACGATATTAAATACACGAGCCATACTCCCTTTTTAGTAGTGCTTGTCGATGCTTTATTGAAGCTGAATTTCATGTGTTCAATTGGAATGGATATTATCTGGGCACAAAATCACCATGAAAGCCAGAAAAAGATCTCATCACCTTTTTGTTGGTAAGTGGCCGGAGCAGCTTAGATGGGATTAATTTCCATACAATCTTTAAATCTACGATGTCCATTTAATGGTAAGAGGGTCGATCTTGAATAAGATGCCACGACAACATAGAATGTGATATCTCTACCGTTGAGATATGTCCATATCAGTGTGTTTGTTTGATATTGGTGGGAACTTGGGAAATGGAAGCTAAGTGGCTCATGAATTCATGCTCTGAATAGTAGAACAAACGTTTTGGATGAAGATTTTAAACTTGCATGCTATACCCTTGCTTTTCAAGATTCCAACATATAAAGCTCAATCGGAAGAAGATCTCTCAAATGTTGGCATCTTGAATGGAATAAAACCAAAAAAAAAAAGCAATAATATTATATACATAAAAAATAATATCTAAAATTAGATTTTGAATATAAATGAATAGCTTTTATAAAAAATAAAATGATGAGATAAATTTATAAAATTTAATATAATATATATAAAAGATTTAGAATTTAATTTCCTTTTTGTTTGAAAAAGAAAATTATATTCCAAATATCCTTCTGTAAATTAGAAGTCTTGTACCAAAGAAGACTGGCCTAATTGGTAGGATTTAACTGCCTTAATAATAATGCTGGGTTTAATTCTGATTGGAGACCTTTTATTGAAAGACATTTACTTTCCATGCATATCATTTTAGGGATGAAGTGCTATTGTACTAAATATTTGTCCAACTAAAAATGGCTTGCAAAACTTTTACTTCAATACATATTGATTTCATGTTTTGTGCTTTTCCCCCCTTTTCTGTTAGTGTTCATGTGTATAAAATTATATGCTATTCTATTTTTTGAGAGTACTTTAGTATTTAGAAATTCTGATAGTTTACTAAAAGTTTTCGATGTAAATCTCTTCAACATACTTGAACATTAATTGTATGCTATTCTCTTGTTATATGATGCGTATATTTACAACGTCATTTCAGGCACAGAACTAGCTGATATAGTCATATATTGAATTTCTTACCATCAAATTCTGAGTACTGTTTCCTAAACAATTTGGGCCCATATTGAACCCAGATTAAGGTGTATATGTTCAACTCTTGAGAAATCGAAATAGAAGTTAGTGATGGCTTCCAAATGTCTTCCTTACGAAAAAAATAGTAATTCACTTATTGCATATAAGTAATATTTTAATTTTAAATCTTAGATATAGGGTTTTATATTACAATTATTATTTTATTATAATTTATAAAATTGTAAGTAAATAAAAAAAATCATTTCAATATAAAATTATAAAAAATTGTGAATGTAGACCAATTTGTATATGTAATATTACGATTGCTGACTTTTATTTAAATATAATGGAGAGTAAAAATTTGAAATAACATTAAGGGTCTGTTTGATTTAGGAGAAAATAAAATTTTTAGAAAATATTTTTCTAAGAAAATACATTTTTGGAAAATGAAATGATTTTCTGTTATTTGGTGTGTAAAGAAAAAATATTTTTTGGTATTTGGTGTATAAAGAAAAATTAATTTCATTTAGAGTAAATCAAAATTATTTATTTTAAAATTATTATAATTTTACATACTTTTTTAAAAAATATTTTTTAATAAAATTTTTATCGTTCTTGGTACCTAATAGTCCAATAATGATCAATCTCTAATAATAAAATATATATTAAAGGCATTACAAAATCTTATATATAAATTTATATAATTAATTTAATTAATTATTGTAAAATATTATATAATAAAGCATTCATCATGAGAAAGAAAGGAAAAATATTTTAATGAATATTATAGGTCTGTTTAGTTGGGGGAACAATAAATTTTTGAAATTCATTTTCTAACTTTCTTCTGTTTGGACATTTAAAATTTTTAATCAATAGAAAAATAAATTCTGATCAACCAGAAAATTATATTATTTTTTGGGAAAGTAATTTCCTATTTTGAGAACCAGAATTCATTTTCCTTATTACTCAATACATCTATGCGCAAACTTAAACTTTTTGTCTTCTCACCTTATTATGCAATTGCGATCATAAGTAGAATTTATTTTTATTTATTAAATATTTTTATGATAAATGCTCTATTTCTATTTTTATAAAATCTATTTTTATTTATTAAATCCAAATGCATATTTTCATTTAATATTTACTAAAATACTCTTTCTTTTTTCCTCGTGATGAATGCTTTATTATATAATATTTCACAATAATTAATTAAATTAAGTATGTAAATCTATATATAAGATTCACATAATTAGTTTTTATTTCACATAATATTTCACAATAATTAATTAAATTAATTATGTGAATCTATATATAAGATTCACATCCATACGCAAGCCTAAACTTTCCGTCTTCTTTAAGCTTTCTATTTTTTTACCTTATTATACAATCACAATCATAAGTAGAATTTATTTTTATTTATTAAATATTTTTATGATAATTGCTCTATTTCTATTTTTATAAAATCTATTTTTATTTATTAAAGTTAAATGCACATTTTCATGTAATATATACTAAAATATTCTTCCTTTCTTTCTCATGGTGAATGCTCTATTATATAATATTTCATAATAATTAATTAAACTAATTATGTGAATCTATATATAAAATTTTATAATGTCTTTAATATATGTTTATTATTAGAGATCAATTATTATTGGACTATTGGGCACCAATAACGATAAAAAATTTATAATTTTTTTAAAAAGTACATAAAATTATAATAATTTTGAAGTAAATAATTTTAATTTACTTTAAATGAAATTAATTTTTTTTGTGTACCAAATACTAGAAAATATTTTTTCTTTATATGCCAAACAATAGAAAATCAATTCATTTTTTTAAAATATATTTTCTTAAAAAAGTATTTTTTAAAAATTCTATTTTCTCCTAAACCAAATGGACCTATGAAAATGTGCACTGGACTTTAATAAATAAAAATATATTTTATAAAAATAGAAAAAGAGCATCTATCATAAAAATATTTAATAAATAAAAATAAATTTTATTTGTGATTGCAATTATATAACAAAATTAGAAGGCAAAAAGTTTGAATTTGGGTATGGATGTATTGAATAATAAAGAAAATAAATTTTATTTTTCAAAATGGAAAATTACTTTCCTAAAAAATAATATAATTTTCTTGTTGATTAGAATTTATTTTCCCATTGACCAAAGTTTTTTAAATGACTAAAATATTTAATAAATAAAAATAAATTTTGTTTGTGATTGCAATTATATAACAAGATGAGAAGGCAAAAAGTTTGAGTTTGGACATGGATGTATTGAATAATAAAGAAAATAAATTTTATTTTTCAAAATGGAAAATTACTTTCTTAAAAAATAATATAATTTTCTTGTTAATTAGAATTTATTTTCCCATTGACCAAAGTTTTTAAATGTCCAAACAAGGGAAAGTTAGAAATATATATTAAATGCCTAATAGTCCAATGATGACTGGTCTCCAATAATAAAATATATATTAAAGGTATTATAAAATCTTATACATAGATTTATACAGTTAGTTTAATTAATTATTACGAAATATTATATAATAGAGCATCATCATGAGGAAGAAAGGAAGAATATTTTAGTGGATATTACATGAAAATGTGCACTGAACTTTAATAAATAAAAATAGATTTTATAAAAGTAGAAATAGAGCATCTATCATAAAAATATTTAATAAATAAAAATAAATTCTGCTTGTGATTGTTATTGTGTAACAAGGTGAAAAGGCAGAAAGTTTGGGCTTGGACATAGATGTATTGAATAATAAGAAAAATAAATTCTATTTTTCAAAATAGGAAATTGCTTTTCTAAAAAATACTATAACTTTCTAATTGATCAGAATTTATTTTCCTGTTGATCAAAATTTTTAAATGTCCAAACAAGAAAAAATTAGAAAATGAATTTAAAAAATGAATTTTCCCCCCAACCAGATCCTAAATATTACTAAACTACTAAAATACTGAGCGGTGGTGGCTTATAAATGTTGTTAACATTAATTTATGGCCTTGCAAATCTAGCACATGAATTAAGTTTATTGGAGCTTCATTTCCTGAGATACGACACTCCTCCTCCTTAGTTGTGTAGAAAGAGATATGTGTGACTTGGGGCATTTCCTTCCTTGGCATAATTGCTGTTTAGTTTTGTTCTTTCGTTCTTGTGTACCCCATAAAAAATCTCCTTCATTAGTTTAGTCGTTGAAGGTCATCCTTGGATGACAGTTTATTTATAGTCTTCTAATTAAGCTCTGTCATGGGACAAACAAGTTCACCATTCTACATGCTTGAACCCAGCAAACCCTAATCACTTAATTAGTCCGAAAAGGTTGGGGGGGGGGGTAAGGGCGAAGCCATATGCACACCTCAAGATTTTTAATTTTTTAGTGATATGGATAATAATTCACTTAATATATAAGTGCAAAGTTTTCAATTTGGATTTCAAATATGATAAAGAATAAAACTTTTAACATAACATATTGAATATCACTGCTCACTAAAATATTAGCACACATTTCATGATTTTAAATCACAATCATGATTGTAATTACAATATATTATAATTAAAAAAATTATAAATAAATATGAGGAACTACATTATAAAGTAAAATTAAAAAATTATAGTTGCCATAAGCATCACGACCAGCAGCGTAATTTGAAACATTGATCGGCCGGCCCATAGGCATTAAAGTAATTACCAATCAGCAAGGAGCTTTTTCTAAGTTACTTTTCTAATCTCTTTACAGTTTGAGTTATGCTAACACTTAATAGAAAAGGTGAATAGTAAGTATGTAGCAACTAGCAAGTTGGACTTACCGCCCATGAAAGAAGCTCAAAATGTCATATTTACATCTACCCTCCGAGATAAGAAATATTACAAGTTAATGCAGATCTATAACTTGACAAACCATAGGTATCTTTCCCCTTGTTGTAAACAAAAGCCAGCTCCAACATTAAAATTTTATGTCAGCACGCCAATTTTTTTTTAAATTCTGATACCGTAGAAGATAAACACTTGCAATAATATACCACATAAATTATATTTACAATTAATGGAGTTTAATTTAGCTGCACTGAATATTTATATTGTTTTATCTTTAAAATATACACTAATCTCCCTTATATACTTTCCTTTCTTTTATTTTATATTTTAAGTTGATACTCATCTCTTTTGCTAACACTGCAAGGAAAAGAGACTATATTAATAATAGATGTTGTCAATGTTGGTCTATTCTAACAACATTGTCATTGAAGACATATCGTTGCTAATGGATTGTGCGTATAGAACCCTACACTGATGGTATGAGTTGTTGTTGTAGTAAAGAATCTTATACCAACAACAAGTGTTGTTGAAGTTGTCGCTCGTGGGTTATATATATATATATATATATATATATATATATATATATATATATATATATATATATATATATATATATATATGGTGTAACAATGCCACTGTATCGATAATGTGTCATCGCTATCGATAATGTGTCATCGCTATAGGATTTGGTAACATTACACACTATTTCAATGACATGTGTTGTTAGTATAGCAAATTTTTTAAATTTTTTTGAAAATACTTAAATTTGTACAATAATTAAATTTATATTTTTAGCAATATTGATAATAAGTATTATTCTTAATTTTTTATAACTATTAGAAATTTTAAAATATCATTATATTAGCTATGATCTAAAATAAACAAAAAGGAAATATATAAAATAAAATGATGAATGATATGCAATAATTAAATCATATGATGTCTATATATAAGAATGTAATCTACAAATAAAAAATTCAACATATAATTTAAAGAACCCCTAAATCTATGAAGTCATTGTGACCCTGAGTCTAGTAGGTAATGTTGAGGGATGAATGAGTCGCAGGTGAAAAGGAGTATGATAAGGTGTAAAAGGCGTATAGTGAGCTTGGGTCCAAGTAGTATATACTCGAATAGGAATTGGAGTTGTTGCTTGGTGTGTTACAATTTTTGTAATTGATAGTCCATGTGTTGCTGATGTGCAAAAATGTAGCACTGCACTTCCTTAAGCAATGATGCATCTTTTTGCTGTCTCGAAGGATAAGCTGCATATAACCAATTCCCATCCTATGCATTTAGTGAGTCTCCAACACCTGATTGGCAATGATAGGCTCATCAATCTATGTTGAGCCTACTGTTAAGCTATTAGAAGCATCACTAGATTGCAATTGCAACTGAGTTACCTAGTTTAACATTTTATTTTTGATTTTTTTTAAAAATGATAGTACAAGTATAAAGTTTTCAAAAGTAATTAGAATAAAAAATAAGAATAAAATTATTTGCACAATTAACCTAAGCATTTGATACATTCATTCCCCTAACAGTCTAAAATAATAATTGTAGAAGTTCTCTATTAACGGTTGCAATGCACTTATTTTCTTATTTCTTTGTACTTTTTTTAAGTGGACAATATTAATAAGATAATTAATAGTATTAAATGTATCAAGAAAGTTAACTTAGCATGCCTTGTTGTGTTGATGTAATGGTTTTCGATCCATGGTAATTATTGTACTTTTTTTTGCTCTCTATTTTATGCATTTCTTTTGGACCTTTTTTTCAAATTCAAAGCAAAATATATGAGGTACCATTTTTTCCTTATTACATTTTTGTCAACCTATCAACTTTCCTTACAAATTGGAAAACTCACTCTTGTAGCATGTTCTTTCCAAAATAAAAAAAATTAAAAAAATGCATAATCACACTTGCAAACATGAATTGACTCATATTCTAACCCTAATTTATTGAGTTATTTTTTTGCATTACAATGTAATCTTGATAATTTGTTCTCTTTTGGAAATGTTTCCTTCAATAACTTCAAAAGAGAGTCAGATAACTTATTAATCTATTTATGTAGTACTTTCAAATACATAAGTTTAACTAAAAAGTTCAATAACGAAAAGTTTGTTCAATCTGAATACAATTCTATTTTGACTTCAATAAATAACTTATTAAAACTTTGGCTATGAGATGTGTCCCTTTTGAGGCATCCTTATTCCCATATCCATCATTCTTAACTATTTGATTAATGACATGAGAGTTCATGAAGTTGCGTATGATTTCAATCATTTAATCTATATCATCAGGAAGTGCCCTATGCACAACCTTGATAGTTGATGCATTCTCTCTACCACAATGAACCTAAATCCATTTTCTTTTATGTATGTTTTCATTGTCTTCGATCTTTGATAGTACATATTTTTCAAATTCTTACATGGACATCTTACAAGCCCTATCTCATTAATAAAGTTTCTGACTCTTTCAATGAATGCCATTATACCATTCTAGTACTCATTTTGACATCCATAGTTAAGCTATAGATATCATTACAGTCACTTAAGCAGGAGTCCTAAGATTCTCCATCTTATTTCGATTAGGTGGCCTCTTCCTATCCTCTTATGTAGGACCTCACCCAACAAGTTGCACAATACTCGACTCCATGGTTAGGATAACTTATAACAAATCCTTAATGTAAAAGCCTAATTGACAGTCAAATTTAACTGTATCTAGAAAATAAATTATAAGTATTAGTTCACATTCAATGGTTATTTGTATTAATTTTTATTGATTTGTATAAGTGTTTAACTTGTATTATAAACTCACATTACTATATTTAATTGTATTTAGTTGCAATTTGATTGTTGCATCTACCCATGGTCCATTAAAGAAATAACAAGGGTGATGCAGGAGCACTTCATGGAATTAGCTTTTACCACACTAACATCTTGTAGAGGTAGAAAGATGAGTGATTCAAAGAGAGTGTGGTACTTATTTTTATATTTTATAACAAAATTTGTATTTATATTGTATATTCTAATCATTATATAATTGTATTTATAATTTAATTTGGCATTTATTATTATTTGAGTTCAATTATTTAATATTTTTAGGCCTTGTACAAGTGGTATCTTAATAACATATGCATGATAAAAAAGAATTTTGCTTATAAGATTCCAGCCAATCATAGAGATATGATGGATCAAGGGATAAAAGGTTTACTAAGGAAGCCGAAATGGATTCTTGAGAATGTTTTTAAGAATTTCAAGAAGAAATAGGCTAAAGATACTAATTTGAAGGAAAAAAAACAAAAAAATAAAAAGCCAACAAAAGAAACATGACATATGCTATTGGAGGGAGCTTATATATTGGCAGCTCTATCTCCATTTTAGAGCATAAGGAGATGTTAGTGAGTTTTAATTATCTTTAGTTTAAAATTTTAGTTATTGTATTCATTCATTCCATATCCTAATTTTATTTTATTTTATCATTATATTTAAAGCAACTAGTCTTGGTTGGATGCCTATTGATCAGGAGGTGTTCTTCTGCACCATACTTATATCACTTTGGAAGGCACCTAAACTTTTGTAGACCAAAGATTTAAAAGGACTTGGGTAAGATTTAATATTATTTATCATATGCATTAGATTGTAGTTTTTATTTATGAAAAAGTGCTTAAATTTCAAATTTAATTTTGTAAGAAGAGTACTCTAGGATGGTGGAAACATAGTTTTCTCAAGCATATGTTGATAATGGTGAGAGTCCCTTAGCATAAGTTGACAAGACCTTGATTTGAATAGAGGTAGCTAGCAGTTAGAATAAAAAAAGTCACATTTATGATATGAAATTGGAGGCATAGAAGGTGATTGAGTTATCATCTATCATTGATGAATTGTCCTTACATTTTAAGCTATAATAGTTACAAAGCACTATTGAGTGGTAGATTGTAGACCATGAGGTAGCATGAGAAAGGATGGCAATGACAAAGCAATAGCTTTAAGTTGCACTTGGTTAAATTGAGAAGAATAAGTGCATGCTAGCAAATTTGTTTCAAAAGGTGGAGATAGATGGTTTAGCATCTCCATTGCTCCCAGCTGATTAGGGACACTAGTGCATAATGGTATGTTTAGATGGAGGTGAAAATAGAGGGGGAAGTAATTGGAGGTGAAAGGAAATGGAGGAGAAAGAAATTGAATGTGAAAAGAATTTATCTTAGGGTGTTTAGAATGAGTGAAAATGGGAGAGGAAATAAATAAGAGTGAATTGAATTTTCTTTGTTTGGAATAAGTAAAAATAGGGAAGGGAGGAAATGTGTTTAAGTAAAATGATCAAAATGTCCTTTTGCTATATTATGGTGAGTTAGTTATATTATTATTTAATAAAATTAAATTAAAAAATAATATACGAATAAAATAATTTACATCAAATATTTTTCTTATTATTTATATATTTATATTTATAATTTTAAATTTAATATAATTAATAAATTTTAAAAATTTATAGTATAATTTTAAAATATCTTTTGCAAATACGAAATTTTTTTAAGTCCACATCTTAATTTTTTTTAAAAAAATAAACCGGTACTACCTATGTAGATTTAACCATGCATTAGAAGCTTGTTTACATCTACAATTACACTTCCCTGGCAATATATGTAAATTAATGGGTTATCTTTGATCTCTCGTGCCAATTAATGAGTTGTCCAATTATATTTTTTTTGAAAATTAAATCATATAAATTATAATTTTTTTCATTTACTGTTTATCGAATATGTAAAAATAGGATAATATTTTCTTAATTACTGTATTTCCCCATTTTTTCACTACTTCTACTTGCAATAATTGATCAATTAGTTTGACACAATGAAAAATGTATTGGAAAATAATTTGTTTATTTACTAAAATATAAGTAGGAATACCATTGACAATTTCAATTATAAAGTAGTACAAAAAATATTTTTGAATTATATAAAAGGCTCACTCCATTAGGCAGAAGAAAGATTAACAATCAGCAAACAAAAATCTAACTCTATAGTTTATTACCAACATACAAAATGTAAATAACTTGTAATAGTCAAATAGAGATAAAAAAAATAAGTTCTAAATTTTTTTTTTTCTTTAAATTGTATTGTTGGGTCGGGTTCAACTTAACCCGAGTTCAAAATGGAGTAGAGCCGATAGCACCAACCTGGGTCGAGATAAAGAAGACTCGGAACCACCAGCCTACTAGAACCACCACATTCTATCCGACTAGCAACAGATCGGTAGCAGCCAGAAGACGCCACACCCGACAGCATAACAGAAACTCAACGGTTGCTCTCCATTCGCCCTCCATTTGCGACCGCCTTCCTATTCCTCAAGAGCACCTGCCTTAGACGCAACAAGAACATCACAAATAGAAGACGACAGAAGATGGAAGAATGGAGCGATACCTTCTGAGGCTACGATGCTTCCTTGTTGGGTGGCTTGTAGCAGTGGAGATGGAAAAACTAGATTTTTTTCGATTCGTGCGCAGTGCTAGTAGTAGAAGGGCTTCTACTGGAAATGTTGAAAATGAAGGAAGTTTCACCTGCTTTTCACCCATTCGTGGGGCGGTTCCAATTTCACTGGGCCCTACCAGAGTTTTTAGTTTTCCAATTCACCCTTCGCATTTTCACTCTCAGGTAAACAAGCGGATTGTACAAATTTACCCCCATTTCACCTCAGCATTTCCTCCCCCCGCCATTTCACCCATTCCAAACAGACTGGAAAAGACAATTATTAGCGATGCCAAGAGTTAAGCTTGTAGTCTCTAGGATTTTATATATATATATATTAATTAATTTTTATCCTTATATTGGATTTCATTGATTTTTGTATGAATATTGAATTCTATTTATTTTTATTTTTTATGTTATATAAATAAAATATTGATATTCAATTTTATGTTATAAATATTAGATCTAAATTTTGATTGTTAAATGCTTACCTGATTTAAAAAAATTCAATATAATGCATCATATTTACTATTTGCCTTGTTAGAAAAAATAGCCAAATTTCAACAAATATTTTTCATATTAGCTATAGAATTTGGAATAACAATACTATTAATTTTGCAAAAATTTCCTAATTTAATTGTGGGATTAATGATGGATTAAAAATTAGCGATAAACTAAATTTGAAATTAGTGATACAAATTTTATTAGTAAAATATGTTGCTAAATATTTTAGCAATGGATTTTTCTATGTTAGTGGTAGTTTTTTTCCATTACTAATTAATATTTTTCTTGTAGTGGTTGGGATAGATTCAAAATTTAATTTTTTTATTTTTCAAAAAATTTTATACGAACAACAATATCCATGGCATAACTTTAATTACTAATTGGCGCTAGCCTATAATGCCTCAATTTTTAAGAAATCCTATAGTAACGACATTATGAATAGTATATGTGCCTCCGAGGCATTAATCAATGTTCCAAGTTGCATGGTTATCCATTTACAATATATCAATGACAATGTTATCGTAATAGATATATTTTTTTACAAGAAAATAATATAAAACAGAGACATGAGTGTATAATTTAAAAAAAAAAAGCTTGTAAATATAATTTGATCAAATTTTATGAAAGTTATGTGTAATTTGTCATAAAATTTAATATTACGTAAATTTATATATACACTAGAAAGTTTATTTAAAATAAAAAAAACCCATATATAAGAATGAGATAGAAGTTGAGTTAATTTCACTGTAGAAAGCAAGAATAACTCCGTACTTGGCAGAGATGTTTGTTTAAAGGGCTTGCCATCCATCGGTTTACACTGGCAACTTATGCATAACATGTTGTGTCACAAACTGACTCGCAGGATGGGTACTGAGTGGGTTTCGTGTGCTTGTGTTCAAAATTTCCACTATTCTTCTCAGAAAACTGTATGGCAAAGCCATAATTGCCGTACGTAATCCGTATATTACGCGAAATATTATTGTGTGCTTGCGTTCAAAATTTCCACTATTCTTCTCAGAAAACTGTATAACAAAGCTATAATTGCCGTACGTAATCCGTATTAGGCTAAATATTATTGTGTGCTTGCGTTCAAAATTTCCATTAGAGGTGTTCAAAATTCTTCAAACTGCTCTTAATCAACCGACCGAATCCGAGGTTGGTCGGTTAAGAGCGATTAATATATTATTATTGGTTTAAAACGAAAGAAAAAATTTATAAATTTTAGGTGATCGATTAATTGTAAGTGTAAATTTTTAATCGTAATTAATCAAATTTAACCTACATTAACCAAAATTTATATTATTTTTTTATTTAAAAATTTACATTTAAAATTTTATTAATCATTTTTATAATTTAATACTTAATTAATTTTTATTATAGTTATATTAATAGAATTATGATATTAATATATATTTATAAATTAATTTTAATATTTAAATCAATTTATTGAGACTTTTTTTTAAAAAAAATTCAGATTTTAACCCGCTTTAAACTGAATTTAACTGACCGAAACTAAAATTTCGGTTAAAGTTATGCAATCGGATTCGGTCGATTAAAAAAAATACTTTTCAATTAAGATCAATCGATTTAAAAAACAGTCTTAACCGTTCTTAACTGATCGATGGTCACTCCTATATTCTCCTCAGAAAATTGTATAGCAAAGCTATAAATTGCCGCACGTAATCCGTATACTATGCAAAATATTATTGTCATAAATTACACAGTACTTATAATTTTTTATAATTTAAAAATACAATGATAATATTTATCCGTTATTTTATTAATTTCAGTAAAATCTAATTCATATCCAAAGATTAGAACATGCCATAAAATATATGGTGAACTGTTGCATACGATTACGGTACTAATAATGGCTTTATAGTTATACGAAGCAACAAGACCAAGTGCCATGGCTCTCTGTCGCCAGCCTGATACTTAATCTGATTTTTGGTGGATCTACTCTCTCTGCACATACACCTTGTATTCCCCTTTGGCTAACAAAAATACACGAAAAAATATAAAATATTTCTTTCAATAGATTTTACTCTATTTTATTATAAAAATTTAAAAATTATTTTTTCAAATTTCACAGAATTTATAATTAACATCTATTGTTAATTTAATTAATTACTTAATTTAATTATAGTATTTTTAATGAATATTTTAAATAAAATTATAATATTATAGTATATTAATTTATTTTATAATTTATTTTTTATTATTTAATTAAAATTTTATATATATCTAATTTAATCCCTTTTAATTATATAATGTAGAAATTATTAGAAAATAATAAAATAAACTAATATACTATAATATTGAGATTATCAATTAAAAAGATTATAAAAAATATGTAATTTAATAAAATAGTAAATTTAGTTGACAATGGTATTAATTTCAAATTTTGTAGAGTTTAAAAGGTAATTTTCAATTTTACAGAATTAAAAAGGTCAAAAACTAACCACCTTAAAATCCTTTTAATATTATATATCCTTTTCTCAATAAAGTAAATTTTACAATGAACACTAATTATTATAAATATAAAAGGATATGAATGAAATGCATAAATAATAGATGTGAGCATAACCCTAATTTTGACCAAAACATTCAAAATATGAACCGTATACCTCAATATTATATTAATTTTTGGGTAAAGGTTTTGCGTTAGCTCATTATATATTTTTTCTTACATGATACTTCCTGTTCAAACGGCCCTTTTTAAAGATTTTTTAAATAGATGAGCAGTTAAATTATTAGATATATACATATAAAAATTAAAAATTGAATTCTAAATGTAGTGAGAAGTACAGAATTTTCAAAAAATATTGGATATCATATGAGTCAAAGGCTGTCAACTTCTAACTATCTTTTTAATGCTAGTATGCTTATAGCAACAAATTGCAAAATAAGAAAATATTTAACTTCCAAAAAAAAATATTATGATTCACTGGTTATTAGTTCATATGTTGCTATATCTTAAAAAAAAAAAAGTGTAACTCCACGATCTTAAAAAAAAAACTTTGCATTTCTTTAAATTTTGTGTTTCATCTCAAAATTCGCGTGTGTTTAAGGCTAATAACTTTATCGTTCCTACAATAAGAAAAAAAAAATAGAGAAGTGTTGGTAAAAAATTAATTCCGAGTTGGTTAAACAATTTTTAAGAATGAAATATTTTCTTATTTTCTGTTCAGCTAAATGTGAAAATGTTATACTCACAATTAAATAAATTTAAACTAAAATTTAAGGGGAAAAAACACTAATATAAATTAGCCTATCATGTGTGACACTCATACAATCATAAAAGATTACAGTGTTTAACTCTCTCTTAATCAATCCACAAAGTTCACTTATTTTAAAAATCTTTAACTTCAAAAAAATAAAATAAAATAAAACCGGTTATCAGTTCATATTTTGCTATATGTCAACTTAAAAAAAAACTTTGCATTCCTTTATATATATTTTGTGTTTCATCTCAGATTTACATGTGTTTAAATCTAATAATTTTATCACTCCTACCATAAGGAAAAATAGAGAATTGTTGGTAAAGAATTGATTTTGAGTTGATTATACAATTTTTAAGAACATGATATCTTCTTATTCTTCTGTCTAGCTGAAAATGTAAAAATGTTATACTCACGATTAAATAAATTTAAGCTAAAATTTAGAAAAAAATAAAAAACTAACATAAATTAGGCTATCATGTGTGACGATCATACAATCATAAAAGATTGTACTCTATGTGTTTAACTCTCTCTTAATCAATCCACAAAGTTCACTTATTTTAAAAATAATCAAGATAAAGTTTTCGCACGTTGCAGGATTTTTCTTTAAAAAAAAAACAATTAATATTATGGCATTAATAGTTTTCTACTCTTATAATAAAGTCATTTCTGGAACACAAATTCAATAAAATTTATCTAAAATCAACATCCTTCTCCATGGAACCAATCCGTAGGATTATTTTGACTTGGATTGTTAGATTAGTGCTGAAGGTTTGCAGGTTATCACATTGTGGGTGAGAATCGCAACAATTTTTCAGACATAAAGAAAATAGTGGTAAAAAATAAAAATGTTCGGTATATACCAATAAGAAACTATTAAGTGTTTTGGCAGGTCCAAAACTGGCCTAAGTTCTCAGGTTCACGTGCCCAATACTTGATAAGTATCACATAGAGTCGCTAGATTAACCGTATTAAGCTTCAATAATTATTTAAGTCAGTCACATTAGCAGTTTGGTGAACGTAATTACCTAACCTGACAGAGAAACGAAAACAATTAGTAATGAAATAAATAAATGTGCCTTATGTCCATCAAAAGCACATTTAGTCTCCAGAAAATATATACAATTTAAAGAAAATTTTAAATAAGGAAGTATCTATCTTATGATTTTAAAAAAATAATATTTAAAATTATAATACAGAAGAAAAATAATTTTATTTTAAAAAATTATTTTTATTAAATTTTTTAATATTTACCATTAAAAATATAAATTATTTTTCATTATTTTTGTCATCTTAATATTCTGTAACTATATTTTTATAAAATATAGTTTTCATATGAAATTTTACACTTCATAATTTAGCTTTCGAATTAAACAAAGGAAGCAGTGAGCAACTGAGCGTGTGGCCAAAAAGATTAGATCTCAATAATTGCAAACAATAACATTTATACCGTTAAAAACCCAGTGACAACTGAGATTAATTTCAGCAAAGCATAAACTTCGGAGACAGTGAGTGAGAAAGAGAGAGAGAGAGAGAGCAAAAGGAAGTGGATGAGGGAAGAGAGGGGATAATTAAATTCAAACGGGAAAATGATGTCAGGGGCAGAAGAGTAGTTAAAAAAATGATGTCACAAAGTGACAAAGGGCAACCTTTTTCACAGAAATGTAGGAGAAGATGGGGATTCGCTAAACCAAAAGGCCAACAGGAAGAACTATCATCATTGTTGATAAAAAGGAAAAGCTGGGGAATCTTCCCTGCAACGTAGCTTTTTTTTCACCATTTGGATTGAATGAACCAGGTTTAATATAATAAACCAGTAAATGGGAAATTTCACCTAATTGTACAGACAACTAGGTAACATTAATTTTCTGTTTCCCACTTTCTTTTCTTCTTTAGTTTTCTACTCTTGCATGGCTCAAACTCGTCTGCATCAGATATAACAAACTTCTTTTGTAGAAAGCTAAACAAACTTAATGGATTTGTTCTTCTGTTCATGGGTTTTTACTCTACCCCCCCCCCCCCTTTTTTTTTCTCAAACTCTCAGAAAAACCAACATTATGTTTCAGCAACCAAGATCCTAGATGAAAAAAACAAGCTCAAATCTATGATTCTCACATAAAACAGAAGAATTCATCAGAAATCCCCGGTGGAGAAAGTATTTTTTTTTTTGGAAGAAACTTGAAAAGAAAGGGAGAAATTTCCAGAATTATCTAGAGGAAAGGCCAAAAAACTCTTTAAAAGAAGAGATTAAACCATTAAAAGGTCCAAGGAGAAAAATTTTTGTGAGAGAATTACCATAATACATGTATGGATGCCTGAAAGCAGCTATATATTCAGCTGCGAGTTTAAATTTTCTGAATTCTGCACGGATCTGCATCTCGAGAGAGCTACAAAAAGAAGGCCTGAGTTGCCATGTTCTCCCACAGCTTTCTTGAGCTTCTAGGGCTTTGTAATCCTGTATAATGCTGAGATTAAGATGCATAAGAAGTTCAAGAAAGCTGTGGAAAAGCATGACCAGGACTTTGAACAAAATTTGACCTCAGATCTCACACCTTCGACAAACTGTGCGTTTTCCAGAACTATGGATATAGAGAGAAATTGGAGAGCCAGAAACAGAAGAGTAGCAAAAGAGAGTAAAGCAGGGAGAGGTTGAGAAATGACCATACTGATACAAAGTTTCTCATGGACCACTCTACCATTTATAAATCAACTTATCAGCTTTATAGAGAGGGGAGGAGGCAGTGTTTGTGAGAGTAGGGTTCACTTCTCTCACAAAAGCTGAGTGAGTGCAAGTGTATTTAAGCACACTTATTTTATCCAATAATGCTCGTTTAGTTGTTCTAGATCTAACTAGATGCAAAAATATTATATTAGGCTAAGTGGTTGGAAACTCAATCTCCTTAAATAAGATTGCAAATTTGAAATTTGTGAATAAATAAAATAATTATCCAAAAAAAATTATTTTTTTGAAAAGAATTCAACCTGTTTCAATCTCAAATTAACTAGAATTTAATATAATTGTTGGATATCGGGAGCCTTAGGCAAAAAATAAATATATATCACATTTTCAACAAAATCCATGAAACTTATGGTAAGACTTTTTTTTTCACTCTAACTAGAGAGAGTAGGTCTGATGAATATTGATTATCCTCTTTATAATTGTTGGCTACCATGGATCTCAAGCAAAAAAAAAAAGTACATTTTTAACAAAATTTATGAAATTCATTGTAAGACTTTCTTTTTCCTAACAAATATAGAGGTTAGGGGTGGCTAATATTGATTATCTCCTCCAGGTATTCTAGGAATATTATTTTATTACAAAATATTTAATTTAAATAGTAGTTATTATTTAAACAATAAGTTTGCTACCATAATTTTATCAAAATGTTATTTGTTTAAAAATTTTTTTATTCTTTTATTGATCACAAATTGGCATGCTTATACATAATTCATGATAAGACTTGATGACGAGTGAAGATAAATAATGAAATGTGAAAATAATGTCTATTGCAGTAGAATAAAAATGTGTAGTAAATCTGATTTATTTAGATATATGTACCTAACATAACTTACTTGAATAAATGGTATATAAAATTACAGCACATATAGATAATAAATAAATGAAATTAAGTTAATTGATATTAAGCACAAATTATAAATTGATATTAAGCACAAATTATAAGTTATAATTCGGAAGATAAAAATGGGGGAAGTGAAAGGTTTTGAAATTTCCTCACAAAATGGCTTACTTTCCCGGCGAGTGCGCAGTGGGTCACATACAAACACGTCAGATGCGTAAGAAAAATAGTCTTTCCAAAAAAGACAAATCAGAAAATGAAAAGAAATTGAAAAGCAAATATTGTATAGGGCAGAAAAGGAAAAAAGAAAAAAAAATAGAGTTTGTAATTTTGAAAAACCATCCCATTCCCCTCACATGCCACCATGTGAGCAGGACATATTTTCTTTCTTTCTTTTTTTTTTTTTGGGTGAGAGGATCTCTTTTCTATATTATGAGAGAAAAGATGAAAGATTGAAAGGCAAGGGTAGCTCATGGTCCCCAATCCTTCTATACGTATTAATTTGTTCCCCTCTTACATATATTCACGTTAATTAAAGCAACATATATAACTAATTATATATGATCACCAATCATTTAGCTCTAATTTAAACATATATTTCATAAGTTGACAATAATTAAACGAAATAAAAAATCATTTTAATTTAATAATATCCTGGGATTAGTTTTTAAAAATAAGAGTCACGAAATTAATACATTCAACTACACAGAAAGTCAAAATTGAACTTGCAATTAAAATGTCTTAATTTTTTTTTTCAATATCATTAATACTTCATTTAATTTAAAGACTCACGAAACAACCTAATCTTGTGAGTTGAGTTGATTAGCCTATGAGCTTTGGCTGCCAAATGAAGCAGCTTTTCTCGCACATATGTTGCAGAGAAAGAGAAAAGATTATTACCAAGTAAGTGAGTTGCTATTTTTCACTTGTATGAGTACGCATCCTGAGCATTTCTGGGTGGTAAGACCTCTATGACCAGCTGCTTACACAAATCAAGGTGTACCATGCTATAAAGCGGTTGAAGTATTAATGCCAAATGTTGGCTCAAAATTTAAAAAATGTGACCACTTTATCAGAACTTTTGCCGACTGAACATGTATCAACAAATTAATTGATGTGTTTAAAGTCTGTCCAATATTAATTATTTTATAGTATATATATTTGCATAATTTAATCTCTCTCCATTATTAATTAATTATTTAAATTATTGTTTTCCACTGATATGGGTCAATAATGTATCACTAAGGCTCAGCAATTGTCAGGCTGAATGGTCAAAAAGATTAGGATTCATAAAATACTCCAAGCTCTGCTGATAAATAAGGCCTCTCATATTACAATTAAATTGATGAAAATTGGATAACAGCTAAGATTAGGTGTTTTTTGGTAAAAAAATATTTTTCATAATTGATATATTTATTATTAAATATAATAAATTTAATGTCAAGTATATTTGATTTAAGTATTATTCAATATTTTTTAAAAATTTTATATTTTTTATTGTGTCAAAGATTTGATTTCTAATCTTTATACATATATTTAATGATTTAACCACTAATAAGTTTGATAAAAATAATTCTTCTTTTTTTAAAAAATAATTTTTTTATTATCATAGTTCTAAAAAATTATTTTTTTAATTATAAAATATAAAATATATAATATTTCTTCAATCATAAAAAATTATGAAATTTTTTTACATCTTCTAAAAAAAATAAACAAATGGAACCTAAAAAGAGTATGAAAAAAAAAAAAGGAAAGGGGGAAGAAAGATCAAAAGGAAGGGGCCAAAAAGAGGGCAGCATATTAATGATATTTGGTTTGTATTGTGATGTATTAGTGGGACAAGATACAGAAGGCGATGGGAGGATTTATTAGTTGTATATCATAACATAAAATAAGACAATGGGATAACATAACATATTATCGTCACGTCATGTGCTTTGCTTTGCTATGATGTTAATGTGACTCTCTGTGGACCTCAATCTGGTGCTGCTGCCTGCTGGCCGGGTTGTGCCTTGTGGGTCCCCCGCACCCCGCTCGAGTGGGTCATCTATACGTAATTTATAAATGTATTCAATTCTCTCGCACATATCTATTTCCATAATTTGTAAATAATTTTATGTCATCACTCTTAGTGATAAAGTGACTTTTAATATTCCTAAAATTTTCTTTTACTTATTCTAAATTCAAATTTAAAATTTTATATGTGTTAATTAATTTGTTATTTCTTCTACTACAAATAATAATAATATTTTCTACTCGCTACACCTCTTTTATTATTTAAAGAAAAATGCTTGATATATTAATTATGCCATTAAATAGTGAATTAATAGCAAGAGACTTAAATAATATGTAGAAAATTTTATGTTCAAACCTTCTAACTATTAATGTAAAAAAATGCTTAACAATATATATATATATATATATATATATATAGAAGGAGAGAGAGAGAAAGAGAGAAAGAGATGTACATTTCATAGTTTGTCAAAAAAGAGCGAATATAAAAAAAATTCCTCATCTAGTTATATGCATATTCACTTGACATAATTTAAATTCAAATTTGATTATTTAAATTTAAGGTCTATTTATTTTTTAGAAAATATTTTTCATAAAAAGATTTAATATATTCTTGCACGGATGAAGGAAAGATATATATATTTTTCATACTTTATTATTAAAAAATAATACTTACAATCATGTTAATTGAAGAAAATAAATTTTCTTTTAAAAATTAATTTTCATTAAATTTTTTATATTTAATATAAAATATATATAATATTTTTTATCATTTTTAATATTTTATAATTATATATTTATAAATAATATTTTTCAACAAAATAAAAGAAGCTGTATTATATGCATGCAGACCGACACATAATAGACCATGTATTTAGGGAAGAGATTGAAAACATTAAAGATGATTTCATATTTTCTCCGGAGAAAACACGAGATAAGCTGTTGTGGTCAGGTCCACCTCCTCGGCACCAGTTATATCAGTTTGATATTCAGTTTGTTTTCTTTTGTTGCGTACGACACAAGTGGGTGTCTTTGGTTGGTTTATGATGAGAAGTGCGACGCGAGGGCTAACAGAGTAAGAACCAAGAAGTGAAAGGTTTCACCGCCTGAGGGTTGGTTCCTTACCAACTTATGATTCCTTGTGCCCCCTATTTATTGTGAACTGAGCGCGGCGCCCCACATGTAAAATATATTTCTTGCTACTTACTGGCATTTCCAAATGCTGCATGAGGGTCTTTTTATTCTCTTTCTTAATTTGTACCAGATATTTTCACATTTTTAATATGAAATTAATTTTTATTTAAAATTAGAGTAATCAACGATATATTTCTTCTGATAATAATATCTCTACAAGTTTTTCTTTTCGTAGCTATGAATGACAACGTAAAACCATGAAGTTAAAGGATTAAGGAGAGTAAAATCGAGATCAATGATTAGCGGACACCGTTGAAGGGCAAACTTTTGGAAAAAGGCCATTGATAGAATCCAAAGCACTTGTTGACAATTGTGCGAGTCACATCTTCCTCTCTCGTGGTTATTTATGGTCATTAGCCAACATCTCGTACAGGGCGTCCGCTTCTTAATCCATTCAGACCACATCCTTCACTTTGTATTCCACACAATGTTGGGCAATTCTATAGCACTCCGGGGGTTTTGAAATTCGGGGTGATGTGGTGCATTTTGTGCCATTGGATGAGATTACTAAAATTCTTGGTAATCTCATCCAATGGCTTGTATTGTGCCACGTCACCTCGAGTTTGAAACCTCTGGGGTACCGTAGCAAGCCCCTACAATGTTTTGATCCTAATTTTTTTTATGTTCCAATTACATCATATATTTTTATTTATATTCAATAATTAAAAAATAATTATCAATTTTTATAATTTTTTATATCTAAATCAATTTATGAAATCCTACTTCCTATATCATTGACACGGCTTATCTTATACCTCAAAATTATCTACCATTTGTCATTTGATTATTAATTCGAATGGTACATGTAAAGATGGGTGCATTGCCAGTATAGGTCATTGAATTCTCATAATTTTCTTTCAAAGTTATAATTATCATCAATTAAGTTGAGTGAAGTTTATACTTTATACGCACAAAATTGTATATTCACAGGATCATTGTTGAATTAAGTTTTGAAGTCCTTTTTTTTAAATAATTTTACACCGCCATGATTTGATATTTTATTTATAGTTTTTTTTTTCATTATAATACATGTACAATCTAATTACGATCAGAATTATATCATTATCCCATATGTAAAAGCCATGGCAGGTATAGAATAGGAAAAATGAATACAAGTGGCCCTTGTATATTTTAATTATTATTTTTATTTATAATTTTATAACTATAACTATAATTCAACTTAGAATCGGTGTATTAAGGATGAAAAATATCCAGGTGAAGGGAGAAGCGCGCATGGGTTAATTAGATCCATTCCAGGACAGAAGTACAAATCAAAGAGAGATGTATATATAGCATGTAGGAGTTATATGGCGGAAAGTTACCAGAAGTACAAATTTTCAAGGTCCAGAATATAGTTAAATTATTTAGTTAGTTATTAATTAATAAAATAAAAAATAAAATCTTTCATAAAAATTTATTTTTTATAAAATGAAAGATGTTATTTATTTACCCTCTCTTAATTAAGAAGAACCTTTTATGAAAAAATTTAAATGGATTTAAATTTAATTAAATGCCAGTATAAATTAATATTATATTACTACTTACTTATGTGTTTCACATATTAATAAAAAATTGTTAAAATTTTTCATTACTAAAAATTCATCTATTACTAGTAATTTTTTAATGATATATTTTTTTATTCACTGATAATATAAAATATTTTGCATTGGTAATAAATTAAATTTAAAATTAATTATTATACAAATAATTTTGAGTATTTTTTAAAAAAATTCACAAGAAAATGTATTACATAGATAATTTAACTTTATGTGAAAACTTATTTTACTATATACTACACCAAATGACTCCTAAAATTCTAAGATCAGTGAGGAAAATAATTTCTAAAAATGTATTTTTATAATTACTTTAAAATTGATAAGATAAAAAATGAAGATTCATCCTTTTGAGTTGGATAATGTATATAGATACCAAGAAAAAAAGGCTATTTGTTTGATATGATTAACACAAATATGCCAATAATTAACTTGATATGATTAACACAAGTATGCGTATAGTTAATTAATTAATTAATTTGAAAGAGAAATAGGTGGATAGAAGTAGGAATTTATGTATATAATTATACATCAAGACATTTTCTGTGTAATATTAATTGGAAAGCATTTATCCATCTATCTAATTGAAAGAGATGGATCTTTCTGTTTCATACGCAAAGTATTCTCCTCTAATTGGATCATGGACCTTTATCATTCTCATTTTTATGTATATCAATAATTAATAATATATAATATAACTGATGTACAGCTAAGATTTCAGTTGATTTATCCTACATAACTATTTTGAACTAAGTAATTTATAACATAAAACGATTAAAGTTTTTAATTTTTTGTATTCTTGAAAGATTTGAAAAATTTATGTAAGGAGAATAATTTAAACTTCATTTATTTATTTTACAAATGATCTTCTTTGGTTTTTAGTCGAGATCATTTTATAAGATTTATATTGTTAGGGCATCTCGGACAGTACATAAATAAGTGTTAATTAAGATAGAACGAGACACATAATACTGATGTGAAACATAATTCAGAATCACGTTAGTAAAGTTTAACCAGCATACATTTAACATTATTTCAACCTAACCATGCATAAAAATGGTTCAAGTTCACCTTTTTCTTTCTTTTAAATATAGATTTGAGCCTATCGAAGATTCTAAATTATAATTATATTTTTTTGTGATTAATAAACTTATAATAAATATGACTGCTATAATGTAAAATTACGAAAAATCAATTGTAAATGTAGTATAATACATAATAATAATATTATATGTAATATTACAGTTACAAATCTTAATTTAAAATTCTGCTATGTGATAAAAGACCTTTTAAGAAGACAAATTATAAGATGGACTGATATAAAAATTGCACAACTTCACTTCTTATTGAAAATAATAAAAATAAAGATTTTGATTAAAAATAAGAATTAAGAAATTACAGAGTATAACATGGGTGGGGTTGAAGTTAGGCTTGACAGTCATGGAGAGAGAGGGAACTTGTCCCTTTATTTGAATTGCACACCAAAATCAAGTTTTTATGTACCGGAGTGGAGTGGAAGCTCATCAGAGTGATTGGAAGTTGAAACTTAAAAGCAATTGAGGGGAGTTCTTAGACTTTTGCTCTATTTATTTTCCGAAAAATAATTTTTATAAAAAATAATTTATATATATATAAATAAAGAAATATTATAATTCTGTATACTTTATAATTAAAAAATAATCTTTAAATTGAATTATAATAATAAAAAATGATTTTTCCATTAAAAATAATTTTTTATTAAATTTATTATATTTAAAATTAAATATATTAATTATTTTTTATTATTTTAATAATTTATAATTATATTTTTATAAAAAATATTTTTTTATCAAAATAAAGAAACATAAAGGTTGCCACAGAAATTGATACGGGATCACTAGAGTTGAATTTTGCAGCCCACATGCTCGGGCGCTTTTAACTTTCGCTTTTCCGCATAATTTATGTATTTTCCTCACTTTTACTTTTATTTTTTCTATCCTTCCTTTTTTTTTTTTTGGAAACTTCTGCTTTGAAGAAATGCAGCCGATTAATGCTAAACTTCTCCTCTATAATCGTAGGCCCCACAGAAATACATAGTTTCTTCCACCAATGATGGATATCATTCATGATTAATTATATTACATTAATAATTCATATACATTTCATACTTACTACAGTATAGATCCCTAGCCAAGAACAACACCAATATAAAAGACAAGTGGTACGCTTTAGGCTACCTTCATCAAAGCCATAAGGGATATTCCCAGATTCAAAATTCTCAACCTAACAACCTTAACTTATCTTTAGATTTCTAGTTAGTAGGTACTGTAGTTAAGATTGCAACTTCGGGAATAGTATCTTAATCCTACATATTAGTACAAGACAACAATAAAATATTTGACAGCCCGTGGAAGGTGTTCTGAGGTTGCTGATGTAGTTCATGTTCAAGTAGTTCTAAGAACGGAGTTGGATGAAGGATGACTTCAATGGCACATGTAAACCAGACTCAGCCTTAAGCTCCAGTGATGTAAGGTCTATTCACGGACAAGCCGGCATTACATGCATGAATATATATATATATAAAGAGAGAGGGGATATAAAGTAAAATATATATATATATCTACACTTTTATGTGAGAGAAGTGAATAATAATCATTACATCTTGTATTGACAGATAAAATTAAAGTATTAATGAAAGTTACATGATCATTTAAAAAAATTATATAAATTTATGTCTTAATCCTAATCTTTTAATATATTAGATTTAATAATCACAATCCACTCTTCTTACTCTCATAAAAATATTTCTTCCACTTGATATATATATATATAAAATAGATGCAAATATTAGAAGAATTTAAATTTAATCCATCGATTGTATATCATCTTTATGTTATCATCAATTATATATTATCATATTAATAAAAAATTATTAAATTTTTTTTATCATTAATAAAAATTCTTAATTATTATTATTTTTTAATGATATATTGTCTTTTCTTTCATTGATAATATAAACTATTTTACACCGTTATTGAATCAAATTTAAACTCGTGATAATCTAAATGCAACTTAGTGTTTGAACATATGTTGGGCTTTGAATTTTCCCTTTGTATATATAATAGGAATTAATTGGTGTATTATATAAGTTAATATCATAAATAAAAGAAATATTATATTAAAATATTTTATTAATTTATTCTCCAAAATTATATATTAATAATTTAATATAAATTTAAATATCTTAAACTATCATAATATCTTTATATAAATAATGATATTGATTCTCATCCAAAAAAATAAAATTAAGTTCAACCACTTGTACTAATTTTATTTTTACATTATATAAAAATTAAATCTAAAAGTAAATTTAGCAATACTCATTAATTTCTAAAAGAAAATCACAAAAAAAATTTAAATACTATTGCCATTAATTAAAGATATTTTCTGAGATATATACAATTATTATAATGAGTATTTATATTAGCATTTAAAATAAAATAAACAAATTTGATCAAAGCTTTATATGTACATAAAAAATGGATACATGATTTTTATTGAAAAACTATGTTGTAATATATTCAAGCATAATTTAATAGGTTGATTCTTATTAATCAATATGAAAGGAAAAATGATTATTTTTTTTATTTCAATGCTTTTTTATTTTCATTGAATTTCAATTTTAAATTAAATAAGTTTTATTTAACTTATGTTAAAACATTTGGTTAACTATTTTTAAAAAAATAATATAAAAAATGATTATTTATATCACAGAATAAAAAAAATTAAAATTCTAAAAAAAATAAAAAATTCGTTTAAAATTTCTAATAAAATAATTTTGTTTTAAAATGATAGTAGCAAATATAAAATAATGATGAAAAATAATATTGACAAAAATAATAAGAAATAAGATAATATTAATTTAATAAATAAATAAATAAATCAAATTAATCATATATTCAAAAAATATAAATCATTCATGATATATTTAAAGTGTTATATTGAATTATAAATAAATTAATAAACTAATAATAATCCACCTACTCTTAATTCAATTCATACTCATCGTAGGCCATTTATTTGCCGCCTCCAGCAGTATGTTGCGGGGGGCCTAAAAGGGCCAGAGAAATGATTTAGCAGGAGTACCATTTAAATGCAACGTCCCTATTGTTTCACTATTCATCAACTTCTCTTTCGTCACTAGCTCGTACCATTTTATGTTTCTATAGCATGCCAAAGGGGTCCATGCTCCATAACGCATGTATATTATCGAATTGGTTCTTCGTAGATCTGCAGAGATGCCGCAGTAACAGCTGTGGCTAAGTCAGAGATGCCTCTGAGAAGGGCTTATGAGAATCTAGGTGTTGTGGATTTGGCCAAGTACTTACTTCTTATATCTTCCCATTGTTTAGGGTTATCCATAACTATGGATTATGGATTTAACTTTGAGCTCAGGGTATATGTCTTACTAGTTTTGTTGTAAGGAGCATCTACGTCGTATATATGATTTGTGTGTGCAATTATTTATTGAAAAAATTATGGTATACCATAATCATTTTCTTATCTATTTATCTTGTAATTCATCAATTAATTCATTTTTTTATGATGTATTCATGTACTACTAAATATAATTTTTTTTTTATCATAAATCAAGCTTTAAAATAGCTTGAAATTTTAATATTCAAGAACTCGTCATAGTTAGCCATCATCTTTATGTGAATTTTTTAGCCATCATTGTGAAAACAAGAAAGAAATAAGAGTATATATCAGATTATAATATATATATTCTTGTTATTCTTATTTAATAACAAGAAGCCTGTTATAAATTTTATAAAACTGGCACGTATACAACAAAATTGACAGCTTTGTGCAGGACTACGAATATATATATTATGAATAAAATGCAAGTAATTTTCAAAAAAAATAAGAGAAGACGGCCCCTCGAGGTGGGCTATAATTAATTGTTTGTTTTTCTCTCTTCACGGATGCAGAGAGAGAAATAAAGTGAAAATGACATAGCAAATGGGTAAGATAAGCAAAGGACGTGAGAAAAGAAGAAAGGGCAGAGGGCGAATGTGATATGCTGGCAAAGGGGAGCGGAGCGAGGAAAGGGCTGTGCAAAATAAGATGTGAGCTTAGAATTGGAAAGCAAAGGCTGTGACATGATCAGTGATCGCTCAGAGAGGGTGGATCCACCCAAGCGTGTGGCAGCAGAGACACTGAGCAAAGGCTAAGCACAAGGACAAAAGTCCCAGCAGCAGCCGCAGAAAAGTAATGAAACCAAGACAACCAACAATATGGTATCCCATTCACGCATTACAATTTAATTCGTTAATCCACTGCCCACTCATACTCTTGCTTTGTCTCTACCAAAAACAATCTAGAATATCTATATGAGAGATGAAAATAAATAAAAAGACAATTCCCTGTTTTATTTTTTTATTGTATATTTAGAAATTAGGAAGGTGAGAAAATAGAGAATTAAGTTATGATTTTTTTTTCTTATTTAGATATTTAAAATTACATAAGAAAAAATAAAAAAGGATTAAACAGAAATATATAACTAATTAGTATATATTTTTATAATTTTATTCTTTTTTAAAAAGTTAATTTATTAATCAACCTTTTTAAAATTAAAAAAAAATCCCTCCCTAAAGTTTTGTTTAAACTTTTTTTTTGCAAAAAAATGATATTGTAAGTGAATATCTAATAATATTATAATTCTTATTTGAAAGGATTATGAAAAATTATCATAAATTGATTTAATATGACTCTTATTTAATAAAATTAATAATAACTCAATTTATATTTATTTTGAAATTGATATAGATGGGTCAAAATAAGAATATATATATATATATATATATATATATATATATATATATGAGTAAGAATTGTAAAGTCTACTTACTATTACTAATAAAAAATATAGTTTTATAATTTTTTAATAAAAATTTTACAATTATAATAAATATTTTTTACACTCCACTACTTCTCAAAATAATGTAAATAATATATTTTTATTTAAATAAAAATAATAATGAAATATTAAAAATATAAATTAAAAAATAAAATATAATTAAAATATTAAATTAAATAAATAACCTTTCAAAATCTCAAATTTAAAGAAATATAAAATATTGAATAATAAAAAAATTGGGAGGATTGGTTATAAACTTTCATTTTCTTCCCTTTTTAACCAAAATTCTCAAAAATTGGAAAGGAGAGAACATAATCTTCCCCTTCTTCTTTCTCCCCTTCATTTCTCTCCATCCAAATAAATCATTATTCTTAAAAATATCAGTACTTCATATTTATTAAGACTATATATGAATGGGGAAGAAAAACCTGAATCAATTCTATTATGTATGTGAATCGCAAAACGGGATATGTAACTGTATAAATATCATTTTTAATTGAGAATTAATAAATAAAAAAAGCAAGCATACAGTACACTGTACGTTGCAATAATGAGAAATTCTTACATGTACTCAGGAATAGAAATTTTTTATTTCAGGATTAAAAAAAGTGATATAAATTAAGAATTAAAAAATGTGAAAATTGAGGGTGCGAATTGGGGAGTGTTAGTAAAAAAAAAAAAATTAAGCAATTTAGAATGGAAAACTGTATCTAGAAATCAACGATGTAAGGTTCACAGATATATGAATTTTGTTTGTATAAATCCATTTAAGTGTGTTTTTATTTCTTATTTTGCAGTGGAAAAATTTAAATTTGTAAGAATTCTCATGTGATTTAAGACATTTTATTCTATTCTATTTTTAAATTGAACATTTCTCTTATTAATTTCGGAACAAGAGAAATAGACTAAAAAATATTAAACATTTACACATTTATGAAATTGATATACTTTTTATATTTAAAATTATGTCCATCTGTTTAGTTTAGTTTTTAAATAAGAAAAAGTTATTACAAATAAGGTATTGCTTAGATGTGACAAAAGATAAGTTAAAATAAATTTATATTAGATAAAAAATGGATAGATTATTGTTAACTTATTTATTCATATTTATAAGCTAATATAAAATTTTAGATAAGTCATATATGATCCATAATTTTTAAGTGACGTTTGATTCGTGGAATCTTACATTTCCATGAAAGTTTACATTTTTGAAAATGTGGTTCTTAAGAATTTAATTAATAGGAATATAATATTCATATATTTGATTCACTATAAATTTTTCTATAAATATTTTGTCAGATTTCTAAATATATAATATTCTTAGGAATCTTGCAATTGTCTCAAAAATACCTTTATCAAATTTTTTATTATAAAATATAATATAGTAAATTATATTTTTATTTAAAATTACATAAAAAATTAAAATTTTTTTAACACCTAATAACTCAAATTTAAATATTTAACATCTAAAAATTTATTAATATATATATAAATATTTTACACTTTATTATTTTTTAATATTAATGTATTATATTTTTATATGTTATACTTTATTATATTTTAATATTTTATACTTTATTATTATAATTATTAGTATTATTATTATTAGATCAATTTTCAAAATGAAGTGAGTGTAATTTATTTAAGTTATTATCATAATATTAAATATATTTAGTATTTCTCTTTTTACAAAATTATATTTTTTTATGACTAAATCATTTTTACAATTATATTTCATATTGATATTAAATTTTACATTTTAATTTCTTCTCTAATATAAAAATATTATTATTTTATTATATATAAATATATCTTTTTTTAAAAAGTCTCAAGCATGTTGTATTAATTTTCAATAAAAAAATTATATGTATATATAATCATATTAAAATAATTTTCCAAACATTAGGAACAATAGAAATAGAAAAGAAATTATAGTTAAAACTTAATGTTATTATATTTCTTAGTAATAAAAAATATTTTAAAAATAAAGTGATAATTATTTCTTAATTTAAATTAAAAATTATTTGATAAAGTATTAAATAAGAAAAAATTAAATATGAGAATAATTTTATCATTTTATTTTAGTATCAGCATTCTCATCCTATAAGAATATGAGATTCTCATTTCCCCTATAAGAATATTTTGAAAAAAAATTAAGTCAAAAATATTTTGAGAAAAAATATTTTGAGGAATATGACATTCCTAAATATTTTTTTTTAACCTTGAACTAAATATGATAATGTAACATTCCCTTGAACACATTCTGTGAACTAAACGTCGCCTTAAATATATAACTAATTTAATCAATCCATTTATCAATCACATTATTATTATTTTATATTTTAGTATTTTTGTTGATATATTTTCTCACCAATATCTTATACTTGCCTTCGAAACAAATTTATATTATTAGAAATTTTAATTATATGTTTACTTATTACAATTAATCACTACTCATTATTATTTATCATTACCCACTATCATTCTTTATCATTGATCATTATTAATTATCACTCATCGCTGATAAATATTATTCATCATTACCCATCACCGGTGATCATCATTTATCATTAGATATTATTGGTAATCACTATCGACTAACAACCAATGCTAGTTATTATTATTGGCCATCACCAAGTACTAATGACTGTTATTGATTATTATGCATTATTAGTAATTATCATCAATGACCATTATTAGCTACTATCTACTGTCGATGATAATTGCTTACTACCACTGTTTACTAGTATCCATTTTTAGTGATAATCATTAGTTACTATCCATTATCGATGACCATTGTCTATCACTGTATACTATTAGTAACTATTATTGGTTATCATTTGCCACCATTAACTACTCAATTTTTAATAAAAATATTTTTAAAATATTTTAAATAATTAAAATATAATATTATAATATTCCTAAGTATATTTCTAATTAAATTAAATATGGTAATGTTATATTTCCAAATATTGAATTTCTAGGAATCAAAATTTTGGAAATATTAGGATTTTTAAAAATATTTAATTCTGCAAACCAAATACAACTTTAAAAGTGCAATGATTTTTTTAATATTATAAATTTTAAAATTATTTAAATATCAAATACAACATAATAAATAGTTAACATTAGCATGCATTAATAAAATTCATTTAATTCAAATTCATTACAATAAAATTATAAATACTCAAAATAGTACACTATACAAATCATTAGCAATAATAATATTTGAAATTACTTTGTCCGAAATTAATCAGTATTCTTGATATTTATGTTGAGGTTCAGTAAAGTCACACTTGTTTTGTGACTCCAGTGTCACATAAGCTCCAAAATGTCTGATTTTACTAATTTTTATCACATCTTGTTTTCCGTTTGATTGAAATCAAAGTAACTACAATAACATCAAAGTGATAATTTGAAAAAAGAAATAATATTTTTAAATTCATTTTTTATATAATACTAAGATAAGATTAACACAAGTGTTCACGTAAAAGAATAGACTAATACAAGTGGCAAATTTTCACTTTTTATTAAAGAGATCTAATGCCGTGACTTGTATAAGAATATCACAGTAAATTATTTAAGATAATTAATTTTACAATATAAATTTAATTTTATATTATATTATAAAAATATTTTAAAATAATTTTTATTTTATAATGTACCATACTAGTTCATATAGAATTATTTTTTATAAATATAAATAAATAATTATTTATAATTTAATCTAATATGATCAATATTTAAAAGAGTAAGTAATAATTTTACCAATGTTTATTTTAAAATTATTATAGATGAATATGAATATATATATGTGTGTGGATCAATCCATTCATAAATAAAAATGTGTTGGATATGAAAATTTTTTATTCAAGTAATATTTGATATTTATTACAAATTTTATGCCTTTTTATGCATTTAAATTTAAGTTTTTAATTTTTAATATTTAAATATATGTATTTAGTAATTTAATAAAAATATTCTAAATATAGAAAAAAGAAAAAAAATCTTATCCTATAACCCGGTATAATTGAAAGGTCCCACTGGAGCTATTATCCGAATCAGCACTGCACTGTACACTACTTATTTGCTGAGGCCATCACTGTCCAAATTTGATGCATGACAAGTCAGGTGCACGAGTACTCTCCTCAGCATCTAATTCTAATGATATGTATTGTACGGATTTCTGCTGCCGTATGGATCTTTGAGTCTTTTTTTTGGTTTTCACCGTTCAATCTAGTTGCATTCATCCTCACTTCTGTCTTCTTAATTGTAGAACCTTTCATTTGTTTTAACTTTGAAATAATCTTTCTATCATAAAAAGAGTTCAAAGTTAAAACGGGTGGATAAAAATAATATAAAATAAAATAAATTTATGTTTTGAAAAATGCTTAAGATATAGTTGACATATCTTTAAAATTTCATTTAAACCTTATTTTTAATAAAATTTTTATAACTATCAGATATAAAAAAGTAAGATTTAAATTTAATTCAGCATAAGTATAAATTAATTTATACTATTTATTATTTATTTATATATTATTATATTAATTAAAAACTATTAAATAATTTAAATTCAATTTATTATTAATATAAATTAGAAGCATTTATATACTGCATTGTCAAGTTTTGAGTTGAATTTTTCATACATAATTATATAAATTACAATGGTTTGAGTATGGCTTGATTCATTTAGTATTTAAAAAAAATTAACTCAACCCAATTCAATTAAAATTATATATGATTCGAGATTTGATTTGAAAAATTGATTATTTTTATTTTTATTACTATTTTAAGTAAAAATAATTTTTATATAAAAACATATATTTGAATATTTAAAAATATAAAATATTTAATTATATCAAATTAAATATTTTTATATAAAAATTAAATAACTATTTTAAAAATATATAATTATATTAATATAAATACAAATAAATTTATATAATTTGATTGGATTAGATCAACCTCTTTTACATTATTATAGTACAAACCTAACCCGAATATTAATCAAATTGCAAAAAAATAGTTTAATAAATATTTAAGCAAAAAAAAATTCAAATCCTACATTTTTTAAGATTGGCCTGCTTGGCTTTTGTACATGTCTAATATAAAATGGCTTTATTTAATTAGCCACTCACATATTATCGTGATTATAAATAATTATTAAATTTTTTATTGCAATTGTTTTTCTAGTGGTATATTTTTCTTATTTATTGATAACGTAAAATATTTTATACTAATAAAGATTAAATTTAGATTTATTGTTAAAATGTAATTACAATTATTAGAAATTTCTAATTACTATTACAATTTTAATAACATATTTATTCTCATCCATTGATAATATAAAATGTTTTATAATCATAGTAAATTAAATTTAAACTCTAAAATGTAATTCTAAATCTTACTCCATCATAAAATTTTATATTCATCTCTTCTAAACATGAACAAAAGGAAAACCTAGCAGATTTAAATTCAATATTAAAGAATAGAATTAAGAATTTTTATAAAAATTTTTTAGGACACGCCAACAATTTTTACCCACCAAAACAGAGTTATTAAAATCTAAGGGGATGTTAAATCTAATAAGATTTGATTCATTAGATTATTAATTCAATCAATAGGTTATCAATTTAATTGCTTATAATATAAAAATATATTTAATGAATAAAATAATGATAACTTGACATTATGATTTATTAAAATATGATAATAAAAAAAATAATTCGAGATCATATAAAATTTTAAAATCAAATATATTAGGATTTCCATTCAATATAATATAACAATTTAATTGAATTAACAAAAAATTATTGATTAAATTAATTTTTTACCAATTCATTATAAAATCAGTCATTACAATTCAGATTAGACTAATAATTGATAAATTTAACAATTTATCAATTGAAGTGGTTAGCTTTGTCTGAATTTAATAACCATTCTCTTTGATTAAGGAAACGAGTTCAATTGCAATGAACATGTAAATTCAACTTCTTAAGATGGGGTTTTCAATCTGAATTTTATGGAATGATTTCTATTTTGTAAATTACTAATCTATTTTGGATGACAGGAGATACGATGCACTAGACAAGGTGTGCGCGAACACGAGAGGAATAAAGGAGATGAAGTATCAGGAAGCAAAGTACAGTTGAAGCCACAGGAAATCACGTGGGTAAAAGTGGGGTCCAAGTCGCCATGGGATTGATCACGTGGCAGGGTGGACCGCAAGAACAGTGATTGTGAGGATGGGACCATCCTGAGGAGCGTGGAAGGAAGAGCATGTGATAATCACCCAAAAGGGAAGGGGAATAAAGGTGTACGTGATAACGGGACGGGGATTGACAGAGGAAAGAGCGAGGCATTTGATTGTCTCTTTCTTCTCTTCTCAGGTCATCTTCATAGGGTAACCCCAGTCACTTAACAGCCTGTTCACTTCCTTTCACTTTATGGGGACAAATTTTAACTAAATTCATATTGTAGGGTAATTTTTTTTTGTACTGCAAAATTACTATTTCAAAATTAAAATAGGAAAAATTACCTTTTGAAGGCACCAAAAGAATATTATTTTATGAAAAAACATTAAAGGTTGATATTTGACTCGTCTAAACATATTATATCTTGTGCACTTATTTAAACATAAATTTCAGAAGCATTGGCTAGAGGTCATTTAATCATGTTGAAAAAGATAAAATTTTATAAAATTGATGTGCTTTCGTAGAATTTATTTTAAAGTTTTTATAATAAATTGAAAGTGAAATATATAAAAGCATGTAAACTTTTTTAAGAAAAATAAGTAATTTCCTACTTCCGTCCTCATTAAATTCATCTTTTGAGCATTTGTTCTTGTGAAGTTTTTTTTATTAATTTTATTTTGTAAAATATTAATTTATTCTAAGAGAACAAAGTTAGATAAATTAATTTTGAATTAAAAATCTATTTTATTTTAAAAATATTTAATTTATATTAATTTTATCCCTAAACTAAGATTCGTATCAATTTAATTCATAAAGTTTTAATTCAAATGATATTTTAATTCCTATGAGTACTAAAATTGGTATCAATTTGATTATCTTGAGAGATTAAAATTTTATTTGAACATAAAATTTTAAAAATTAAATTTTTACAAATATTATTTTATGAATAAAATTAATATAAATTAAATATTTAATACCAGTGCTACTCAGAAGACAAAATTGAATAAATTAATGCTCCATTACTATTTATTTATTGACTGGAGGCACTGTTTAAGTCAATAACACTAAAAAAGGGAAAAGATGGGGGCAGGGAGGTTATTCGATGTTTGTGGGTAGGAAAAGAAGATAAGTGGGAGGGCCACCAAAAAGACTAACATTTTTAGGGCCCAACTATTCTTCGCAGTGGGAACCCTTGAAAAGTGCAGTTCAGGGCTTTCAATTAATTTGGCTGCCAGCAGACTAAAAAGCCCCAAACTCTGGGTTTCAAAGTCTTTCCTGTAGGGACTGCACTCCATTTCATAACTTTCGACGCCGGCCGGCCGCCCACTTTGTTCCAAATGTACTTTAATTTTTTTCTTTTCCTTTTTTTTTGCACGTCTATCAACTTTTCATCATATGTGCAAATTAAATGACAGTTTCGAAAGAATTGTAAGATAAGTATATTTATAAATTGAATGATCTGGTTTTGAATTTTTAAAGACAATGGTGAAATTAAAAGCGCTTGTATAATATACAAAAATAAAATTATGCTTAAAGGGAGAAAAGGGACTTTGATTCTTATGAATTCATAAAAATCATCCACTGACTTCTTGTATCTATAATCTATAATAAAATAGCGTTCTCGAAATTTAGGTGATCTATAATATCACTATAGACTTTAAAAAAGATCAGTGATATATCTTGATTTTAAAATAGAATAATATGCCCTACTCCTAAATTAATCTATTGAAAAAATAAAATAGCAAGAACTATACGACCTATAATGAAATAGCGTTCTCGAAATTTAGGTGATCTATAACATCACTATAAACTTTAAAAAAGATCAGTGATATATCTTGATTTTAAAATAGAATAATATGCCCTACTCCTAAATTTTTCTATTCAAAAAATGAAATAGCAAGAACTATACGAATTAAAGTGCAGAGGTACCTTGTAGGGTTGGAACCTTGGAGGATATAAACAAAGAGATTGTACCTTTATTTTGCATAACAAATAAATTAATTTATAAAATTAATCAATAAATTATAAATTAATTTTTAAAAATATTTTATTCATTAATTTTTTTAAAAAATAATTTTTAATTTAAAAAATTACCTTAAATAATTTATAATTTATAAATCACTGTCACTTGAAAATTTTTTTGAATCTACTATCATTCTTTTTATTAACTTACATGTTATTTATAATGCAAACTTAAATCTATTCTTATATTTTAAGTAATTATAATTTTATTATAAATAATAAAAAATACAAAATTATATTAATAAATATGTAAGTTCATAAAATAAAATTAATTAAATATTAGATATTATAATTTTATTTTTAATATGTTAATTATGTTAATATAATTTGATCTTTAAAAAAATATGAATTATTTTAATTTATATATCTATTTTTATTAATATATTTTTTATATTATTTTACAATTTTAGCTAATTTAATAGATAATTTTATAAAATACCTTTTACACAATTAATTAACTTATCAATTATAACCTATTACTTGTCAATTAATTTATCAATTATGAGCTAATATTTTCAATCAGCTGCATTTTTTATTTTGACCTAATTTATTAGTTACTTAAATAAATATTTTCAATCGGCCTCATTTTCGGTTTTGAGTGGGCTGGCTGGGCCATCAATTCTATCAGAAATCGACCTCAGTCTTGAAAGAAATAATGGACTGCACCTTTCTGGCCCACCCCATCATTTCTTTTAACAGAACTTTGAAAATGATAAATTAAGAAACTCTACTACACTTCGAGTCAAATACCCGCAATGTAAACCCATGTCGATTTATAATGCTCTATTTGGAATTTTCATTTTTGTTTTTAAAGAAAGAAGGTGGGAAGCTTTTCCTAATTTTGTCGAACATGGTGTAATTGGCATATTGAGATTAATAACACAGGAGTATTCAAATATCACTATCAACCTCAATTAAATTTTAAAGATAGATAATGATTTAATTAACTCAGTCTAATTAAATTCAAAAAGGTGGACAGTAATTCAATTAGCTCTTAGCATATTTCTTTCGAAAAAGTTGTTCATTATGCAAAACTAGAAATATCAGGGGAGATTGGAATTCATGAGAATATTTTTTATTTTCTTTAAGAATTCATGATAATATGGAGTCATAGAGTCATATGACATTATTTGTATCCTTATAACTAATTAAATGAATCTACGTTATCATTTTTTAAAAAATTTTTAGTTACACAGTTGAAAACATAGTACAGTTGAAATTATAATTAGTATTGCTAGTTCACTCGATGTCAGTAAATATTTTTTTAATGTGTTTAACTCATTTACTAATTTATAACTTATTAATCTGATTAATAAGATTAATAAATAAAAAATTAGCTAAAAAATTTGGTGTACTAGTTTATTGGAACATAAAGATCCATTTTGAAATATTTTATGTAATACTTTATATTTTATAACTTCTCAATTCTCCCCCCTCCAATTTACACCTTTTTTATTATTAGCATGTCCATTTTTTTCATAAAAATAAATTATTTTATATTTATAAATTGGTTTAATAATTTATTTTATTAAATACTTTTAATACAATCGGTTTTGTTATTAACTAGTTTAATTAGCCACTAGCATAGTTTTGGTCATCCACGGTGCACAAATTGGGTTTCACCAGAAGATCCATCATAGCGAGTTTCAGTAAGTTATTTCATCGAAGTCCATATGACCGAAAAAGCCCATGGACTAAAATTTTGACTTTAAGTCCAACAAGTAAAAATTGTAAAGGCCCAAGAGTAACATCAGAAAGCAAGCGTCCTATGTTTACAAAATATAAATACCATGGTAATTTAAGAAAACTTTAATTTGATCAGTTAAATTTACGATACAATACAAAATTCTTATAAACCACATATTTCACCCCTTGCTTCAGACGATAAATAAAATTAAAATATAACTTATTTGGACATGAACTCAGAAAATTGAAGACGAATTCGTGTTCAAATAAATTAAATTCTAACTTTTCTTTATAACTCTAAACAAGGAATTAATGGATACATGTGAACATCACCCTTAAAAATGAAAGTGCTCTTCATAAGACCAAACAAGATGTTTAAAAATGTTTCAATTACTGTGATAAATAAAAATAAAAGTAAATCAATTTTCCTAACAAAATAAAATTTCATCGTATCTCTCACTGATTATAATTTTTAGAGAAATTTGATACAATATCTATCTTTTAGGAATTTATTTAATGTAAAAATAAAAAAATTATAGATTTGTACAACGTAAAATACATTTTTTTTTAAAAAAAAAATCAGATATGGCTTTGTTGCTTGGTCTGAAAATAATATTGGTCTTTGTGTAAATTGCCCCCGTGCTTCCGGAATCCTAGATTTGTTGTTTTCCGAGGGCAAAAGAGACTGAAAATTCGATGGTCCCGTTCCACTAAAAAATCTGCTCCTGGATATGGAATGGGTGGCCTCTATTATGCCCCGAGAAAGTCCAGCGGCTTCCCATTTAATTCAACCATTGCCCCATTTTCACGATATCCTATCATCATCATCATCATCAAGGCTGAGATATTCAAATTTATAATTTTTAGAGCAAAACTTTCACACCCAAATAATTTTTCTGGACTAGAATGCCAAAAAAAAAAAACTAATTAATAAAATTCTGACATGTGAATGTACACCTATTACTAATTTATTCAAATGAATGCAGAGAGTTTTATAAACTCATTCATCTATAAATTTTAATTACGAATCTATCATTAGTTCAAATAAAATAAAAATTCTTATAATTACATATGTTTAATTGATCAAAATAAATTTACAGCATCATCAGCATGTTTGCTTTAATTTTTTTTCTTTTAGGAATTTTATTTCAAAGAAGATAATAAATCCTAATTAATTTGTGTCGTAAAGTCCATCAATAGAAAAGATGAAATAATAAAATTTAATATTTTTCCTCCCCCACAGTCCAATTTTGGATAAAAATAATTAATTTTGAATTCGTTTCGTTGTGTATATAAAATATTTACCGTAAAACAAAATCTTAAACATTAAATGATATCTACCTGTATTACTCCGAAGTATTAACTTAATTGGTTGACTAGATCTTATTCTTTCACCCTTGTTGTAATTATGGTTTCAAGTTAAATTTATTTTAATCAATTAAAATAGATAAATTCATAAAATAATTTCATTCTATTAAAATTTATGAGAAGCTGGCAATTAAGGTTGGTAAATGGATGAATCCTTTGCATTCATTTTAGTAAATTAATAATGGTCCTACTATCTTACTGAAGCCTTTATATATTTCAAATAATATATAATATCTCTTAAAAATTTTATAATTAATTCTCGATCATTACATGAATACATACCAAATAAATTGCATGAATATAGAAAATTTTCCCAAGCCCTGGACACCACCAGTTGACAGCCAAGTGGCTTTGGTACTTCTGCTTTTTCGAAGTTTAGGAGACCAGAATACCTTCCACTTTGGGCAAGAAAAGCGAATCAATTCCTGGAGGGACTGAGTGTTTATAAACTTTATCCAATAATCCTTTATTTATTAAGATGTTTTCAAAAAAAAAATAAAATCCAACTCCACATCAAATGATAATTAATTTCGCCCCTTAATCCCGAATCATATCTCAAACAGAATTGTGGCATATTTTGCTTCAATTAATTGGATGCATTAGCCAAGATAGACTCTTGGTGGAAAAAAGAAGTATGCGTTCTGTCTAAGAAAGAGGAAATGGATTCTCTGGCATCTGGCATGTGAGAGGCTCAGCCTAAAGTTGGCATTATTTTAGTTTCTCCCACGAACGCATTGGTATCATTTGTGAAATTTGACAACACCCGCACGCCACTAAAGCTTAGAGGTGTCGATTAATTAATGAAACAAGAGGATGGACCATTGTCACACCCAACTGTGGATATTGTTTTTGGTGTCACCAAAAATGGTTTCAACTTTCTTCTTATTATAATCAATGAATTAAATAAGAAATTTGCACTAAATTTTCTGAAACTTTCATAACACGAAGGATCCTGTATAAAAACTAATGATATAAATAAGTGAATCATACCTCCACTACTACATAATTACAAATAAATATCAATTAAAACTAATATTATTATTTATTTTAATACGGTAATATTTTTTAAATTTTATAAAAACTTAATAAGATAATAAGTTGCAAATATAACCTATATTTATATTAATGCGATGACATTTTTGAAATCCTAATAAAACTTTAACACGTTAGTTTTACATATAACTAACATTTATATTAATACAGTGATATTTTGAAAATTTTGGACAAACTTCAACATGTAATTTTTACATATAACTACTGTCCAAATAAAGTTAAAATGTCGATTTTTCAATTCACTGAAGTCTAAGTATAGACTTTTATGATGTTACAAAAAATTATAAAAATTTAAAATATTTATTTTGTACACAATTATCCTCCAAAAGGCATTTTATATGTCTTGCTGAAAAATATAAAAAGTTTAAACATCATTTTTTAATTAGTTGAAATCTAATGGTATGACAATTGCCTACTTCATTGCAAAATGCTAATATATCAAGATGTCAGTTTTAACTAAAAGTGATGTTAATTTTTTTTATTCTATTTATAAATTTTCAGTCTGACCTTTACTTTCCATATGAAATACTTTCAAGATATGTTTGTTACAAATTTTGTTGGAATACCTTATCCATTTTTTTATTTTATTTTTAGAAAATGGATGCATTATATAAAAAAGTTTCACTCGCTTTTATATATATCATTTCACTCTTTAATATTCCTGTGAAATTTGGCAATCTTCCACTTTCATCTCTAAAGTTTATGTGAAATAACTAGACTAACCTTCAATTCTTCTATTATATATTTTTGTGATTAAAATGGAAAAAAATAAAGTAATAAACTAAAATTTGCATCAAGGATGATAATATTAATACATAGTGATTTTCTTGAAATTTTTGTGTACTAATGTAAATATATGGTTTTTTATGTAGGTTATTTTATAAAATACATACAAATGTATATATATGCAATGATTTTGAAACAAAAAAAATTATAGTATAAATTTATAGAATTATCTCTTTTTACTCATTTATTTATGGTGAATTCTAAGGTGCCCCTAAAGGTTTTGTACCCGAGGTAGTGTGATAAAATACAAGCTGCTAGATAAGATTATTAAGTCATTACTAAAATTTTTGTAATTTTATTCAATGACCTGTATTTTGCCACATCACCCCAAGTATCAAACACCTAAAGGCATCTTAGCAAGCACCTCTATTTATATATTTTTTAATAAATTATTCCATGACAATCAAATATTATGTTAATATTGTATAATAGGTATTTTAATTACAAAGATTATCAAATCAAAGACATAAAAAAAATAACTTTCTACTTAAAATATTAAAAATAACTTTCTTTTCATATTTACAATTCTAATGTAGATATATAGTAAAATTGATATAAAAAGAATTCACAATGAAAAGATGTTAGTTGTAAATGCTTGTAGTATCAATTATTTATAGAACAAATTGTTGGTGTATGTCCTAGAGCCAATCATATAGATGATTGAAGTTATATACAATGTATTATGTTTTAAGGTAATTTAATTATTATATTTTGTTTTTATTATTATTATGCACAATTTATAACTTAATATAATAATTATCCTTGGAATAACTTTGCTATTCCTAAAATGTCCCTAGTAAAGTATTATTACGAAAGCGATAGTAATAATACATCGAGACTAGCATGTATAGTGACTGATGATTACGAATCATGGATATGTGATATCAAGTATATCAAGTCAATACATGAGTACATTGTTAGTGAACAATGTACTGGACTGACCCATTATGAGAATATTGCATGGATAAATGTGTCATAAGTTATTCTCATATGATCACAAATACACATAAACCTTTGACCTGAAATTACTACGGTTCCCTATATGAGGAATTACTCACTTTAATATTGTCCTATGTCACCTTTAATCAGGATGACAAGTAGGGCATTGATTGGGTGTGTCATAAATCGTGTAGAGGGAAGTGAGTAATGTAAATGGGATTTTGTTACTCTTGTATAAAAGAGAAATATCCTTAGGCCTCTTGATTGAGTGAGACTTAGAAATGCATGGCCATGCTCAGTTAAATTAATATGTGATATTAATTATTTTAAGTCTACTCAGCACAAGAAATATAAATTGAACATTGACGAGGATGACACATTCCATGCCTCTAGTTCAATTTGGATATTATTACAAAAAGGGTTATGATGCAAAACATTGATAATATATTAGGTGGATGTCGAATCACAGACATTCTTACTACTTGAGTGGCAGTGATGTATTACTAGATACCGCTCGCTGTCTATGGCTCAATAATAAGTCATTTTCAACGTAATAAGAACCTACAGGGTCACACAAAAGGAGTAGGAATAAGACAATAATTAATTAGACTTTAATTATATTAATATCCAATTAATTGGACTTATTTTCGTGCATATATATTATTAAGAATAATAAATTCATGTTTTATATATATATATATATATATATATATATATATATATATATTATGTGATATTATTTGATATTAAAGTAATATCAAGTAATTATCTTATCAGATATTAGATAAATATATTATGAGATAATATTATTCTGATATTTGATAACTATATGCAATTATCTAATAATTAAGATATTTATATTATGAGATAATATTATTATCTAATATTAGATAATTAATAGATAAGTCTTATCTCTTCCCATTATCTCTAGGATAAGGATAAGATGAGTTGTTAAGTGTGATTAGGATTTTGGAAGCATTATCATAGTAGGACTAGGATTATGGCTTGCCTAAGTTCTATAAAAGGGGACTTGAGGGCAGCATTTAATTATCACGTCCAAAACTTCCATATAAACCCTAAATCACTCAGAAAATATCCGATCCTAATTCTTAGAGAGAAAAACGCATCCTAGCAGACGCGTGGAGGGTGAGAGGTCGTTGTTCACTCCGTGTGGATACTGTAGAGACGCTGTACCTTCCGGCCGGCGTTTGATTCATCCGCTCTCAAGTTTTGATCAGTAGAAACATGAGTGCCCAATAGGTAAAACCCTAATCATTGACTTATGCTTTTTGCATGGATCCTAGGTAGAATTCGGATCAAAATTTAAAATTCCGCTGCATGTGATAATCCGAATTCCCAATACAAATGTCTAAAGATATTTCAAACATCTCAATTGAACAAATGGCAAAATTAAAAATATAGGTTTTGAACTTAATCGATGTCTTAAATGGT
This sequence comes from Sindora glabra, assembly GCA_020226215.1. NCBI lineage: Eukaryota > Viridiplantae > Streptophyta > Magnoliopsida > Fabales > Fabaceae > Sindora > Sindora glabra. Next base: position 16,060,622 of record CM035232.1, on the reverse strand, counting down.
GATATTAATTTATGAATTTATAGGAAAACTATGAAAACTTAAGATGTTAGTTTTGAACTTAATTGACCTAAAAATAGATGACATTTAAGAGGTTATGAGGAAATCATGTAAACTTAAAATGTTAGTTTTGTATGTGATCATTGTCTAATGCCATTTTAGTTGTCATGATAATTCATATAAAAAATTTATAAGTCAATTAAATGCTTCACCAATGTTCTAAAGTATGACAACAACCACTTTTTTAAGAAATGATCAAACCTACAACATTGATTTTCTATAAATAATTGATATCTAGGATCTTATATGTGGCCTAAAAATATCACTTTCTATGCTAATTTGAAAAAAATCAGTGATATATCAAAATAATTCACTTTTCATAAAAAAGAATACTTTTAAATTGAAGTATGTAAATTATCGTATTTAGTAATATCAATCTATTGAGAAGTTTTTTAAATCGATTAAAAGTCCTTTCAAGGACTTCTACCCATACTTTGGCCATGAATACAAGTATTATATAAAATATTTGGGAGGATTCTTATTAATGTAATTGCCTTTTATGATATTTCAAGTTTCACATATTGATAAATCCTTCAATAAAAATCCTTCCAAATGTTTTATAAAATACTTCTATTCATAGTCGAGGGATGGGTATAAATCCCTAAAAGCACTTTTAATGAATTTCAAAACCTTCTTAATAGAATAATAATGTTGAATATGATAGTTTATAATCCCCAACTAAAAAGTTGTCTTTGTTGCTGGATTTCAAATCCTTTTTAATAGCCTAGTAATATTAAAAGAAATGTGTAATTCTTTGTTGGAATCAAATTTGTGTAGGGATGCTAAATGTATATTGTCCTTTTTAAAGTTATGTTTATTATAAATTAAAAGTTTATTATTCACTATAAATTATAATATTTTTAGGGTATATATTGATGAACTAATACAAAAATAAATAAAATTGTGAAATATGAAATTGTTACTAATACCACTTGTGAAATAATAAATTGAATCATATGTTTTATTTGTTTTGGTATATGTTTATGCGATAAATATAAATCAATTCTACTTTTGGACGAACTTGTATACATATGTACATATATATAAAAATTGTGTTTTAGGTTCTTATTTGATATATATATATATATATATATATATATAACTTGATGCATACAATATGTATAATTAAATTAGTTTTATTCTGACTTAGTGTATATGCAATATACATGTTTATAATTTTTTTGACCATTTTGGAAAGGTTCTTGCATTGTTCTGGAATGGTTCTAGAATCAACAAGAATAGCAAGATACCAAAGAGATTAAAAGGGATTTATTATGGGAAAAGTCAAAATATATCAAATTTTTTAAAAATCAACATTCAATTATTATGATGTTAGTTGTTATTTAGTAATTGACATTAAACATTAGTTAATAGGATGACATTATTTTATTATAGATGATGGTATATTTTAGACTTAATCGACATCTAATATTTGACATGATTTACTTGACTTAATGTTAGACATTGGTATTTTATAGTAACTAATATGGAAACTTTTACCTCTGAGTGCAAATTCAAATAAAAAGAGTAAAACATGTTACTATTTGCAAATTTTATCTTAAAACTTTTTTAACCCTAAAATAATTTTTTATCTAATGAGGTATCTACAAGTTATGCTTACCTTTTAACTTAAGATGAATTTTTTTTTTAGGTTTTGTGATTATGCTCACCTTCAAATTTTAAAATTATTTTGCAAGACTAAAGTTCTATTAACTTGTTACTAAATACGTAAGATTTAGTACTCTCTAAAAAATATAAAATATAAATGTAAAATTTGTTATTTATTCTCAAATTTTAGTTTTTGATTTTATAATCAACTATATTTTATTACTTATTATTTTAATTTAATTTTTAAATGTAAGAAATTTATTTCTATTCATTTTTTAGCATTTGATGGTATTATCTATTATTTATTTATATGAAATGAATAATATTATACATTAAAACAAATGAATGATTGTTGCATTTATAGGTATTGGATTTAAGAATACTTTTCTAAAGAGTATGAACTTATTGAGCAATAGGTACCCACGTAAATTTAGCAAAGCACTTGTCATTGATTAGGATATTATATATAACATTTCATGATTTTCAAATTTAGCATAGATTACTTTTTTACAAAGTACGAACTCATTGAACAATAAATATCAACACAAATTTAGCAAAGCATTTATCATTAATTATGGTATTATATATAACTTTTCACTATTTTCAAATTTTTGTTATTGAATATATTCTTTAAAATTGTTAAAATTGAAATTCTATAATGTCTTAGGAGATATTGATTTCTATTTTTAGTTAAAGTATTTTATAAGGAGGAATGTAGGGAGAAACAAGGAGAACCAAAAATCAAAGAACAGAGAGAGAGGCTTAGGGTTAGGGAGGAAGGGATATACTACATCGGTTATTTAAAAAAATGGAAGTAATATTATGAAAATTATATATTATTTTTTCAAAAAAATAACGTATAATATTATTTCTCATGATGCTATTGAAAGAAACAATGTTAACTATTTTTAATATAATAATTTCTTACGATGGTTATAAAATTAACGTTAAAATAGATATATAATATTGCTTGATAAGAGATTGTTCAGAAGTCAATATATAATCCTCCAAATATCCAATGTATACAAGAAATTCTATAGCAGTGCTCTTAATGTTAAGGTGAAATCTATTTAATTGGTACCCGCTTTGACTCATGTAATCATCACTCTTAATTTAGTATTATTATATTTATATAATACGTGATTATTTATAAAAAAATTAAATATTTACATTTTCTATCTCACAATTGTATTTACATCAGTCATGCATAAAATATTACGGATTATCTTGTTGAGCTACACATGGTAATCACCCATTACACACGAAAGAGAATTCCACAAGTGGAAAAGTGAGTTCTTCCCCTTTACGCGGTTTGTGGGATCACAAAGTTAAAGAATCCCAACCAAACCCGCGTAACTTCCTATATACAAGCGACTTTTTTACAATATCCATCATTAATTAAAACCCTTCAAAACCAGACAAACTTCTCTGTATGGACTTAGCCATCTCCTAGGCTCCTCTTCATCTTTCTCGCATCTTTCCTCTCGTTTCAACTATTAAGTTATTTGACCAAAACATGGTTCTTCTGACCATACTCTTAGTTACTGTCTTGTTCATTGCAGGCCTTGTAAATATATTGTTTTATCGGCCCACCGACAAGCTTTATCTATGGCTTCAAACTTTCTTTCCCTATAAATCTCATGTAACGTATTCCGCTTCCTCCTCCTCCTCCTCCTCTTCTTCTTCAACAAGTTTCAAGGAGAAGAATCTCTACCAGAAGGATGAGCTCAAGAAGGTTTTCGCTACGTTCGACAAGAACGGCGATGGATTCATAACAAGGCAAGAGCTTAGGGAATCTCTCAGAAACATCAGAATCTTCATGACAGATAAGGAGATTGAAGATATTGTTGTTAAGTTTGATTCAAACGGAGATGGTTTAATTGATTTTGATGAGTTTTGCTTGCTGACTAGTGAATCTATGTCTGGGCAAATTGGAGATGGTGAAAGATATGAACAGGGAGGAGGCATAGTAGATAAAGATTATGAAGATGAGAATTTGAAGGAAGCTTTTGATGTGTTTGATAAAGATAAAGATGGGGTTATAACGGTGGAGGAGCTGGCTTTGGTGCTGAATTCATTGGGATTAAGGGAAGGGAAGAAGATTGAAGATTGCAAAGAGATGATTAAGAAGGTTGACATGGATGGAGATGGTATGGTTAATTTTGATGAGTTCAAGAGAATGATGATCAGTGGAGGCAAGCTTCTTTTGGCTGATTAATTTTTACTTTAATGTGGATCTGGCAACGTTCTCTCTTTCTCTCTGTTTCTGTTTCTGCAGATTCAACATGAACTAGGAACAGAGAAAACTCCCACCACACGAATATGTATATGATAGTGGTGCGTACATCATTAAAAAATCTGGCAGGTCACCACTCACTGCTTTGAGGTGTATGGAAATAAAATAGTGATGTGATGTAATCAACGCGTATTTCTGATTTCTAAGTCTCCGCTTGTACTTAGGTTCATACAATCAATGAAAGAGTTGTTGTGATCATCACAGTGCAGATACACACACACACATATATATATATATATATATTAGTGTAGCACTGAATTATTCCTGTTTTAAATAAATATATAATATTTTTAAATGAATATATGATATCCCAAAATTAACCACACCTCCTTCTGCGCCCAAAATTTTTGTATTTACCACTAATTTCGTCTTGAATCACTTTGTTGTTGTCTCTTTGTCTCTTATTTTGTGCTGCCTTGTTGTGCGTATTTGTCCCGCCCACGTTACCAACATTTAATTTTACACGCCGCCAGTTCATGACCATCTCACGTGTGACCCGAATTCATTTTCTTCCACCGGAGCAAAGTATCCCTTTGGCCTCCCCCAAAAACTTGGGAAATTACAATATATTTCCAATGTTTTTCATATTTTTTGAATGAAAATTCATGGTCAGCCACCCAAAAAATTTAGAGATTATTACAAAAGCATATAACAAATTGCATTTTAGCCCCTTTAGTTGTCTCTGTAAATGGATACAAGTGCTCCCAACCACATGACTATTTAAACCCATAACTATGTACTATATAGATCTTAAGTTATTCAACTTGTCACCGAAGTCCTTTTATTTGTATGCTGACTTAGGCATCGAAGATCAATCCCCTTCAGCCACCAGCAATGCTTCTTATATTTTCTCCAAGAAATTGGGAAAGTAAACTTATGCGGTCAGTATAACAACTGATACTATTTTCAATGTCTCAAGGAAATGACAGACCGTACAACATAAATTATGCAGCTTTGAGTCCGAAAAACTTAAGGCACAAGTAATTGCAGGTAGAGTTGTCTAAATCGATTCTTCACGTCATCGGAAAGGAGCTTCTAGAAAAGCAGTAGTGTTTATCCTAAGGCAAAGTTTGCCCACGCGGACCACAACTAAGTTTTCCTTTAGGCTCGTGAGAAAGGACAAGCACTCAGATATGCAGTCTAGAGTTCCCTTTAATTCATTGTACAAGTTGAATGAATTGAGAAATCAATTTGGACCTTATAGAGAATATTTATTATGATTAAGGTGATATTTGATAAATGATTTTTGAGTTGGTTGGTCAACTTTAGCTGATTGACAATTGAATTAGTTGTTTGATAATCAGCTTTTTGAAATAGTAGCTCCAAATCAGTTGATTTTTAAAATGAATATACAACGTTTTTCAAATAGTCGGTGTATATAAAATTATTTAATGATTAAAATATTCTTAATAATTTTTCATATTTCTCGATTTATCCTTATTCAAAAATTCTTTAGCTCACCTTGATCTTCTGCTTTCTTTCCTTTTACTTCATTTTCAGGGTTCACAAACATTTCTAGAGGAATTGTCGAATCTAAAAGAGAAAGCCGAAATTTGTTAGCTCGTATTCATTGTCTTCTGTCTCCTTCTTCCTACACTTTATGCATTCCTAACTCACTCTTCCTTCCTCTTTTCTCCTTTTCCCATTGAGAATGTTTCTTATTTATGATGAATTCTTTTGTTACATAACCTTTTTCCTTTATTTTCATCGCAACTACTATATTCCTTTCTTCTCCGTTAGTATGCTTTGAGTGCGATATTTCATGGTTTGATTTGGATAACACTGAAAAGACCTATTTATTCATTATCTTAATAAAGATCATTTTCTTCAAGGGGGTGTATAGCTATTTGTTATCTCCCCATTTTGACTATTAGTTTGGATTAGGATTTCTTACAGCTTTATATTTTTTATTGGTTTTCAAGTGTCTTTTATATGATAAATAGTTCTATGCTCTATGTAGATCTCAAGTCCAAAACTATTGATTTCTTAGAGTTTACAACGGTTTTAGGTACACTTTCTCTATTAAGGACTTAGGATATAAATTATTTCTTATTGTATGGTCATCCATTGCTTGGTGGTGTATAATTGCGTAATCTAAAAGAGACATGTTAGTTAAATAATACTTTTCTAGGAGTGAATTGTCATTGGTGATTATCACACATATACCAAATTCAATGCATTTCTGTTTGGAATTAATATTCAGTGTCGTATGTTTAGTGTCCAGTTGTTGTTGGATTCGGCCTTGGCTAGCTTGTTACTTGCCTTGTGCTGAGTCATTATAGTTAAGAGAGATGGATAAGTGCATTTGAGTATTTCCCATACTAATATATTTAATTATGTTTTCAGAGGCTGACTTTGATTAATATAGTTATATCTATGTTTTGAATTAATGCCTTTAGTTTTTTACTAGTCAATGGATCTTGTTCTCTTCTAATTTCGCATCCATGCTTATTCCTATTTTGATAAAGTGTAACATCATTATATCATTACACTGGTATTTGTTCACACTTTTTGAAAGATCTAGTAAATATATAATTATAAGAATCACTGTTGTATGCAGTGAATTTTGCTTATAGTTTTTGTTGCACATTCACTTTGGTTAAACTATGGGATAATATGGATGATATTGATGTTACATGGCTTATGTGCTTTTCCTTTGTGTTCACATTTTTAGTTTTTAATCCTTATTTAATTTGATATGGTGCCTTGTTGTGGTTCTGTTATTGACAAACTACTTTTGTATTCTATATTTATTAATATTCCAAACATTTCTATTTGGAATCCAGCAAATTTAAATTGGAAATGTTAATTTGCAAGACTTGATGGTTTTCTTCTATATATTTAATATTGCTTATAGGTCCTTTTTAGTAAATTTTTTTTCTCAGCATTTTCTTTAAAGAAGCTAGACCTTTTTTAGCTTGTCACTAGATCTAAATTGTCTAAGGCGATTGCAATTATCTCCAATTAGAAGGTCACTAAAATTCAAGCTACATGTAGGTATTCTCTCTAGTGTGATAATGTTGTTATCACAGTTCTATATATTTTCTTTGCATGAACACATGGAATTTAGTTTCAAAGCAAACAGCCAATAATGCATGCCTTTTTTCTTAATCAGGGTTGTTAGTCTTTTTGGGTCTTTTGTGAAGATATTTTTACCAGTAAATTCAAATCTAACTTGATCTTTAAGGTGAGAACCTAATCCAAATTTTTTTACACAGAAGTGAATTTTTATGTAGATAATGGTAGCTAATGAACCAAAGTCTAAAATTATTCTTAGAATTTTTTTTAAATGGAACCTAATTTCAAGTATTGAATTCATATTTAGACTTTGTAGCCTAGTTTTTACTGCCAATATCCTCAACTCCTTATCTTGGAGCCCGAAAGTATAAATTATACATTATTAAGCATATAAACATATGACATAGCATTAGTTAAGCTAAACCCTATATGTTTAATAAAAGGAAACTGAGTCAATTCTATTACATAATTCAGGCCATGCCATGAATGCAGGTGGTATAAATAACATGAAAAATAGTGTTAATAATGGTAATTTTTTTAGTTATTGGCTACCATAACACTTCAATCTTTATTATATATATAGATATAGATTTAGTCAATTTGTATTATTTTACCGCCAGTGGAGGAATTAGAGTGCCATGTCTAACACATTATATAAATGTCACAATGACTAGTTTCAACTTGCAATGTTACCTTGGAGATAAAACTATTTAATCTATATGTTTTATAGGTTAAAATCAATTTTTATTTGTCTTATCAAGTTAAGAATTAACTTTTTCATAGTATTTTACATTTTAACCTTTTAATAGTGCTTAGATGGCTTTAATTCAACAAGGAATTAGAGGAAAAAGTCAATGAGGGAAAAAACATAGGAAGAGTTAGTTAGTTAAAAGAAGTATTATGCATTTTTGTTGATATTTATAATCAATTGATGGAAAAAAGTAAAGGAAAAAGTGGTGTGATAATTTCTTAAATGTTACAATAGAAGAAAGTGGAGATCGAATTCCAAAAAAAGACTAAATTATCATGGGAAAAAGCTAAACTATAAAACAAGTACGACTGAATGAGATTTAGATGGAGCCTATGGAAGTAACTGAAAAGGAAAGAGATTGAATTAAGATGAGATCATGACAAAGGAACAATCAGTGCTAGTGATGAGTGGTAGAATTTAAAAATTTAGGTTAGTTTCATTTTAGTTTTCTTTACTTTGATACTAAAAAATTAGATAAATAAGTTAACCTTAATTACCTATATCTTATTTTATAGGAAAATAATAAATTTGAGACATTTTAAGATAAAGGAATTGATCTCGATCTTGAGTACAATTTAGATTAACTTTTTAGATATTCATTAGCAAGAGGAAGGTTTAAGTATATTCCTGTAGGTGATCGACCACAAAAGTAGGAAACAAATAAGGCACATGTTCCTTCTTCATTTTATGTTGATAATGCTCATAGTGCACCAGTGGGCTACGAAGATGATATGGATGAGACAAGTGATATTAACAATTGTCACGTAGAAGGTGCATAGGAAGAAATATGGAGAGATTCTACCCTTACCTCGAGAGCTACGTAAAACGAAGTGGATGAAAGAAGAAGAAGGAACAAAAGCATTTTAGAAAGTGATGGTTCAGCAAGTAACAAAAGTGCAAGGATCACTTTTAGTAGAAGAGGAGTAGCTACTGTAGTAATGTGTGAGAAGTTTGATGCTTTGTTTGAAACCATTAAAGAGACAAACACTGTGATGATAAACTTTCTTAATCTCATTGAAACATCTAAGTATAGTGTCGTGGATGCTTTGGAAAAGATTTATGCTTCACTTGGATTAGAGCCTAGTACCTTTAAATTTAGCTTTGCTTGCATGTTAATTGAAGATCCACAAAAAAGGATAATTTTATTTTTTTTACTAAGTGATGTAACAAATATTGAATGGATAAAGTTTATGTATAAGGAACGAAAGGAGCAGTAGGATTGCATCCTAGGCATTTCTAGGTTTAGTTGTTATTCTAGACATTTATGGACATGTACACTTGAAGTATTTAGGTTGTTGTTCGAAATATGTATGGATACTTAGAATTTTTATTTTAATTGAAGCTACTTTTTGAAGTCATTCTTGTTGTTTGAACTTTGTAGTTATCTAGACATTTATGGAGAAACTTTACTATTTTATGTTAAAAATAATTTTTGCAATATAACTATCAAACTAAACTCAATTTTGACATTAAGTCAATTAATTTTTTTATACCATTCATCCTATTTTAGTAGCAATATATATACCTACACCTAGTAAAAATGCTTTTAGAATTTGAAATAATATAAGAAAAGGTTGTAGGCAATCTAGGATAACGGCCCTCTTCAAAGTGATGTTTGGATTAGCGGATGCATTTTTGCTTAAGTCAAACTTCTTGTAATTTATTCCACTTTCACAAAAATGTATTCTTCAAGCGGGAATAGCGTTTAATCAAGCTTCCAGTGTGTTAATCTAGGTGCTTTGATTACTTGCGTTAAGTTATTACCCCGTACTACAAGGATTAAATTTTGCAATAAACTTGGTGTTAGGCTAACTATGGCTACCCATTTATCTCTAAATGACATGTTTAGGAACTTATTGCTACTTGTTTGTGCTACATAGGTTAGCTGCCTTATGGTTCCAATATTGAGGACATGTGAAAACAACTTTAGAAAGACAAAAATAAATATAGATTGATTTGACATTTATAGGATCAAATTTGAAGCTAACTAAGAATCTTTTATCTTAGACTTAATAATTCTTAGCATATAATGCATCTGCTTTCTATTTCCAAGGACAGAATTTAGAGCCACCACAATGCTTTAATGTCTTTTTAAGAAGTATGACCATATGTGTATAAAGATTAAGACCTTAGCTGGGATTCCTTTCTAATAATGGAAATTGCTTTAAAGTACTCTCATTGGTTGCTCTTTTCTTAATTACTAGAATATGAAATTTATTTATTTGTAGTATTTACTATTGGTTCAAGTACAATTCCATTCTATTTATTTGGTATATACATTATATATTGCTAAAGGTTGCCCCCTTCTTAAGAATAATGCCTTTTATCTTGTGTTAGCATCTGAATGATCAATATAATGAATTAGTCCTTATGTTGTGCAATCAATTTCCTAATATATTTCCACTAAAGCTGTACATATGGGAGCAATTTTTATCAGCTTGTGTACTCAAGTACACAAAGAACATGAAAATATTGTTCTTTGATGGAAAGTTATGGACATGCTTAACTCCTATTGTTGGATTTATAAATCATCTGGAATGCGAATCCTCTGTTCCTTATCACCCACCCCTCTTTGTATCATTAGTGTGTTATCTAAAATAGCTTTGACATGAACTAGTTTTATAGGGTCATTTACGAAGAATGAGGTTAATAATATTGTTTATTTTCTTGATTATATATAACTTACTTTTCTTAATTAAGAAAAGCTCATATCCTTTACATTTATTAAGAATAAGAGTTTCATCTGCAGCCACCAATAACTTAAACAAATGGCAGAGTGCAACTGGTGGTTAAGTAGGTTATGACTTGAACAGATTTACTTCTACTTAATGTTCACTTAAATTATTTTGTAATTCATAACCACACCACTATATTATTAGTTTGAATAAGTTGCAAATAAATATAAGCTAATGTATTTTTATTGATGCAAATTATGCTTCCTTCTATTTTCTGTTTGCAGTTATGCTCTTGTCCTTGTGAAAATAAAAAAAATAAAGGAAATAATGCTTCCATCCTTGTTTTCATTTAAATAAAATTTCTTGAATGCTTCTTGACCTAAGTATACAATTGGTCACTCTCCATCGCCATATCTGAACTAATTAAAGAGGAATCAATCCATCTTCATATGCTGCATCATTGATTCTACCTCATGCTAACAGTGATTATGTTTGCATTTTAAATTCTTTGCTAATATTGAAACATACCGTAGACAAACCTTGTACAATATGCTTTTATTGGTAAATATGCTATTTCATAGAGTAACAAAGTACTGTTAAATATAGTTTTAGCCTATCTATTTTAATTATATGCCATATAATATTCAAACAGTCATTACCTTAATGCACTATCAAAACTACAATTATATATAGCTTAAAAATTGACTATTAATTTCTAGTATTTACGTCTAGAACAATTTTTTCTAAACAGACTACTTTGATTTGGTGATTGCAGAATATTTTAAATCCAAGTCTATAGTTAATTGTTGAGAATTATCCAAAATTAAAGTCATTGATCTTAAGAAGGTATATACTTTGCTTTCTAACAAACTATGTGAGACACTGGACATTATGTGTTTCCTATATCTCATTGTATATTGCATACCAGCATATATTAAAAATAATATTTTACTAGTTAATTTGCAGGAATAAATATTCATGGGATGCAAATCATGCAACTTCTACAAAATAGGGAACTTCTTTGTTAAATTCTTAAAAATGACAATAAGTTTTGGGACTTAGTAGTATATACAGCGGGTTATCTATTTGTTCATTATTTAAATCATATCCATAAAGAGTTATGCTATACTTTTTATTTAATAGGAGAAATATGGATAAATGAGTTATTAACTGGCCATGAAAAATGATGTTTTAATATATTTAGAATGAATCAGGATATATTTCGACAATTATGCATGAATTGAAAAATAAATATAATTTGAGGTCTTCGAATAGGATATTAATTTTGGAGAAAGTAAGATTTATTTGTATATATCCTCAGTAAGGACACCTCAAATTAAGATGCATAAGAGCGATTTCAACATTCTGGTGAAATTATGAGTAAAGTTTTTAAAGAAGTTTTGAATGTCATGGATGATTTTTCAAGAGATATAATTAAGCCAAAAAATCTTGAATTCAAGGAAATTCCACCATAAATTGCCCATGATGTTAGATACATGCCACACTTTAAAGTAACTAGACATGCATTTATCTTTTTTTACCTTTTCATAAAAATAAATATTTATCATCTTATAAATATAATTTCATATTAGGATTGTATTAGAGCTATTAATGGAACACACATAGCAATAATTGTTCCTGAGGAGGATCAATTGCGATATGGAGGAAGAAAAGGGATAACAACCATAAATGTCTTAGTAGTATATGATTTTGATTTACTATTTACCTATGTTTTAACTGGATGGGAAGGATCAGCATATGATGCACGTATTTTCCTTGATATAATTAGTAATCCAAGTTTACATTTTCCAAAATCATCATCAGGTAAATTTTTAAGTTTCTAATAATTTAATTCTTGTATAAGTTACAGATCTAGGAAGCATTTCTTTCTAATTATATAACCTTTATGTATACTTAGGAAAATATTACTTGGTGCACAAAGACTACCTAAATAGAAAAGGATATTTGGCACCATATCTAAAGACAAGGTATCATTAATTAGAATTTTAGAGTGCAACTCCAAAAGGATCTCGAGAAATTTTCAATCGAGCTTATTCATCCTTGAGAAGTTGTATTGAAAGGGTTTTTGGTGCTTTTAAGGCTTGATGGAGGATATTACAAAAAATGCACAAGTATTTAAGAATAAATCAAAATAGAATTATTTGTGCAGCTTTTGCATTGCATAATTATATTAGAAGAAATAAGTTTAGTGACCCAACTTTCAGAATCATAGATCAAGATCCTAATTTTATACCTCTTAGGATATTTCTAAATGTTATGACTAGTTCTTCACAAGATGGTGTTAAAGAAATAAGAACTGGAGAGATGACAACGATTCTAGACACAATTGCTTCTAGTTTAATGGTAGATAGACTAACTAGATGATCATCTTAAGGTGTTATAAGCATTTGTGCTAAATGATATTATCAACATCTAGATTGGATTTATTGTTAAAATTTTATTTTAATTAGTACTTTCTAATATTGTAATTATTTTATGATTAATAAATTATTTTTTAATTGATTCATATCCATGGAGAATATTAATTCATCAAATTTTCATTTCTTTCATTGTTAACATATAAAAAATTATAATACTTATTTTTACATAAAATTTAAATAATTATAGTTATTAAATTTTTATTGATAAATTTATTTACTATAAAATTATATTAATTTAATTTTCAAGAAATGTTTAATATATAATAATTTATAATGCTATATTATTTACAAGAAAATTTAATCTATTAAATAACATATAGAATCTAAAATATTAAAATAAAAAAATACTTAAATAATTTATAAAATGTACTAATACTTTTATATATCATTTTACACATAAGCAACTAATTATAAATATTTTTAAGAAATATATTAATTTAATATTTTATGATTCATAAACAGTTATTCTAATGTTGTAATATATTTTATGATTAATAAATTATTTTTTAATTGATTCATATCCATGGAGAATATTAATTTATCAATTTTTTATTTCTTTCATTGTTAACATATAAAAAATTATATTATTTATATTGATAAATTTATTTACCATAAAAATTATACTAATTAAATTTTTAAGAAATATTTAATATATAATAATTTATAATGTTATATTATTTACAAGAAAATTTAATCTATTAAATAACATATAGGATCTAAAATATTAAAATAAAAAAATACTTAAATAATTCATAAAATATCCTAATATCCTTATATATTATTTTACACATAAACAGTTAATTATAAATATCTTATTTTACTAAATATTTTTATTTAAACAGTTAATGCAATTAACTAATCAAGTTAACTAATACAATCAGTCATTAGCTAACAGTTAATTCAATCAGCTAATAGTTATAACTATTAACTAATTACTAATTAAGGCCTAAATCGATTAAGAAATTGATTTAGAATTTGCAAAGAGCTTTTACTAAAGTTGAATTAATCTAGATTTTACCAAAAGTATTTCTAACTCCCTAAATTGATTAAGGGATTGATTCTCTTATTGAATTCAACCAAATTGATTCATAAGTCGATTCAATTGATTCAAGCCATATGTCGAAAAATAATTTGTAGGATCAATAAATTGATTAGTGAATTGATTAACCTATGAATTTCTATATATTTTGTTTGAATTTTATTGTTCTCCCGATGCATCCCCTCTCTAATCTCACTCGTAACCTCAAATTTCTTAACCAATTATCAAAATTCATAAAAAAATACTAAACAATAATTAAATCCATCATAAAAATCAACATTTCTTAATCTAAAGCACAAAATCCTTCAAAATTTCTCTAGTATCCTATAATAGCCAACATTCAAGAAATCAAATGAAAATTAAGCTAAGAATTAAATAGAATGTTACTCACAAGTTAGATGAGGAAAGGTTGAAAAGGAATTGGCTAATGGATTGAGCAACTATACATTAGGGATAATAAATCTTGGGTTAAGGCATGAGGTTGCTTATTAGTTTTCCTTAGTTAAATCTTCAAGTATTTCTTATGAGTATAAAATGAATTCAACAAAAGCCTTTGAAGTTTTGAAGAAGTAAAGAATCCTTTACTTTGATGGCTTAGTGATCATGGAGAAGATGAAGATGATAGAGTTGGTTCTTACTCTTTTAGTAGAATAGAGAAATATAATTCTTCTAACTCTTTTCTCTTAATCTATCTTATTTCATCTTATAAAATTAATACATATCCAACATAATTAATTTACATCAATCATTTATACTATTATAAAACTTCCTAGAATACTCAAATTATTTATAAGGGTTCAACAAGTGGTTAAATATTGCCAAATCACTTAATACTTATGATTAGATTTTCAACCTATATTAACAAGCAAGGTTGGTCATTAGTCGGTTAGAATTAATTGAATAAGCTAAACTCAACTGACTGTGACCTATTGAAGAGTTTAAAATTGTACTTGAAATTAACTGTATTCCTTATTTAAATTGAAGCAAGCTAATGATGTTAGTTATATTTCATTATCAATAGTTTTGGTCAATTAAAAATATTAAAAAAAATGAAATTAGCTTGTAAAGTAAAAGAAGATTTTGGAGTTAAATACATATTTCCTACAAACTTTAATGTACGATCCAATATTTAGTTATAAAAAGTTAAAAACAAATAATTCATCAAGATGAATACAATTTTTAGAAGAAAGAAAAACAAAATATATCCTCCCAGATTAGAACGAAAATTGAATAATTAAAGTATTACAATAAGATGTTAAAAAAATCATTAATGAAAGAACCTTAAACTTACAAATAAGAGATTGCAAGTGAATCATAGATCCAAAATCATTGATGATGGTCTTTTCGAGAATATCTAATAAAATTAAAATGATACAATAAAAAATTGCACAAGGAAAATCATTCATGATGGCTTTTAATTAATTCTCTTGCATTTGTTATCTTCAAAACTAAATATATGCCAGACAAAGAAAATCAAATTCTTACACTGCCAAGATAGCAACATAGACAACATTACCTTATTCCCTCTTTGATGGCATTTTCGCCTTTAAGTTCAAGTGTTGTTGTCCATTACAATCGCCTATCGTGGCTTCTACGCACAAGAAGACATCAAAGGATTTAGTGGATAGCTATAACATTATGACTTTAAGAAAAAAGGGTGTGATAGGGTAAAGTGTAATGGCTTCATAATTTAGGCTAAGGAAAACTTCTCTAAAAGAGAAATTCTTATATGTTCTAATTATACCATAATATATTTAATTATAATCAATAAATGAAAGATATTTGTCAACTTCTATAATTTTTAATATTTTAAAAATTGAAAACTCATAATTTTAATGTGCATGAATCTATAAAATTGATAAATATATTTTATTTATTGGTTATAATCAAATACATATAATATAATTATAATATATAAGAACTTCACTTAAATTAAATGGACTGGTGAAAAAGAAAGAAGTGAGCAGGATTTTATAGATTTGTGTCTTATAAATAGAGAAGTGATGGTTCGTAATTGTTATGTCATTGTGATAATTGCTAGAGAAATGCCAAAATTCCTAAAAGATCTATTGCAAAATAGCATCCAATCACATTTCCATGACTATTCGCACAATAAGGTATAGACTTCTTAGGTCCATTCTCAAAAGCATTAAGGTAATAAAAGTTCTTGATAGTAATGGTGAATTAGTTTACCAAGTGGATTAAAGTAAAGTTACTAGTAACAATCAATGCCTAGAACACTAGGAAATTTCTATAAAAGTTAATTGTATGCAAGTTCAAGCTGCTAGAAGCTATAGTCACAGATAATAGAATGTAATTCATTAGCAAGGAGTTTTCAAATTTTGCAAAAGGTAGGATGAAAGGCAAAAAGTAAAATATTTTTCATTTTATCCAAGCAAATACTAAGAAATTTTCCTAATTCAAAGTAGCTTAAGTATTAGATAGAAATTCTATTCAATAGAGCACCCTTAAACTAATGAATAGGCAAAAGTTGCTAATTGAATGATCTTGGAAGGGTTGATGAAAAGAATCAAAATGACAAAAAGTAGTTAGGTGGACGAACTTCCAAGCGTCTTGTAATCATATCACACAGCATAACAAACCTCAATTAGAATGTCTCCTTTTAAGTTGGCTTACAATATTAAAGTAATGATCCTAATGGAAATTGAAGAAACATTTGAAGGGAAATTAGTCTATAAAGAGGTGCAAATGAGGAAAGAAGAAAGGAAGACTCAAACCTATTAGATAAGGCCCAAGAAAGTGCACAAAAAAATGTTACAGAATACAAGAATAAGCTCATGGCTTTACATAATCAAAGGGTATATAACAAGACTTTCGGAAGAGGCAATCTAATTCTAAAAAAAATAAAGGGTGCACAATAGGATAGCAAGGATGAAAATTTTCTCCAAACTAGGAAGGCCTATACCAAGTTACAAAATCTTTGCAAAATAATTCCTAGTGCTTAGAAACAATGGAAAGGAACCAATGCTTAAAACAAGGAACATTACACACTTTAAGCTATCTTTCATAGCTATACCAAGTAAATCCTTCAAAAAATAAAACCCGGATAAGATCTTGAGTACCTAGGCAAACTTGTCGAGTAACCAAGGCTAGACAAGATCCTCGACATCTAAGCAGATCTTTAAAGAATAAGATTCGAACGAGATCAATAAAGTCTAGATAAGATCCCTGGTATTCTAACAGATCCCTTGAAGAATAAAGTTTGGAAAAGATCTTTGGCATTCGAGTAGATCCCTTGGACAAACACTTAGTCAAAGTTCTTTAAGAAAATACATATGTCCAATACACCAACTAATGCAATTTACTCAAAAATATAAAGCATAACAACAAAATATCTGAAGCACTGATACGTAATTTAGTTGTAAAATCCCAAACATAAAGCCTCACAAAAGTCATTAAAACATTACATTAGAAATGTAACATCTGAAAACTAATGTTCATGAATGGTTCCCTTATCATCCTTAGTGTTATTTAGAAGAAGTTTTAACTCAATATCTTGCTGTGATAGGTCTATAAGCACATTCTAGAAAAAATGTCTTACTTGCTCTTTGGCTTCATAGAACCTTTGTAAATATATGGGACACACTTAAGCATCAGAAAACTTAAGCTCCTTCTAAGAATCTATTTGAATCTTTTTATAATCCTTCAAAGCACCATCATAAATAGATATCTATTTAGTTAATAGTTGAAGGTTAGTTTTTCTCTTCTTAACTTTTTCTTCCAACTTTTCTTTCTTGATCCTTGTCTTCTCACATTCATTTTCTAGTTATAACTTTTACTCATGCAATTTTGAAAGTCCTTTCTTAAGCTGATTCCTAAGCTGACAACTCCTGCAAGTTCACCTAGCATGATAAAAGCTCACTCTAGCTATTATTTAGTTGACCGTACAACTTTTGAGTTATGTCTAGGTCTACACCATCAAATTTAGACAATGTTAATTCCTAAGAAGTATGAAGATCCACAAAAGAAAGGATAGCTAAAAATGTACAAGCAAGCTTACTCATAACCATATGACCAAACTTTGCACCACTTATTTTTAGGGCTAAAGCAATGTTACTCTCATGATCTCTTTTAAAAAGTAAGCAATTAGATAAATGAGGATACAAGTCAACATTTTTATACCAAAGGCTATCTAGCTTCTTAATAATCATGATACCAAGAAGAGTAAGCTTATCCAACCAATCATTGGCCTTTAGCTTCCTTAAACAAAAATTTGAATAATTCATACTATTAGACTTATAATTTATCATAGCATTAGAAGAAGCATAAACCTTTTTTCTTTTATTTAATAGCTCAAATGCATTAGATGTAAAGTCAAAATATTTTCTCTAAGAATATTCATTTCCTTAAGATTAGTGATAATAGAATTTGGCAAGATGACATTTTCTAACTTTACACCATTCCTAAGTTTTTTTTTCTTGTGCAACACCCTTTCCTTTCTCAAGTGTTCGATTGAATATAGTAGAAAATCCCCCAGTGAAGACTTTGCTCTCTTCAGTGTAGGTACCTTGTTCTTAAAAAATTATTCTTTCATACATTAAAAATAGGTGGAATCAAATTTCATCATATTTTTAATAAAGCCTTTCAATTCTAACCAAGTATCTGCATGAATAAAGAAATGTGAATGCCAATAAGGAAAATAAAAAGCATAATATAGAAAAATGAAAAAGTGAAATGGCCAAACATACTTAAAACAAACTGAGTGTTTAATGGATCAATACTTAACCACAAAAGTATTTACTTTTGCTCATCTGCAAAATAAGATTTGGAGTCATGAACCTTAAGAGCTCTATCCTCTCTTCCTATTTAAGCGGATAAAAAGATATTCCATGATCATTGAACTTAAAAGGCCAAACCTTTTTAGAAACATAGATCTTGAAGAAAGAATGCTTCCAATACTTATAGCTAGCATCTACTTCTTTTAAAATGTTTTTGCCTTTTTTCTGGAAAAAAATATGTCAACCCTCGCTTTATCTAATTAAAAAGAAAAGAAAAGGAAAGACATAAAAGTAAGAGTGTATTAGAGCTCTTTGCTTACAACCTTATAACAAATTAAGAGTACTTAAGCTTATAGGATCAATTGGGTTAAGCAAACATTCATCTCTCACTGTAATTTGGTAAAAGGAAGAGATTTACCAAGTTTGGTTACAAAGCACCATAAAAAATAGTAAATAACATAGGGTTAAAACTATAGACACATTTATCATCCTAACAACCCTTACAATGAATTAATTATTGATCAAATTTATTTGAAAAACATATATCACAAATAAAATCCAACCCTTCTTGGTTTATCCATTTCTAAGCGGCTTGTATGCTTTGTATCTAAGTACTTATCTAATTAAATTCCAAGAAGTCATCATGAGTTAAATAGTTCTATCCACCTACCTGCTTCTTTTGACTAATTGACCATTATAATCATAATAGGAGTGGACAGTCTAAATATTTCACATGCAATCTTTCAAGAAACCTTTTGAGATTAGAATCCGAAAATGAAAATTTAGAATTGCTAAAGTTGAAATAGTCCGAATGACTACTAAACAAAGTAAAATAAAAAATTATACTAAACACTAGGAAAGGGCAAGTCGTTGGATACAAAGAAAAAACCAAAAAGCATAGCTAGAAAATAGGAATGAAACAAGTAAAGGAAGTACAAAAAAGATCACAATAATAAATTGCAAATTTCTTAAAAAATGTAGTAAATGTAAAAAGCCCAAAAGCAATAGGTATGCATATTAAGAAATACATATAAAAAATGCAACATTAATATAACTAGAAAAAGATCTTTGAAGGAAACATACATATGAAAAGGAATTAAAGTTCAGTAGCTCTTGATTGGAGGCACCACTCAAGTACATTCAAAAGTAAAAGTGTTAGTGATGGCAGAAGGTGTGTAGAGAAAAGGAAATAAGAAAAAGTAGAGAGAGGAAAACCAAACACATTTTAAACACAATCTTCCCTAACAAGGTTAGGAATTTGAAACATTTTTAAAGAATCAACAATTGAAGGGACAAATCATGGATGGCTAGGATTTACTTAAAAAAGGTATCATTAAATGTTGATAGGAAACAATTTAAAGATGCACAATTTTTTAAGAGACTCATGTTTCTTAAAAAAGAGGAAGAGTGATATAGAATGTCTAATCGAACATAAATAGTCCAAACAGACATAATAATCCAAAAGTGAAATGGGCCTTAAGGAACCATAATAAGGTTCATGAAACTCAGCATCTGATTAAACATTGAGTTAAAAAGACCACTTAAAGAGCAACCCACATGCTCAGAAAGCATATAGAAGGCCTATTGTCTCTAGTCAAGCCTATAACAATGGTCAAGCTTAAAAAGTCCAATCGCACATATCCAAAGCTACTTTTGACTTCACCAAAAGAATCTAGAAAAGCTCACAAAAAGCATAACTCTGAGGACACTAATCATCTAAAGACATAGTCACTTGAAATTGGCTAAAAGATCACGCCATATGCATGCATATCTTGAGATCCACATTAGGGGATACACCACTTCACATCATGCCTATGGGCACCTTAACCTATAAAAAGAGACCACTATTCGACCGATCGAACTAAATTCACTTTTATTACACTATTAACAAATATCCATTTGGATATAATCTAAATTGTAATTTCTTTGTTAAAATATTTGTTTAAAGGATAGGTTTGTTTCAAATGAAGATGTATACTTATGGTCAAAAACTTCTAACCATTCTTTGACCATTTCAAAACATCACTTGTGATTGCATAAACTAACATTGAAACTAGAAGGAAAATGGATTTTTTTCCTCTACAGTGGGGGTAGGAATGAACAAATTCTAAAAAAGATTGGAATTTCCATTGTATCTAATCTTCATATGAAAAAAATCAAAATAAATTATGGTCACAACATTTTCACTAAGAAATCATGGAAAAACATTAAAGTGTCGTTGAATTTTACCAATGATGATCAAGGAGTAATTACAAAATAAATTGTTCAAACATTAATTGCCACACGAACTTCCTCTTCTCATTTTGTAGCTCATTCCAGTTGTATTTCTCACGCTACTTCTCAACCTCTTAAGTACCTACATCCTTGTCCAAAACTCACATTGATTATTTCAAATACTGCTTAACAGACCATGACCATGAAGCAAGCGGTTATTCATCCATTTAATCTTTCAGACAGTTGCCCAAATCCACAACTAAAGATTTTCAATGCTCTTAGAAACATAAGAAATCCCATAAACAGCTCAATTTTCAAATAAAGATGAATAATATCAGAAAACCATGTATTATCAATAACAAACAAACCAGAAGTTTATAAAATTACAACTCAAAGCTTTGAATTAAGTCAAGTATCAGTTTTAATTGTATAAAAATTTATGGACAAGATAGATAGAGAACCGAAAGAACAAAACCTAATAACCATCTTGCAAAAAGGAAAAAAGAAAATGAAATTATGAACTGTCCTCATAAATAAACATCAATATATTTGAGTTAATGGGGCAATTTTGGTTAAGCATCATTATGGCTATCTATCTGTCCTATAACTCAGCCTGTTTCCGGGCCTTTTTAGTTTCTTTATGAGTTCACTTGAAGATACACACTACACTACACAGAACAAGGACTACAAGTCTAAATATAGATCCAATTAGTCTAAGATAACATGACCGTCTTAACCAAAGAAACTGTTCAATAAGTCATCAATTGGGTTTATTAAATTTCTCAAGGTGTAAAGCAAATTATTATAGTTTGCTATAATCAACCAGAAGGGTATCAATATACCCCATATATATATATATATAGAGAGAGAGAGAGAGAGAGAGAGAGAGATAGAAAGAAAGAAGAGAGGTAGAGAGGAATAAGGTCTGTGTTTAACAAGCTAAAAGAGTTAAAACTGAGCTTGGTGCTTTTTAGATAAAAGCACGGGTGACCATGTTGTTGGGCAGGCAATGAGAAGAAAGCAAACGATGAATCAACAGTGAAGGCAGAGCAAGGAGTGGCAATGCATTTTTGTCGTCAACAATCAAAGGATTGTTATGGTGAAAGAAAAAAGTGGAATGTTGATGACATTGTACTGTTAAGTTACCGAATTCGTACAAAGAGAATGAAAATTCAAATTTTATCTATTTTAGAGGAATTTTAAATTCTCCTATTTACATTAACAAAATTCTTAATCAAAATTCCTAGAGTTTTGAAATTCGTGTGACAATTCATCTAAACAAAGAATTTCTTTAAAAGGTATTTTAAGTGTTGAGAAAAACTACATTCCAGACGCACTCTTATATTGTATTCGAATAAAGTTTTTGAGAAATATTAAAAATTTTAAAGGCTTATATTTGAAAAATAATAATTTTATTTAATTCTCATGAATAAGGATAATAATTAAATACGATATTTCAAGAGTAATTATGAAATTTATAAAATGATATTTATTTTAGTTAAATCCAAAATACTAAATTTAATAACTTAAAATTTTCATTTAGAATACTTAAGTAATTCATAAATTTTATTTAATTTTTGTCATACAAAATATTTTAGCATATAAAATTTAAATTTTTTGATAATTGGATTACCAATTTTCAAGTTCTAAATCCAAAGTCCAAACACAACGTTAACAAATTGAGGAGAGATATTGAGTAGATACTGTCTGGACAGCTACATTATCCATCTCTTTGACGTTTATTGCAGACTAGTACCTTCTAATGAAGACGGAAACACTGAAGATTCAACCTCCACAAACTTGAGGTTCTGCCATTGACATAAACTATAGGGTAAATTTATATTTCCCAGGCAAACTGTAGTTTAGCAAACAAGCATTGTATAAATCTCCATCCATTTGAGCATGGGAAGAGACTTCATACTCAAACAAGGCATTTGAAAGGATAACTGTAAGGCATCCAAAAGTAATAACGATTTTCCTTCTTGAATTATTTAAACTACAGAGAGCAATATGCCACATCTGATGTGACTAGAAAACATCCGGATGATAACGGCCGGGGATGGAATTGCTTTGTTGAGCCTGCTTTAGGTGCATCGTCAAGGCATAGTTGTTGACCTCTAAAGTTCTAAGCTGTTCTTGGTACTGGGAAACTAATTGCTTCAGATGCTGCAGTTCTTGAGTTCTGTCTTCATACTCTTTCTGGCGTTCATGCTGAATGGACACAGCCCGCTTGAGAATTATATTTTCCTGCAGAAGGGCTTCCACTTGTTCCTTTAGCATCATGTTCTCCTACAATAAAGGAAATAGTAACTGCGTTTAAGCTTCTACCACTGCAATTAGATATTTTAAAAAATTAGGATGCAAAAAGGGAAGGAAAATGGAAAGAGCGATAAGAATAACGAAGTAGATCTTTGCATTGGGAGATGGGGAATGAATTGACAAAGTTTAAAAAAGGGATATTGATGTAGATATAACCTGCTGAAAGTTCTGTGCTATCTCTGCACTTGCTCTTGCACTAATGGATTTCTCTAAAGCCTCAAGTACTCTTGAAGCTCGAGCCCTGGCATCATCCACGTCTGAGGCACTCGTCATTTCATTAACAAAGAGTTCAACCCATTCTGCACCATTCATAAGATGTTGCTGAGCTTCTGGGTCATTGGAAGTAACACTTTCTGCATTAATCTTTGCCTCACCTGCAATTTAGCCGGTTCATCATATTGATGAACAAGAAAGTTCCTTACATATTATGAAATCAATTATAAAGATAAAAGATGAGTTCTGAAAATAAGCCTCATACGGAAGTAACAGCTATATGTTGCAAGTGTCTTTCCACCTAATTCAGTTAAGGAACCAGTTGCAATGTAACATGAAATTCAACAGATAACAAACTGAATATAATTTTTTTTGGAGAGTAAGACTGAAGATAATTCATAATGCATAGAGCTGCAAATAGTGGAAATCAACTACAACTTTTCAACGATCTTGACCGTATGAGATCAACTAACTGCTACAATTTTATTTGATTTATACCTTCTGATTGAAGTTCAACATTAGGTTCTGCAGAACTTTTGCCAGTAGAATCTATGGACTTATCAACAGATCCCAGTCGAAGCTCATTTAAACTCCTGATAGCAGAATCCAAATCATTTCCACATTCTTCAAGAGCTTTCTCAAGAAACTACCATTGCGGAAATTAGCTTGTCAGTAATCATATGACAAAGGCAGATGTCTATCAAACACAAGGCTTTAAAAAAAAAATCAATTCTTCTTACTTAAATTGAAAATCATATTATGCACAGAAGTATTACAAATTGCAACACACACATTACAAATTACAACATTTCAAGGAAAACCTAATCAAAGAATGTGGATGGCTGTCTTCTTTACCCAACTGTCACATGTAGAAAGCCAATATAAATCTTGATCTGGTCACCCCTATGAACACCTTACTAAAGGTTAAAAGTAAACATAATACTAATTAGTGTTACTAGAGCTAAGTAGGAACCAAGTTTCTTTATATTAAACTAGGCAACCAATGCCGGACATCACGGATCCTGGTTCCACAAAAATTATGGGGCTGGAATTAAGTTTAGGTTTCTAACTGAGACACTAATAAAGGAGGGAAATAACTAAGGCTCCATTTCCTTACAAAAATTTCATTTCTTTATACATTTAACATTGAATATATTAACTATTTTTTATTATAATTATACTCCAATGAAAGTTGTTTTCTGCCAAAACAAACTGAATCTAAGGATTTGATGTTTTGCGACGCATTTATCGATATATACAGTATACCGTAAATCTCTATTTCATTTTCATTCTCTGGAACGTGCAAGTGGAAATCAGATGATGGAAAAAGCTAATCCATCAATTAAAGAGCTCAATTTACACCTAATGCAAAATGAAAGACAACACGATCAATCATCAATCACTTTTTTTTTTTGGCAATTCCTTGTGGTATTCGTCTTAATTATAATGAAAAATATAAAAACAAATGACCTAAAAAAATCAAATTTTTATGAAAACCTGCTTGTCCATGTCAGGAAAAAAGGCCCTCAGCTGGTCGATCAGAAGCGACTGGACAGAAGGAAAACTGGACGAAGCGGGAGGATTCCTGGGAGGAGAGAAGCGAACAGGCGAAGAAGAAGAACAACGAATTTTCTTAGAGACGGGTGGGGATGATGCAGGGAGGTCCTCGAATATGGATGATCTCTTTCCACACACTATGGCAGACATGTTTTGGAGCACTCCTCTGCTCAGTCTGTATCAACTATCTGAGCCCTCAATCCCCACCGAATATTTCATGCAGATATTCAAACAAATCCGATTTAGAGCTTCGAAGACGATCGAATCTTGGGATTCACTTTTGAATCAGATTGCAGAAAGATCTATAATTTGCAGTTTTTTTACTTTGTTTTTCTCGGAATTTCTAGGTTGAAGTTGTAGGTATTGACAGGAATCGTAGCGCTTGATCGGGCTCCATACAATTTTGATCCTCATCCATCGCTGCCCAACCACCAATCATCGAATTAGAGGCGGCGGTGATGAAGGCAAGGTTATGGGCCGATGAAGGTCCAGTTAGAACTTGCCACTAATCACGGTTTACAGAACCGGCGGGTTATTCCTACGGAATTCCATGTCCTAACCGTTGACCTCTGAGCTGACCAACTATCATTCAACACCATTATTGGGTCGACCAGTTGGTTGTGAATTTCATGAACCGGTACTAACTGATGGGCTTCTGGTGAATGTCAGTTCGGTCTCAAGAACAGGCCTACTTTTATCCAAAAATGGGAACACCAGTGTTAAATGAAAACACCAATTATACACCACAGAGGAAAGGGGTCTCGGCCCAAAACATCCTACCAAATTTTATGAAAGGCTTATAAATTTATATTTATATGAATTGTATAAAAGAGTTGAATTTTCTTAAATTACAACTTAAAATGTATAAAAGATTTAAATTTCCATTTTCCTATATTACAACTTGACATGAGCTTTGTATATAACATAATAACACATGTTAAAAAAATTGCTCCAAAAAGATATTTATCCATCAATTTTGTAAAAAGTATGAAAGATATTTATTTGTTTAGACAGACATGGAACGGTTCCAAAGGAGTTCATTTAATTTACATAGAAGGTATGTTTATATAATAAACTGAACTTTTAAGAAAATAATTTTTTTATAAGCTTTTTGAAGAATATTTAAAATTGATGGGTTGACACTAAATAATTGATATTTTTTAAGAATTAATTTCTTCCATTTTGTTTAGTTCATTTTTGAAAATTTTAAAAATATTATTAAAATAACTAATATATTCTTTAAAATTAAAAAATAAAATAAAAATAAGAATTTCTAATTATATCTAATTTTCTTTTATTAGACTATATGTAATTTTTTAATTTACTATCAAAAAGTAAAAAAAAAACTTATATAAAAAATTAATAACTTATTAAAAATTTAAGATGTCATATATATATATATATATATATATATATATATATATATATATATATATATATATATATATATATATATCTTAAATTATCTTAATATAAAATAAATATAATCTGAATAAAGAAAAATACAATACAATAAAAAAATTAATCATATTAAATTTGTATAAAATAGATAAAAATGTATAATTTTTATTTTTAAAATTGGATATTAAAATAATAAGTATAATAAATATAATGTGATAAATAATATGATATAATAGATAACATGATAAATATAATTATATTTAGAATTTATATTTATTATATAATATTTAATGTTTATTTTATATATTTTTATAATAATCATTTTAATTAGTATGTATTAATAAAATAGTTATATTTTATAATTAATAAATTATATTTATTATAACTTTTAAATTTATAATGAGTATAAAAGGTTAAATTAGTCATTAATTAAATTGAATAAAAATAAATTTATATTTCTATTTATAAATGATATAAAAAGTTATTCTTATCATGGAGGGTCGTATGAAGCTACTTGTAAGCTTAGGGCCTCACCCACTCAAGTCACAATATTTTACTCTCTTTCTCTCTCTCTCTCTTTATGTGTGTGTGTGTGTATATATATATATGTTGTAATTTTTGCCCTTTTAAATTTTAATGTTAGCCCTTCAAAAGAAATTTGAACTAAACTCCCTTTTTTAAATTAATAAAGTGTTGAATATAAATTACTTACATATTTATCATTTTAAATTACAAATTATTAGTTTATAAGAATGGTTTAAAATCATATTTAAGTATACTATATCATTGATAATATGAAAATTATGGTTAAAAGTCTTGTTATATGTTAATTTTAACATGGATATATAAAAAAAATCTTCTTCATATGTTATATATATTTCTTGAATCATGATTGTCGTCATTCTTAAATTATATATACTTATACTTTACAACTTTTAAGCCAAGTTCTTCAAATTTTTACTCAGTTATTCAAAATAATTTATTATTGTCACATTTTAATTTTTGAGATGACTTTTTGATAAAAGTTTTAATAATAGTTATTTATATGGTAAAAAAATCATTAATTCATTCAAATATATGATTTCTACTTTAACTTTTTATCCATACAATCATCTAAATTAATTTTATAAAGTACAATAATAATTATTTACTTCAAAATATTCAATTTGTTAGTACATAAAAATTTAAAAGAAAATAAAAATTATAATTTTTTTCAATTTTTATAATAATATTTTTCAAAAACACTTTATATGTATGTAAAATTTTGCTCCCCCAACCATAAAATCCTAGCTCCATTCTTGGGTGTATGTAAACAATTTCTTATAATTTATGAGAGATAAAACTTCTTAAAAAGTTTTACTTCATCCATTTTGTGAGTTAGTAACTAATTGATGAATGTGGGGACACCTATAATGGGTGATTCACATTTATCATATGATAAATATTTATTTATTTGGATAAATATTTAGTTTCTTTGAATTTGAATTCAAATAATTAAAATGAAGCAATCAATTTTATTTTAATAATTGATGACAAAAGTGGGATTAAAAGATAGAAAAAAAAACTACCCACATCCCATTAAAAAAATTAAAAATGAGAAAGCGAAAAAATTAAAAGAATACACATCACTTAGATACAGAGCGAAAAAAAAAACTTCTTCATCTTCTTCTCTCTAGAAAAAATATGTATATGATTTTGGTGAAATTATCATGGACAAAGACAAGAGTTCCTAAAACAAGGTGTTTCTTGACAATCGTACAATTGATGAATGTGGGGACACCCATAATGGATTATCCACATTTATTATATGATAAATATTTGTTTACTTGGATAAATATTTAGCTTCTTTGAATTTGAATTCAAAGAATTAAAATGAAGCAATCAGTTTTATTTTGATAAGTGATCATAAAAGTGGAATTAAAAGATAGAGGAAAAAACTACCCATTTTCCATCAGAAAAAATTGAAAACGAGAAAGAGAGAAAATTAAGAGAATACACATAATTTAGATATAAAGCAAGAAAAAACTTCTTTATCTTCTTTTCTCTAGAAAAAGTGTGTGGTTTTGGCGAAATTATCATGGATAAGACAAGAGTTCCTAAAACGAAGTGATTATTGACAACCGTGTGGTGGAATATAGCATCAAGATTCAAAAGGCAAAGCAAGTATGCATAATTTTCACATTTATTTAATTTATTAAAATTTTCTAACATTAATATCAAAGGCAAGTTAAATTTAATGTCTGTAATTCCCCATATATATTTAATGTAATTAAATGTAAGGCATAGAATGTATGAGATGCACTATGTTAGATGCACTTGTTATTTACTGTGTATATAAATGATAATTTTGTTTTGGCCAGAAAGCATGTTTCTTATTTTTGCTTTTGTGATATAAAATTAGTCGTTAAATGTAAAATATTTTTATGATTTTGCTATTCTTGAAAGAATAATGTTAGAGATGATTTTAGTATTAAAGGGAATACATAAAACATCCATAAAACACTCCTGAACATTAGAAAACAACAAGGACACTTAAAAACTTCATAAAACTCATAACTTTGAAACACTAGGTCCCCTAGAAAATAAATTTTTTAGGGCATTAAATTAGTCTATATTTGTAGAGCATGAAATTATAATGAAAATGGCTTTTGAATCACGCAAAACGGAGCTCTGGATCAAAAGTTATGACTAAAATACTATTTCAAATTGTACAGACTCAATTGAGTTATGAATCAGGTCAGGTTGATCCGGTCAAAGGCCAGGGACGACCAAAACAACAAGTCATTTTGCACCTCAAGTAAATGACATATCATTTTGATGTGAGAACCATTTCAGATTGAACTAAAACAACATGTCATTTTACACTGGGAAAAAATGACACGTCGTTTCACACCCAACCACAACCTAAAAAGAAAAAAACTCTTTCTCCTCACTCTCGAAGGTGGCACGTAGGGCGCACCCTAATGCTTGATTACCACATGTCACACTTGGTTGGAAAGAGAAACTTTTTTCCTCCCGTTCTAGTCAAATCTGGTAACCAGAAAAACCATGTAAGGTGGCACGTGGGCCTCACGTGTAGTCACCAAGTGTGGGAAATGCTATTTTCTTTATTTTTTTGGAATTTTTTAGTACAAAAGTAATGTAGAGGTGCGTGTGGGCACGTGTAATGCCTTTTGGAGGTAAAATTTAATTCTAAAAATTCCTAAATTTAAGATCTACATATTGGTGCATTATTTATGTTTTTTTTTAAACTTTTGTGACACTGCTTTAATTTAAAAAGTGACAATAATATCGTATTTTAATCATATTTTATGTTTAATTTTTGTGAACAGACATGGAACAGTGGTTTAGATAGGAATATAATCCATATGAGCTTGTGGAGAATGTAAGAGAAGAACCTAAAGAGTCAAATTGAATAGACACTCTAAAGGACCTAAAGAAATAATGCACTCATTATATAAAAGAAATGCATGTACATACTATCCAATGAAAGCTTTCTTACTTGAAGTTAAAGATTTAAAAAGGATCTTAGCCATAGAAGAAAGGTATTTCCTAATCACCTTTAGATTCGTACCTTGATAGATGTAATTCTAAATAACAACTTCTGGAAACTAATTAAAAAAACTCTATGGCAATGTAAAGATTATACATTGGGAACAATCAAATACCTTGACCTTGACAAATGTATGGAAGAGCTGAGATTACAAGAAGTTCATTATTTCAAAAATAATTGTAGAAAAACAATCTTGATGTCACAATCCCCAAACATGAATAGTGCAAGACATTTTGGGCATAACATTCTAGAGAAATGATTATACCTAAAAAGCTCACTCAAAACTATGAACATGCACAACTTTAGACCAGTTCATTCCAAAAATTCACCAAAGTTATTCAGCACTTTTAAAGAGGTGAAGACATTAAATTCAGAATAGGAAGCTAGAATAGAAACATTAGTAATGAATTTTATTTTTTTAATGTATTTATTTCTTTTATTTTTATTGAAGATACTTTGTGAACATTGATATTTTCTTATTGAATTTATTTATTATTTGATGAATGTTTAAATATCTTTATTTGATATACATTTATTTTATTGAATCCTACGTTTGAGTGGGAGCTCTTATACTATAATTTTACTTAAGAGCCACACAACATGTGAAATTTGCATAAGAACGATCTCGATAGGAAATAATGATAATATTTAGGCAAACATGCAATAGGGGTATAACAAACGTAAACTCCTAATCATAAACTATGCAAATAAACGACATTGTATACTCATAGGAAATGTTCATATATTCAACAGAATAACCGACAAGAATATAATTGCTAAATTAAACAAAGATGACAAATTGAATGGGGACAACTAGGACATTTGACATTGAAAAATATCATATATTTTAGAGGAGCAATATGTTCTAGAAGTCTTGAATAATATCATGTTAGAACCTGAAAGTGGGAACACAGCTCAATAGAAAATATGCTGAGGCGTATGCTATTTGGAAGAAAAAGAATAACGTTGCTCGCATTACACTTTTAAGTGCAATGACAGATGACCTCATGTGTGAATATGAGAATTACCTAAGTACTCAAGGAATATAGATTGCCTTGAAAGAAAATTTTCATGGTACTTTCGCCACCAAATTGAGAAAACTCATAATCAAATTTAACACATACAAACTTTGGCCTAATACACTGATGAAACAACATTTATGTGAAATGTCAAACATAATTCGTGACCTGAAAACTGCAAAACATGCACATTCTAATGAGCAGCAAGTGTAAGTAGTGATTTTTGCCATTTGGGAACATATAAAGGTCAACCTGACTCACAACGAAAGTATTGTAACTTTCGATGATGTGGCAAGATATCTGGAAGTTGAGGATATTATTTGGAGGCTTATAGGTTCTTCGAACAAGCATTTATAGTATAAGGGGCTGAACCCTCCAATTCTAAGCCTAAATCTAAGAAAAGTAAAAAGTTCCAGAAGAGAAAAATTAGGCCTAATTTTCAAGGTAAGAAAACATTCAAAGAGAAGAAGGAAAAGCATGGTGCAATGAATTTTGATATCAAGAAGATCAAATGTTATACCTGCTAAAGAATGAGTCATTTTGCTCGGCTCAGCAAAATGAACAAAATAAGGTATTACTGGACACTGATTTTAAACATTTTTCATATGTTTCCAATACTGTTTTTCTAATGGAATCTCATCTTTTATGAATTTTGGATTTCGATACCATAGACCACGTAAGTAAGGATCAAGGATCCTACATAGAATACTTTCATTTGTTAAGTCAAAGCAAATGGCTTTACATTGGAAACAATGCGAAAATTGAGGTCAAAGACATTAGTACATGCAAGTTGGACTTACGTGGAGGAAGAACCTTAATCTTGCATGATGTACTTTATACACTTGACATTTAAGAGAATTTGGTTTCTGTTTGTTCCTAACTTAGTTTCAGATTTTTAGTTAATTTTTATGACAATATTGCTAATATTTTTAAAGATAATATATTTTATGATTTTGGCTTCATTTTCAATGGATTTGTCATTTTGGATGTTATTAACAATGCTGCTTTCGATTGCTTTACTACTTTCATTTCCAATTTAAATGTTGAAATGGACATTGGCACACTAGACTAAGACATATAAATTAAAATAGGATGATTAAACTAGCAAAAGAAGGATTGCTAGGTCCAATTTCAAAATTAGAAATGTCCTTATTTAAACATTGTCTAGCTGGTAAAGTAACTAGAAAATCGGTTAGAAAAGGGATTAGGGTAGGAACTCCATTATAATTAACTCACTCCAATATATGTCGTCCTTTGAGTGTGAGGGCAAGACATGGAGCTTGGTACTTCATCACTTTCATTGATGATTATTCATGATACGATCATATCTATTTAATTTCACATAAGTCAGAAGTATTAGAATGTTTCAGACATTATTTAAATAAAGTAAAAAATCAAATAGATAAGAAAGTTAAAGCACTTAGGACCGATCGTGAACATGAATATTTATTTGAACAATTTAAAGAGCTTTATGAAGAGAAAGGGATAATAAGATAATTGACAATCCCTAACATTCCACAACAAAATGGAGTAGCTGAAAGAAGAAATAAGACTCTTCTAGATATGGTTAAGTTAATGATGGCATAGACAAATTTATCATTTTTATATTGGGAAGATGCTATTTTAACAACTACTTTCATATTTAATCGTGTGCCCTCAAAGTCTATTACATTCATACCCTATGAACTATGGACAAAGCGTGAACCCGATTTGAATATTCTCAGACTATAGGGGTCTGCTACGTATATCCATGATATTTCCTATAAATATGAAAAATAGGTCCAACAGGGAAGAAATGTATCTTCATAAGATATTCGAAACTATCTAAAGGATACATTTTTATTGGTGAAAACGATAATAGAATAATAACAGAACTTGAATCGAGAGATGCCACATTTTTGGAAAGCGAGTTTCCTAGCCAAAGAAAAATTAATCGCATTGTATCTTTTTATGAGTTACAAGATCAAATGAATAACAATATTAAATCTTATTTGTCTTATCTGAGTGAGAGCTTTCAAAGAATACCTATCATTCTAAGTGGGAGCTTTGAGAGAATGAGTGAAAACCCTGTATTTAGAGATGATATAGTATAGGAAACCCCACTATGAAAAAGTAAAAGAGGAAGTGTACCCAAAAAATGCTTTTCAATTGAGGGATCAGCTCTTATGGTTACTTCTCAAGATAAAGAAGAGTGAAGAACAGTTCAAGAGGCTCTAAGTTGCCCTTAAGGAACATTAGAAGAAAGCAACGGAGGAAGAAATAGACTCAATGAAAAATAACCAAGTCTGGGAGCTAGTTAACCTACCATCTAGCCAAAAGGCAATTGGGAACAAATAAGTTCTTAAAATTAAAAGAAAGGAATATGAATCAATTGAGAGGTATAAAGCTCGACTAGTTGCAAAGGGGTATACACAACAAGAAGGAATAGATTATGAGGATATATTCTCACTTGTTGTACATTTCAATTCAATAAGATTACTTCTAGCCATAGTAGCAAATCTAAATTTAGAATTACATCAAATGGATGTAAAAATCACTTTTCTCAACGAAGAACTGGATGAAGAAATCTATATAGAACAAACAGTAGGTTTCATACAAAAAGAAGAAAAAAGAAAATTTGTAAACTCCAAAGGTTCATTTATAGACTTAAACAATCATCCAAACTTAAGGTTTCACCGAGCTATAACCTCATATGACTTTCAAATAATTGAAGAAGACCATTGCTGTTTATATCAAGTGACATGAAGATAATCTTATAATATTATGCCTTTATGTGGATGATATATTGCTAGCTGGGAATAATATGAATTCAATTATGACTATTAAGGAATGACTATCAAGGAACGACTATCTTCAAATTTTGAGATGAAAGACTATGAGTGAAGCAGATTAATATATGGAGAAACTTGAGAAATTTATATGGAGAATCCTTGAGAAATTTAATATAAAGGATTGCAAACCCACTGGATACCCCTATAAATAAGAGCGAACTATTGAGTCAAGAAATATGCCTTCAAAATGAATCTGAAAAGAAATCAATGGAAAAAGTTCCTTATTCTAGTGTGGTTAGAAGTCTGATAGTACGCAATGATGTGTACTAGATTGAATATTTATTATGCAGTTGGACTCATAAGCAGATACTAGTCAAACCCCGGATAGAAACATTGGAAAGCTATTAAGAGGATATTGACATATTTGAAAGGCACCGTTGACTACGCGTTATGATATCAAGGAAATAATTTATGTTTGGTTGGATATTCTGAATACGGATTGGGTAGGAGATCTAGATGAGCGAAAATCCACATCAAGTTACTCTTTTTTGCTAAATAATAGTGCTATATCATGGTATAGCAAGAAGCAGACATGCATTGCATTGTTGACAATGGAAGTAGAGTTTATGGCATGTTTTACAGCAGTATAAGAGGCAATATGGCTGAAAAGATTTATAAAACATTTGGGGATTTGTGGTTAGAATTTAAACCCCATCCTAATATACTGTGACAATCAAATAACCTATCACCTACATAAAGGATCCTAAAGTACCATAACAAAACGAAGCATATAGACACAAAATATCCATTTTGTCAGATATGCTATAGCGTAGAAAAAGGTCACTATCTAACACATTCCTATGCAAAAGATGATAGCAGATCATTTCACTAAGGCTATACCTAGAGATATATATATTGAGCATGTAAAATCTCTTAATATGCGTAGAATGTAATCAAACATTTCTGAAATTAAAATGAATAAAGTATATTTTTATTCAATTATAAGTGATACAATATATGTATGAGTATATGAATGTCCAGCATGTTCTTCAGGTTGATAAGGTTGGTTCTCTCCCACAAATAACCACCTCTAATGCTTATGAGGAGTGGACAGAAATAAGACATGTGTTCACCAATATAACTATGAGAAATGTAATGTTTTGGTAAAGAAGTAACACAAAAAATAAAATATGTCACCTCAATAAGATAAAGTTAAGATGATATCTGAAATACAAATATGGATTGAATTATGAATTCTTCCTACCTTCCACAATACTTGTGGCTAGACAATGAATTCTTCACATAATAACGTCATAAAGAAGTCAAATAATGTGAAAGAATTCAAGGTTAGGTATTATGTATAGTTGAACTAAAGTTTGTACTGATGTTAATAATAAAATTGAGATACACCCTTATGCTATAAGAAGAACACTGTAATATGTGATTTATACCACATGTGCAAAAAAAGTCGTAAATGGAAAGCAAGTAAAATATCCCTATTCATTATTGTATAAGTCCCAGAAAAAAAAATTCTTTTCAAAGATACCCTTCGACCTTGACGATATCATAGAGAAATGATACAGTGTTCGCTGCTTTAGTATGCAAGGAAAGTAGCTATTTCAAATCAAAGTGATATGCAGGTGAAAGGAACATTTTCTGACATATACATAATTATACTAATGTTTGAGACATGTCCGTTATGAAATTAATTTTGGTAACATTATAAGCGTGGATACTATGTATATGTAAATGATAATCTGAACTTGTAATAAAGCTCATGAAGGATCAAATTTACAAATGAAAAGTATATATGAAAAAATCTAGGGCATTTGAAGCATAATACAAACAACTAAAAGTAGGGGTTGTTTTGTGCTGATTCTGTTTAAGAATTTCTAGTACAAGAACATAAAAAATGACGTCAAGCTTACGCGGATCACGACAATGCACTGAGTATGAAAACCAAAATAAGGAGATGAAGATTATATGATGTGACTCATTATATGTGAGTGGGAGATGATGAATGTGAGAACACCCATAATGGGTAATTTACGTTTATCATATGATAAATATTTATTTACTTGGATAAATATTTAGTTTATTTGAATTTGAATTCAAATAATTAAAATGAAGCAATCAATTTCATTTTGATAACTAATCACAAAAGTGGGATTAAGGGATACAGAAAAAACAAACTACCCACTTCCCATAAAAAAATTGAAAATGAGAAAGAAAGAAATCAAAAGAATACACATCATTCAGATACAGAGCAAGAAAAAACTTTTTCATCTTCTTCTCTCTAGAAAAAGTATGTATATAGTTTTGGTGAAATTATTGTGGACAAAGACAAGAGTTCCTGAAATGAGGTAATTCTTGGCAACTGTATGGTGGAATACAACATCAAAATTCAAAAAGCAAAACAAGTATGTATAATTTCTACATTTACTTGATTTATTAAATTTTCCCAACACTAATAAAATAACTCAAAAATTTTTTACTTACTCGAAAATTGCATTTCCTATATTACTTTTATCAACCAAACAATTTTAAAATATTTTTATTACAAATTACATATAGTTTTGATATTTCATAATTTTATTAATTATAATATAACTTTAGTCATAATTTAAAATTGAATTTAAATTCAATTAATTGTTAGTTTAATCAATTTTACACTATCATCCATTCATATATTATCATATTAATAAAAGTTATTACAATTTTCTTATTTACAATAATAATTATAAAAACTTATTAATTTTTTTAATAATGTATCATCTTCTTTTTCATTATTAATATTAAAAATTTTAGACCGATAATGAAAGAAATGAAATTTAAATTAGCTTAAGTTAAGTTATACATATAGTTACACTTTTTTAAGTTATACATATAAAAACTTATTAATTTTTTTAATAATGTATCATCTTCTTTTTCATTATTAATATTAAAAATTTTAGACTGATAATGAAAGAAATGAAATTTAAATTAGCTTAAGTTAAGTTATACATATAGTTACACTTTCTATAAAAGTACTGCCTAATAAAAAATACAATTTTACTAGCTGTAATCTTAAAGGCTATGCATAAAAATTTATTAAATAATATTAATTAAAAATATTTATAATATATTTAAAATTCAAATTATTAATTAATATTATTCATAAAATTTCATTAAAAATTAAAAATAATAATAAATGAAATGTATTTATTAATTTTTAAATGTAACTTTTAGGATTATGATTAATATTTAATAGTGTTCAAACTTTAGAATATCCTTAAGGCTCATTTGGCAAGGCCGATAAGCAAAAGTTGACAATATAAATATATACTATTATGTTTCAATAGGTGTTTGGCATTCATACCTAATAGAAGAATGTTGTATTGTAACTAAGAGTTATTTAGGAAAATATTGGTTTAGGTAACCTTTCAACTAAAAGGTTTACCTTGCCACTTTACTCATATTTTTTCTGCCAACTTACAAGCAATAATGGCAACATCTAACTTTGGTATCTTGGTTTGGAATGTACGAGGAGTTCAACACTTGAATTTTAAAAAGCTGTTGGTTAAACTATCGAGCCGTGAAACATTAAGCTTCTTATTCTAACTGAAATTCGTCTAAATGGTGAAAAGGCTAGGGAATTGGCAGCTTCTTTGCCATTTTCAAATATGGAATTTACCAATACAATTAGCTATGCAAGAGGAATTTAGATGTTGTAGAACCAGGAAGATATTCAAGTTGATATAGTCAATAAATCGAAATAAGAGATCCATGCTATTGTCAAGGTAATCCATAATTCACCTCCTTAGCTTATAAGTGGTGTTACATTAGCCCTAAATTAAACAAACAAAAAATTTATGGAGTAATCTTAAAATAATAGTTGATAATCATTCACTGCTATGGCTAATGTTAGGGGATTTTAATGAAGTCTCCTCTCAATCTGAAAAGTTGGGGGGGAGCTTCTATTGATTAACATAGAGCTAACTTATTTAATACCTATATGGATTATTTCAATTTAATTGATATGGGATTCATGGGGCCTACTTTCACCTAAACTAATGGGATTTATGGGGCCTACTTTCACCTAAACTAACTTTAGGAAAGGAAAATATTTAATTATGGAAAGACTTATTTGAGTTTTTTGTAATGATGCTTGGAGATTGCAATATCTTAAAGCTAAGGTGTTTCTGTTGCCCCACATTCTCTCTAACCATTACCCTATTTTAGTAAAGCTAAATGGTGCCCTTCATGTCAATTTAGATAGATTTTTTCATCTTGAAA
This sequence comes from Sindora glabra, assembly GCA_020226215.1. Lineage (NCBI taxonomy): Eukaryota > Viridiplantae > Streptophyta > Magnoliopsida > Fabales > Fabaceae > Sindora > Sindora glabra. The sequence goes on along the minus strand of CM035232.1, from coordinate 16,022,676 downwards.
CTTGTTAGTTAACTCACCAAAACTTTCTTTAGATAGTCTCAAATTGTTGGTGTAGGAATTTGTCCTTTTTTCATGCTATTAATGATTTTACCAATTATATCAAATGGTGGAATGTTCATATTTTGGTAATATTTTTGCTAAGAAAAAAGGATTTTTGGCCAGGGTTAAAAGTATTCAAAATATTTTACCTTTTTACAAATTAGAAGCCTTACAAAAACTAGATAAATCCCTCCAAAATTATCTTTTGAATATTCTTAGGCAAAAAGAACAATTATGGGCTTTGAAGTATAGAATGGATTGGATAGTTAATAGGGATAGGAACATACATACCTATCATCTACCCACCATCATAAGACAAACAAAAAATAAGATTGAAGCTTTAAAAAATAAAGTGGGTAATTCGATGTATAATCCGATTAAGATATAACATTACATCTTTAACACTTTTTGTAATAGATTTCAGACTTCTTATAGTTAGTCTAGTTTTTCTGGTCATAAGCCATTTAATTGGACAAAAAGTGTGGATCTTTTTTATACAGAGTCTTTAATTTTGATCCTAAATGAAAGTGAAATTTAGTCTACCTCAAAAAACTAGAAGGCTAATAAAACCTCTAGTCCTGATGGTTTTCACCTTTTATTCTTTCAAAGATTATGGCCCTCTGTCAAATTTTCCATCATAGATTATGTATAATAAGTATTTTCATTTTTTTATATACTTAAGTGGATTAATGCCACTCTAATTATTTTAATTCTCAAAGGTAACTCATATGAAACTCTTAATGGTTTTAGACTAATAAGTTTTTGTAATATAGTTTTAAAAATTATCTCAAAAATTATTGTTAAGAGAATCAAACCTTTTCTTCATCTTTTGGTCCTTTTTAGGCAACTTTTGTGGCCTCTTGAAAACTTGCTAATAGTATTATTATTTTAAGCAAACTAATCCATACTATTGATAGATCTAAGGCTAAGCATAGGTATATAATTTTAAAGTTAGATATGGGAACAACTTATAATTCTTCAAAATGGAGATTTATTAGAGAGCTTTTGATCTATTTTAATTCCTTAATAAAACTAATCATGAATTTTATGTTTGGTGTCCCATATCAAATTTTGTTTAATGGTGGAGAATTAAATCTATGTTTCCTTGTAGGAGTCTTAAACAAGCCTCTTTTGTCCTTTGCATAGAGTACCTTCATGTGTTAATTGAACAACGTTGTCACCAAAAACTTTAGACTTTAATTAAATCAAGTAAACATGGTATTAGATTTTCTCATATGTTTTATGCTAATGGTGTTGTTATTTGTGTTCGACTGTCAAATTATTAATCATATTTTACAAGGTTTTGCCTCAGTTTCTAAACTAAGAGTTAATAAAGTTAAATCTATAGTTCATTTCTCTAAGAATATTGATTTGTCCTTGAGAGATTGTTTGAGTGAGGTTTTAGTCATTCATAATAAAAGTAGCTTAGGAAACTATTTAAGTATGGAAATTAAAGGGAATTACCAAGCTTCGAATTTTTTTTTCTAGTGGATAAACTTAGAGAAAGAATTGATTATTGGAAATTAAAATATTTATCTACTGCTGGAAGGATTGTTCTTATTAACTCCACTCTATCAGTTCTTCTTATCTATCACATAAGTTATACAAAAAATTTATTTCAATCCACTCTTAATTAGCTAAAGTCATTAGGAATTTTTTGTGGAGAAGCTCTTATGAGTTAAGGAAGTTGTCATTGGTTAATTGAAATACTATTATTTCACCAAAATTTGCTAAAGGCTTAAAAGATCCTTCCATAATAAATTTAACCTACTTAACTAAATTAGTTTGATCCTTCATCCAAAATGATAACTAGTTATGGGTTTAAGTTCTTAGAGCTAAATATTTAACATTTAATTCACAAAGGCAACTAATCATCCAAAAGAATAATTCTCATAATTGGAAGGTGTTAAAATCTACTAAGGAAATAATATATCATGGGCTTAAATGGATCATAAGGAATAGTGAAAAAATTAAATTTTGGTTTGATAAGTGGCTTGATAAAGGGATTTTAAGAAATTTAATTATTGGCCTCCCCACCAGCTCTTCTAAACATAAATCTGTTAAAGATTTCATTAGTGATGGATATTGGGATCTCCAAAATTTGACCATGGATTTACCGTTTGATTTGAAAGCTATAATTTTTGGAACTCCATTTTGAGTTTCTAATAAAAATGATCGTTTGGTTTAGGGTTTATGAAAGTCTAGTCTTTGTACTGTTAAGAGTACTTATTTGTTTATAAAAAGACCATCTTTTTAAAATGCTAACCAAGCTTTTAACTGGATATGGAAAATGAATACCTACCTGAAGATCTAGTTTCTTATCTAGTTAATTGTTTGGGGCAAACTTCCCACTTGAGAATTACTAAAGGTATGAATATTTCACTTGTTTGTGTTTTTTATGATAGAGAGATAGATAATATAACTTATCTTTTTAGAGAATGCCCTTTTACATTGTCATTCTGGCACGTATGCTAGTTCCACCTTCTTGGCATGACACTTTCACCTTGACTTCTCAATATGGCTCCACAATAATCTCATTACTAAAGAATTAAGTTGTAATAGTTCTGTTCCTTGGCAAACTATTTTTGCTTTTACGATTTAGAATATCTAGCTTTTTTGAAACAAAAAAGTTTTCAATTATAGCTTGGGTAGTGGTGATATTAAAGCCATTACTTTGAGTAAAGCTTTTGAATTTTAGGTTGTCATAGTAACACCCATACAACTACTTAATAAATAGATGGTGAATTTTAGATGAGAAGCCCCACCAATGGGATTCTATAAATTAAAAACAAATAGTGCATCTAAAAGCAATCTCAGTCGACTGGTTGTGCTACAATAATTAGAGATTGGAATGATAAGCAGATTGTGTGTTATTCACGAGGCCTTGGAATATACTCTAACTTTGTTGTTGAAGTCACGAGCTTACATGGTGGACTGTATCTTATCAAAAGTCGGGGCTTTACTCTAATTTTAATTGAATTAGATGCATTGTTTATTTTTTTTTTACTATTGCTAATGTCAATTTTAACACCTCTTCTATTGCCTACAATATCATAAAAGAATGCAAGGTCTTACTTCAACAATTGGATCTAAGGTTAAAGCATATTTATAGAGAAGCTAAGATGGTTGTTGATTTTATGGCTAAAAATGTTGTAACTACAAGCAATAGGATAAATGTACTAGTAACTCCCCTTAGGGGTCTATTTGTTCTGTTGGATTTTGATATTAGCAATGTATATATCCCTAGAATGGTGTAATCTTTTTTTTTTTGGGTAATATATTCTTGTATTTACCAAAAAAAAAGAAAATTTTATTACTAACCTATTTTATATTGATTGACAAGATATAAAATAGTATTTTGATAAGATAGTATGAACAATATTTTTCTTGTATACTTTTACCCTTTATTACTTTTTATCAAATAAATGCTCAAATCAGACTTTGCAGTTTGCTCCCCTCTTATCTTTCACTAACTTAATAACTTAACAGTGGCAATTGGGCAATTGTTTTTTATTGTTACAATTTTGGACTTAAAATTAATAATAATTAATTAAATATAAATTTTTATTAGTAATTTCTCAATAACATACATGAGAGTGGTATTTATGTTTTGCATTATCTATACCTTCAAATGATTGATGGAAAAACAATTATTAATAAAAATATTAATTATTAATAATTAATAAAGATACTATGAAAAGGTACTATTATTAGAATACACCAAAAGATGGTGATGACAACTCTTTCAATTAAATAAGACCGAGGAACAATGAATGATATAATTTTACACTATTATTTTTTTATATAATTATGTATTAAATATTAAATAATATTATACGATATTCTATATTATCATATTAATTTATTTTATTTTATATTGTCATGTGTCTAAAATAGACCCTTAATTTAACAAATTCTAAATTTCAAATTATCTAAATTCGTTTTATCTTCATTCTTAACAACCACGTGAAATCAATCCACACTGAGGTAGGTCTACTGACAATAAATAAGAATCCTCTCTCTCTCTCTCTCTCTCTCTCTCTCTCTCTCTCTCTCTCTCCTTAAGGAAGATAATCATTTTTTAAAGAGAAATAAATATAAAATATTATTTTATTTATAATTATTTTACTTTAAATTTAGTGTACATCATATATATATTTTTTGAATTATATATGATGATACTTATAACTTTCCCATCTTTTAAAATTATTGACAATATAATTTAAAATATGAAAGTTCCAATAGTGCTTATGAGCTGGGGGAAGATTGTGGAGTAAGGGTCAGACTTTTTAAAACCTAAAGTACAATATTTTTTTCCGGTAAATATTCGTTCTCATTTGAATTAAGTTTATTTTAAAAAAATAATATGTGAATTAACTTAACAAAATATATCAAAAAATTTTAAATTTATAAAAAGCAAATAAATGAGAAGAATCTTGTTTCTTCATTTTTTTTAAGAAGTATGAAATTTTAGGGATATTTATAGAAGTTAAAAGGTTTTATCTAATAGACATAATTTTTAAAATTAAAAAAATATAAAACTTCCATCCAAGAGATATAATTATTAAATTTGCAAAAGATACAAAATTTCATTTATAAAAGTTACAATTTTTCAATTTAGAAGACACGATTTTATATTTTCAAAGAACATACTTCTTCATTTCAATAGTCATAATTCTTTATTTTAAAACATAAACATATCAATAATAGTATCTCAAATTCTTTACTTCAAACAAATAGATTTAATATTTGAAATAATAATTTATTATTTTTCCAAACTTGAAACCAAGTGATTGTTATTCTAAAACTACTTATACGTGCCATTTTTTTTTTTTTTGGCCTATTCCCTTTCCAGGACGCCATATTATTTTTTTGGGATTTTTTTTTTATCCCCTAGGTAAAGAATCTAAAATTGAGTCAGGTTGAATTTTAGTGTCGGTGTAAGCTCTCTCAAAACCTTTTTTTTTCCCCCTCATTTACAGAATTTGAATTCAAACCTTATTGAAAATATACTGAATTCCTTATTACTCAAACCAACAAGAGTCAATTATTATTTTTCTATTATGAAAGTTTAGGTTTTATGAAAATGAATCACATGATAATTGAATTTAGGGAGAAATTATAGTACACTATTTAGTTAGTAGTATATTGATACATTATTGGTTTTGACCACATATTAAATTTATTTTTGAAAAGTTAAATTTTATATGTTATATGATAATATATCAATAATCAAATCTAATAATATATCAATACATCATTTATGACATATTATATAATTTTGCTTTAATTTATCCTAAACAACACATATTTTATTTCCACTTATCACAACTTCTATAAACCTACTCTGATGCGAGTGATTCTCATCTAGAAAAACCATAAAGCCAGAACCTTTTTTTACAAAATGTTGGCTCCTAAATATTATATAAGTGATCGATAAACTTTTTCACAAAAATAAAAGTGTGTCAACACAGCAGGGAGAACCTACAAACGATAGGCCAAAGCTTTACCATAAACAAATTAGCAGAGGAACTTGAATGTTGGCCCATTGAATTGTTCTTACCAAGGGAATCTTTCTTTCTCTTAGACAAACCTTACTTCTGATCTCATTTTCCAATTTACATGGTTTAACCTTAAACTCATCGCGCGCGCGCTCGTTCTTTGCCTCTTTACCTTGAGAGAAGGGAAAAAATGGTGTCGATGAGTATGATATTTAGAATGTAAGTTTATTAATATTTATAAATTATTTTAAGACATGAGCTATTATACATTATTAATAAGGTAGTGTAATTTTATATCAATGGATCGATAATCCAAATTTGTCAAGTCCAAAAATTTTGTAATAATTATAACAAAAGAATTTCAAAGTAGATATTATTTCAGTGGATAATATCTAAATAAATAGTATAGGTGATTGAAAAAATATAGGATAGAAATAACCTTTATTTATAAATTAAGGTTTATATGATTGGGTATATGATTGTGAATTTAAAGTATAGCATATCTCAAGACATAGTATTTTCAATGTGGCTTTCTATCAATACTGAGTGAATATATATTTTAACATCATTGTCTTTGAAAGTATGTTTTTTATAATATATTTTGAAAGTTTCATGTGGGTAGACTATGTTCAAGTAGGTTGAAATAGCAAGCCTGATTAATCTTTAAAGTTAAATTACCATTGTGATAGGTTTAAGTCTAGATGGTTTGGGACTTGCAAATTTGATATTTGATCAAATATGACATGTTCATTCAGAATATTACTGTCAGTTGTTTTCCTTCCATTCCAACAGATTCTAGTAGTCATCAATTCTAAAAGTGTGACTTTTTATTTATATGAATATAACTTTTTTGTATAGATTAAAAATTTTTAAACATAATATATTCAATTGATATTGGTTCATTTTGTTTGAGCAAACTTAATTATTTAGACCGGGACCAACGTGGGTATGATAGCAAGTCCTTTATTAATGCTAAGGCTACCTTAAGGCATAAAATATTCATTTGGTTGTAATATATCCAATTAAATATTCGATATCAAATTATATTTTACAATAACTCCTAAATTTTATATCATAGTGTAAGTTCAAATCAATCTAAAAGTAATGCACTATAAGCAATTCTATCATTTAATATCTTGAAATTATTTGCATTAAAATTAAAATTTAAATCATAAAATGTAATTGATTTAACATAACGAATCCTATCTTATCACTTACATCAAATCAAAGGTTTGTTGTGCAACCTCTTTTACTGTCAATGTGAAAATACTTTATTACAGAATTTTCCCTTCTTGGTACCTTTTAACTTTGTGCCTCTTTCCTGGTTTATTGTCCTCCTGGTAAAATGCCAAGTGGGGAAGTGGTAAATTTTGGTCCAAATGATAGTTGCTCTGTTTGTTTACTAATTTTAAAAATAATTTTTTATTTTTAAAAATAAAAGAGTTTGCTTAACAATATGTTTTTAAAGTTTATTTTTGAAAATTATAATTCTAAATATGTAATTTAAAAATAAAAATAAGTTTAGAATATTTTCAAAAATTATTCTTTCATTCTTAATATTAATTTTATAATTAAATAAAATATTTTTATTTATAATATCAATTAACTTCTATTTTTTATTTTTTATTAAAAATAATTTTTAAAAATATAAAAACAAAATATATTCAAATACACCTAATTTCACACGAAGATGATAATTATAGAGCAGAAGTGTGAATCAACAGGATAGGAGTTAGGGCTGAGTTTCTTTCTGGGTTTGAAACAATAATGAATCTGGGTATCATCGAAATATTCCGTTAAATTATCTTATCTATAGATATGTGCCTTTTTATAGCAATGGGCATCCCCTGAGTGCTGACACTTGTCAATTGAATGCCCGATGATGATGACTGACTGGATTGAACCATGTTACCCCAAATTGCTTCAATGTTTCTGCGACCGTCCTCCATGCAGACAATAAATCAGTGAAATGTATCGGCACCCAGTGTAACTTTCATCCGTACCGTACATCAATTGGAGGAGTAAAATCTACTTTTCCATTTTTCAAAAAATCAATTATAAGTCATGTTTAATTTATATATAAATAAATTAAGATATAATTTTCAATAATTTATATAATAATTTTAATTACATTTTCAATTTAATAATTACCCATTACTACTAAAATTGGTGGGTTCTGATTTTCAACTTCTAACTTTTATATTATTTAGAAAATAGCAAAGTTTTAAAATTTGTATTTCTAATAACATAAAATTAATTAGTCAGTCACTAACAAAATAACTTTTTTTCAATGAGAAATTAAGAATCAAAATCATTCAAAATTATTGGGAAAAATTGTTTGAAATTTTTTGCTTACTTTTTTAGAGCCTTTTGACTTAATTAATTTTAGTTATTATATATGAAAATTAATTCAACAAAAAAATAATTTTTAACAAAATTTTTATAAGTGATCATTTCAACTTGAATACATCTTGTATAATCTTATTATATTAAGATCTTAGTTGCCAATTTTAATCATTTGAATTGATATCGAATTTTTAATTTTCTACGTGATATCTAATTTCAAAATAATTAAAAATTACCTTACTCATTGACAAATTAAATAGCTTGAGCATTTGCATACATACTCCAAAAAATATAGTTGTTAGGTGCAATAATGCATATAATGGTGTAATAAAAAATAAAATAATTTTAAATTGATTGAACAAAAGAAAAATGTCTAAACATATGCGAAGCGCGTTGAAAAGGTTAGTTAAGTAAAATGGAAATAATACAAACAATTGGATGTTGCTATGATGGTGGGGTAAGGAGAAATTTGGATAGTATGCTAAATGTTTTAATTAGGTTTTGGTGAATTTTGTGTGTATTTAAAAGACTTAGGAGTATACATGTTTTATATATATATATATAATTGTAATAAAATTAGATGCATAAAATTGGAATTTTTTTTTCAAATTGTATATTAAAAGCCAAATGGGATGAGTATTTTAGGGATTGGAACATTAAAGTATTTCTTCATTACCAACAAAGATCATCTTCAGGATTTGATTTTTAATCTATTAATAGGTAAGGTCTATATTGGAATAGCATGCTTTCTACTAATCTTACCCATTATTGGTTAATTAAATTTAACTTTTAATCTCCATCATTTGTTTCAATTTGTGATTCTATCTTTATAATTTTTTAATTAGGTTATTTTCATTTGTAATCATCTATCTATCACCATTAATTTGAGAGTTTTTATTTGCATTTATTCATGTAATTAATTATTTTTAATTTATGAAGTTATATATAATGTGACAATGAGGGGCTATTTCTTCATATGATAAATTAGTATTAGAAAATTTAGAATCATGATGTGTATTGATAGATTTCAAGATCATACAAATAATAAAATCACAAAACAAATATTTAATGTAGTTCGACTTTTAGCTTATAAATGAAGATAAGAAACAAATTTTACTAAGTGAATAAAAGAGAGAACATAAAATGTTTAATCATCCTCAGATCAATATCTCAAATACACTTAGAACACCTCACAATTTTCCTTCAATTAGCTATATATTTTTTATTAGCAAGGCATACACTATTCTCTTTCTATACACATAATTTTATCAAAAAAAATATAAACAAATTGTGTGATTTCGAACTACTCATAGTGGTTATAGATATAAACTTCCATCTTCCCAAATCCTATATAACACACGTATTTATATTACAAAAGATTGATTTAATAAACTATTTTAAATAATTTATAACTAATAACATATAACTTATCAATTTCTTTTTTTAAATTTATCCTTCTTCTTTTAATTAATTAATTGACAACACATGCCTTTAATCATGTAAACCCAAATATAATTAATTCAATTTTAGGTTAATTATATCACTATTTTAAATTTGAATTATAAATATATAAGAATATATATGTAAATAAATATGTAATGCTATAAAATATAATTAATCATACTTATATTACAAATAATAATTAAATAAAAATATATAAGTAAATAAATATGTAAGATTATAAAATATCATTAATTTTTAAGTTATTATATTTTTATTTTAAATATATTAAATATATTAATTACATTAATATAATTTTATCTTGAAATAAATATGAATTAATTTAAGTTATATATCTATATATATTAACATATCTTTTTTTATGTTATTTTACATTTTAGCTAATTAATAGTTAATTTGCAAGATACTTCTTATATAATCAATTACTTTATTAACCATTTATCGCCAATTAACTTATTAATTATTAGTGAACTTATCAGTTATTAGTAAATTTATCAGTTATTTATGCAAAATAAAGCTTTACTAGTTTTGAGACTAGAGTTGTACTTTTTAATTTTATATAATGATTTAATTGTAAAATTGATAAATATTTGTGTGATGGACAATTAGAAATAGAAATCTTTAAATTGATTATAATAAGGAACTAATTACAAATGAAAGTTAACTTTTAGACCTAATCACAAAAAATACACCTAAGAGAAAAAAATAAGTAATGTATAAGGTTGAAAAACTTAGTCTAACCATAACATACGTTAAGAATGAATTTTCTACTTAGTCGACTAATTTTAATTAATATAATTTAAGCATATGCATTCATATTTTAATTCACATGGATAATTTTGAGTTAGATTTTATTATAAAATAACTCACATTTAGCTTTAAATATATGTAAATAATAATGCATATTTTGATGATATTTTATCATGATATTTTCTTATCACCATTAATGATGATAACTTATTTTCTTATTTTTCATGATTATATATATTATCATTCAATATTTTAGAATGGTTTAAAGTAGAATAATTATTTTTCTTAAATTATTAAATAATGTAAAATAAATTTTAAAATATTCAAAGTATATTTTCATCAATAAGAATGATGAAAATGTATTTTTATGTTTAAAGTTCAATAATAAAAAAATACGTTTATTATTTTTTATAATAGTAGGAATGACTAATCGACTAAATTTACAAAAAGAAAAAAGAAAAGAAAAAAACTCTAGGATGAAACTCGAGAAGCAAAAACAAAGGCTATGCCTTTCAAAGAATTTTAATTTCCTCTGGGGTGTTTCTTCTGCCTTAGCAAAGCATAACTTCTTGTTATATCTTTGAAAAGAACATCTAAGGAGGAATCGGACGTTATTGGTCACTCATACTTATTATGAAGGTAATCAATATGTAAATTGACTTGTTTCATACAGACTTAATTTTGACCTTAAGTTACAAGTTCTTGAAAGTTTTCTTACAAGATTAGGTAATTTTATACTTGGTAATGTGCTTGGGGTTTCTATCCTGTGAGTAATTCATTTGTAATTCTTCTTTCTTTAGATTTTGACCCCATTTATTTAAAAAAATATTAAATGTAACTTAAGTCAAATGCTTAAAAATAAATTTAATTTATTATTTAACTTATTATTGTATACTAAGAAACTATAAAATAAATTATTATATAAATTAAAATTAAATACTTAAATTGATAGGATATAACAAATGGATCAATGATTAATTTTTCTAAAACTGGATTATAAAAAAATGTATATTATTTCTTTTATGAACATAAAAAATATATTTGTTATTTTAATTAGTAAGATTTATACTAATATTTAGTAAAAAATTTATTTTAATATTTAATTTTTATATAGTATTAAAGTAGGATTAATACAAATGCTGTCAAATATCTTGTTTGAAAGTAAGATCAGTGACTTTTCATTGGAGAATAAGCTATGGGGAGCACCTTAATTGTGAAAGTGGTTTCATCAGAGGAATCGGATCTTTTACACATGAGCACCAAGAAAAATAAGTAAAGAGGTATTATTTTTTTGGGCAAACTACGGGGGCAATTGATTATGAAGATGTCATGCTAAATCAGGAAGCATCAGGGATTGGTGGAAACAATCGCTCTTGTAAGGAAATGTTGACAAGGGAGGACGGTAGGGAGGATTTGGAGAAGGATGATTCAATCAATATTATCAACTGGGAAGAGCGCAATGCTGATGATTTCATTGGATTAAACATTATTGAGGAATTGGATGGTGAAAAACCTTGTCCAGCTTTTCATATTTCGACAATGAAAAAGGAACGTATATGGAAGTCATAATCGGAGAATTGGGTTTAAAGCACAGGAAACCAAACTCTATCAACTGTGAAAAAGGTAGGGTACTCCTGATATCTTTAATCTGATCAATGATTTCTATATGGTCAAGTTTAACAATTACTCAGACTATGAATTCACGCTTATCGTAGGTCCATAGTTGTTATATAATTATTGTCTCAAAATTCCCCTATAAAACCTTAATTTTAATCTAGATGAGGCTGAAATTGACAAGGTAGTTATATGAATTCATCTCTTAGGTCTTCCAATTCATTAGTGTGATAAGGAGTTTCTGAACTTCTGGGTAATAGAATGAGAGAACTTTAAAGGTTGATGCCACAACTTCTAAACAGTCTAGAGGTAAGTATGCTTGTTTATGTGTTGAAGCTGATCTAAATAAAATGCTATTATCTTGGTATTCTGTTAAGGGTTAAATCTACTTCATAGAGTATATAAAAGTATGCATAAAATTTGTTTTCACTATGGCAAATATGGCCATAGCGTGGAAAACTACTTTGCAAAAGCTAAGACTATCATTGATGAGAATATGGATTTGGAACAAGAAAGTGTGGACGAGGTGCGGTCTATGTCCGAGATAAAATAGAGTCTAAGGGATTCGATGATTACTCATAAGAATACAAAGTATGTAAGAATAAGGGTAAGGAAGGTGCTAAAATTGGTATGGCAAAACTAAATTACCACGCTAAAAACTCTCATACAACCAAGGAGATGGTTATCATCAATAGCTTACATTCTCTGATCAAAGTAAGGTAAGATAATCCAAACTTCAATTTTTGCTAAACTTCCCTCTCATTTACTTTTAGATTTGAGTTGATTTAAGGATTTAAACTTAGAAAAGGGAAATTGGGATTCTTATGATTTTGGATGGATAAGATCAAGCAAGCCATGAATTTATTAATTTAGCATCTTACTTATATCTGCATAAATGATATGATGATTGTTTGAGAATAGTTCCTTCCCTTTTAAATTGTTTGATCGAAAATAAGTTAAGCAAATCGGTTAATGCCATGGATTTTCTAGTGAATTTAAGTGCCCATGATGCTATTTATACTTTAGGTGGTACCTAGATCGAGTTATAACACATTTATATGTAAATTTAGGGGATTTCTCCCCAAATAAATAATAAACTTTTCCTAGAAAAATATAGAGCATTCATATTTTAATCAATTCTAAAATTGATTCTTTAAGCTAGAATAAAGAAATTGCGGCTAGGAATTAATTCCCTACTTCTAGAAGCAAACTTAAGGAAGAATAATCAACTCTAGAATCAATTTTCACTACTAAAATTAAAAGTCTTCTCTTGGATTAATTCTTGATTCACAGAAAGTTATTAGAAGTTTGAAATTGATTCCCTGGCAAAAATATTGTGTTTTGCTTTGGAATTGAATGTAATTTATTGCCTTAGTGTATGTTTGTATATAAAATGACTTGTGAATATAATAATGTTAAATTTTTTTCCTTCTTAATTACATGAATAGCACTTGATCCTTAAATATTTTGATAGAAATAATTGCAAGTAGGATAATCACTACAACAAATTAGGCTTTTAGGATGATATCTCGATTGTTGGTGTAAACAATCTCAATTGTTGATGAATAAAAAAGTCATTAAAGAAAAAGTTGTCAGTAAAAAGTAGTCAATATTGGAGCTAACACTGACAACAAAGTTGTTGTCGCTAAAAATCAAAATTTCACGACGATAAAATTATTGCTAAAAGTTTTTCAAAATTTTAAAATTTTACTTTATAATGATGACAATATCATTACTATAGGTTTAAATTAAAAATATAAAAATTAAAATTTTATTTTTAGCAATGACATTATCATCACTGAAATAAATTTTAAAATTTAAATATTTTTAAATTTTAATTTATAGCAACAATTATGTCATCATTGTAGGTTTAAAATAAAAAATATAAATTAAAAATTGATATTTAGCAATGATAAAATTATCCCTAAAAGTTTAGCAAATTTAAATTTAAAATTATAATTTGTACATAAAGCAATTATTTTGTTGTAGTTAAAATTCATAATTAAATTTAAAATTTAAATAAAATTAAATAAAAAATTTAAATTATTAAGATAAATTATATTAATTTAAAATTATAATTAAATATAATAAAATTAATATATTATATTTAATAACATAAGTATTGATATTTTTATTTTAATTAAATTAAATTAATTTAAAAATAAATTTAATTAAAATAAATTAATTTAGTATTTTTTAATTTGATTTTATCTAATTTAAATATTAAAAATAAAATACACCAATAGAATTAGTAATTAAAAAAAATGATCCATATAAAAATAAATACTTGTAATATTCAGATATATAAATATCTATATATGAAAATAAAAAAACTATATATATGATAAAAACCTAAAAGGAAAGGAGGTCAAGATTTAGGTATTTAAATGTATCATCATTCATCATTATTATCATTTTGATGACATGAATGATACATTGAAAGTAGTGCTTGAGTGGAAGGGAATGGCTCGGCCGAAGATGCTGTTGATCTAAATCTGCTCATCCTAAACTGTGTAATTGCAAAAGAAAGCATTGACAGTGTAAGCCCTTGCTATTTGAATAGGAAAATGAACTTAATGAAGTAAATCCCCTATTACTGCTACACTTTCTACTACTGAGCGAGCTGCTACTGCTGTTACTCCTGAATCAGCTATTAGCTTTACTCAAGTTGTTGTCAAATGTACTATAGTTACTTCTATAACTTAATGACCTAGGAGAAATGTTATGAGCCCACTCCGAATTTGGAAGTGCTAGGGGAAAGGAATGACTAGCTAATGAGCACATGATCGATCGCTTTCCTGTACCCTCGATAAGTGCTAAGTACATCATCAACAACAGTAACTTCATCGATTTATATAGGAGTGCCAAGCGAGCTAATCGATGAAATATTAGACTATGTGTGCTAATTCACTAACTTAATCATCCTTGCCTTGATTTATTAAAATAAAAAATAATTATAAAGATTATATAATATGTTCAAAAAATTTCTATCATTAAAATGTAAGGTTTAGCTAACTTATATAGTACTCCTCTGGAGTTGGATGCACCTATTCCCCTATCTTATACATGTGCTGGTTCCTAAAGTTCTCTGGCATTGATTGCAACTCACTTGTATCCTTATTTCTTTATTCATATTTCATCACAAAAAAAACATGATTATTGACTTGATTAATGGATTACACATTTAAATGATGAATGATAAGTTGAATTATCTTATCATAACAATGTTTAGCAATGGATTTTGATCCATATCGATCATTCACCACCTTCTTCGCCCTATTCTCTGCAATTCTCATAAACAACTCCTACAAATTGAGAAATAACCTTGCAAAATTGTTATGTTTAAGAGTCACAACTGAAATACAATTTAAACAAATGAGATAATCACATAAATTTATTAAATATCATACTTACCCTATAATAATAACTATTAAAGAAGTCTACACATCTTAACTAGGTTTAAGGTAAGACAGATGATGGCACAAAGCATCTAGCACGATTTAAGTCGAGCCCTTGCTCCTAGTCACCCTTATGTTAGAGAAAGCATTTGTTCAACCTATATTTCTAGTCACTATAAAGATCAGCAACAATCCGAATTAAACTACTAATCACTTTTTATCACTCAAGCTCAAAAAGACTTCGAAACTTGAAGTGAGATTACATTAAACGATATTTAAAAAATTTGTGAGTACTATATCCAAAAATTTCAATATTGAATATAAAACAATAAAGATAAGGAAGAGGCCAATACTTATATAGACTTTTTGCCTGACTTTGTCTTGCAATTACAAAGGTATCGATTGTATGTTATATATCAGTCATATCAAACTATACGAGCAACAATCTTCCCTCACTCTTTTCCATCTTCTCATGCAGCCTGAGAATCCCTCTTTCTTGAAGTTACAACTTTGATAGATAAGAGAAAAATGCTAGTACCATAGATTTATATGTAATAAATAATCAATTTAAGTATGCACATTAAAAAAAACCTAAACCCTCATACAACGATGGAATGTATGTGGGCCAACATAAAAGGTTTCCTCCACCATCATTTCCATGGATAAAAGAAAATATTAGTAAGATCAAATTTTAGTGATAAAATTCAACACTTGAATGATGGATACAAGAAAATGTAAGTACCATGAATTTATTAAATACATTCGTAAGATTCAATTTTTTTTATTTATACATTTTTATTAAAATATAGTTACCGAGTTATATTTTTCAATATTCAATTATATATTTAAAATTTTATTTTCATATTAATGAGGATTATGTAAAATATGTCAATATAGTCATTATATTTTTACATGATATCTGTATGATTTTTAAATTTTTTAAAATATATAATTATATATAATCTTATTGTTACTTATTTATATATAATTTGCATGTATTTTTTGTGCTTATTATTTATTTATATAATATCTAATGTAATTTTTGAATATATAAAAATTTTAATTTTTACTTATTTAAAATTCCTTATTTATATATTCAATGTATAATTATTCATATGTATTTATATGATTTCAATTTTTTATATATACACATTTCTATTAATATATATTTATTAATTTATATTAATTCAAATGTGATTATATATTCAAAATCTTATGTTCATATAAACGTATTTTTTCAAATATATTTATGAAGTCATTATATTTTTATAAGACATATTTGTATTTATATAATTATTATTATTATTATTATTTATTTCTATAATATTTGATTTTATTGTTAACTATATAAAAATATTAAAATTTTCAATCTATTGAAATAATTTATTTATATATTTAATATTTTTTATGTCTTCTATGTTCAATATCTCAATATTTTTTTACTTACTTAATATATAATTTTATATTTTGCATATATAAATATTCTAAATTTTGAAAATTTTCAAAATATCTTATTTATATATTAATAATATTTTCATTAAATGTATTTATAACATTTGAATTTTTTATTATACATTTTCATAAAAATATTTTTTTAAGTTATATTGAAAATTTGAATTACATACCCAAAAGTTTATTTTCATATCAATATATTTTTTAAAATATGTTTATATTGTCCTTCTAGTTTCATATTTCACATTTTAGTTTTCATTACATTATTTCAATTTTTAAAGTAAAATATAACTAAAAATTTTATATTTTAAACTACACCTTAAATTCTAAAATTTGTAAATAGAACCTTAAAACAATTTTATCTAATATCAACTTAACTAAATATTTCATACATATATCATATTATGCAAAATTATAAATTTACCCACTAACATAACAATGACAAAATTTAAATTTATAAATTGTACATTGAAATAAAACTATATAAACACATTTAATGTTTATAACATATAAAACCAAATGAAATTTATTTCAAATCAAAATAATTATATTATTAAACTAAATTAACACATTCCATATTAATCACATTATGAATTATATACTCAAATAAAATGTAATAAAATTTAATTTACATACCTCAATGGAATAAATCTACTGATCAAATAGAGATCAAATGTCAAATATCAATATCAATTAATAGTAGTAAAAACTAGCAATTAAAAAAAAGTAAATAAAAAAATATACTATATTATAAAAAAATAATAAAACTTAAATAAAAAATAAATAAATCTTATCAAAATCATTATCTCTTTATTGTGCCTCTTCCTTCCCCACATGAATGAGACTAAAATGGTGTTAGGGGATATTCATAGCTAAAGGCCCTTTCAATAACGACATAATTATTAATCATCTTTAAAGGCCTATCGATAAAAATAAAGGTATTTTTAATGATGATATGGTCGTTAGTAAAAGTTTTGGTGGAATCTTCAATGATGACAATTGTCATTGGCAAAAATAAAGAAATTTTGACACTAATTTACCTAATAAATTGTGATAACTTAATCATTATTAAAAGCACATATCATTTTATTGATGATGCAATCGTTAGTAAAGTACATGAAAATACCAGTAGCATAATTTCCCCAGTATTCTTCACCAACGAGAGTGTCATCGATAATATGTCATGTGTTTTTAATGACAAGTATGTCATTGCAATTTATCAAGTAGATTGACTATCAAAATTTCTTTATTTTCACTAATGACAATTTTTATCATTAAAGATTTCATTTTCTTGCCAAAACTTTTTCCCCTATTTTCACCTATGACTTTATTGTCATTATTAGTTCTAGCCTAATTTCAATCAAAAAACTTTGTGCCCATGAAATTTTGATATATCATCAATGATTATGTTATTAGTAAAAGTGTTATTATGTATCACTAATGATTGATTTTTTATCATTGCAAAAAGTGTCATTATTGAATTTGTTAATTTCTTATAATGAATAGTTATTGATAGGATATTTCAAGCTATGTGAAGAACGTATGATAGTGTTAATTTGTCTTATTATGTTATGATTTACTTATTTTATGGCAATTTAGTTGGCATGTATCAATATTGGTAAAGATTGAGATCAATTGTATTGATATTATTTTTGAATATCGAATCAAGTAATGACTTAGAAAGGATAAAAGTGACTTGAAGGGATAAGGATATGCTTATAAAGGATAAGGATTGATGGAAGTTATAAGGAGATTTACTTACTTTCCTATATATTTACCTTGAATTATAATTATATTGATGCCTTTGAAATTAAATGAGTTGAAATAGGTTGTCATAATTTTACATTTATAAATGTTATTAAATTGTTATGATTGAAAAGTAAAATTGCAAACATGAATGCAATGCCCATATGATTTCACTTCCTTAATGAGTATGATGATGTAAATAAAGTGAAATGATATCTAGGTATGATATTGCATATGTTTGTGTTTACTTCCTTAAAAGATAGGATATTTCTCAGAATAATTCCATTTTTTCCCTAATAAAGGTACAAGGACATATTAACTCTTTTGGATGAGTCCTAAAAAGGAGCCAACATTAAAACCTTTCATATGTTATGGTTAAATTTCTATTTATTTTTCTTCCAAAACCTTTGCTTACTCATGGAATTTCTAAGAAAATTAATCTTTTTTTTCTTCTCTATGGGAGATTTCTCTCTTAGATGCTCAACTGATATTTAATAGGATAAAAGTAAGCCTATCAATATATCTTAGCATTGAGGTAAGTCATTGTATAGTTGGAATAAACAATGATGTATATATATTTCTTGCATATTGAATTCATAATTTTTTTTGCTCAACGTTATCACTTATACTTACTAAAAGAAAAGCGTCACTACATGTTTCAAGTGCATTATTAATCTAAGGGTGGTAAGTTGCTTGCAACTCCTAATGCCAATCATGTGCCTTATAATGAGTCATAACATGCTGTATAGGCCCACTCAACAATGGTTGAAATGGCAATTAGGAAGGTCTTCTAAGACTAGGTGTGAGTACATATATGTACTTAAGAGAAGTGTGTGAAGGTGGTAATGACTTGTTAGCAGGGGTTCGATTAACTTGTCCTTTAACTTATCTTGATTAGCCTTTACCACGAAATTGTCTAATCATCTATTATTAATAAATAAGCCTTTATAATTATTTAAAAAATTAATTAAATAAAAATTATGTGAATATTTTGAATTACCTATTCTAAATAAGTAAATAAATTAACTGAGTAATAAACTAAATAAATTAACTAAAATTTTCTAATTAAATAAATAAAATTAATTCAACATTTAAAATAAATTAACTAAACTTTTGTAAGTAAATAAATTAACTAAATAATAAACTAAATAAATAAATTAAGCTTTTCAAATCAATTCAACATTTAAAATTAACTATTTTAATTAAGTAAATAAATTAACAAAGTAACATACTAAATAAATTAACTAAAATTCTCTAAGCAACTAAACAATTAAAATTAACTATTTTGGATGAGTACACAAATTAACTTATTAATAAACTAAATAAATTTGCTAAGCTTTTCTAATTAACAAAACAATTAGCTAGATAAAAATAACTAACTATTTAAAATTAATTATTCTAATTAAGTAAATAAATTAATTCAACAATGAACTAAATAAATTAAATAAAATTTTCTAATTAATGAAACAATTAAGTAAATATTTAAATTAATTATTTTTTATTAAGTAAATAAGTTAATTAAATATTTCTAATTGATCGCTGGATAATTAACTAAATAAAATTAATTATTTTGTTTAAGTAAAGTATGCAATAAATTGAATAAAATTACCTAAGAATTTAACTAAATAAGTTAAGTATGTAGGCATCCCTAATTAAATATCAACTAACCAATTAACTAAATAAAATAATTTAAACATTTCTGCTTAACATATAAATGAAACTAAAAAAAACTTTAGATTCTAAATAAACCAAATATAAACATTTGTAAGTAAATGAAAAAAAAATAAACTACCAATTTCTATCCAAGCACCCAAAAAATATAGAAAGAAAAAGCTCTTCAAAAATTGTAGGCAAAACCATATAAAATATTTAAAAAATATTAAAATCCATTAGTACAATTATAAAAGAAAGTACTTAGAAACAACTTAATTTGTTTAGAATCCTCAATTTACCTCTAAATTATAGGAATAAAGCTCAACAAATTTCAAAAACAAAAATATGGACTAAAATATTTCATAAATGTAAGGAGAAGAGGTTTTACACGTTATTTTATAATGTTTGAAATTTTTTACAAATTTTTCATTGAAAATAGTGAAATTCTTCTTAAAATTTTGCATCACATTTCCAATGAATATTTTTAAAATTAACTATTCTAATTATATTAATTCTAAACCATAAACTCAATAAAGATAAATCTATTGGAAATAATAAAACTTTTAAACTTGGTTAGATAATTTTTGTCAAAAATTTCCAACAAAAATCATAAAATTTTTAATAGTATTCAACTCAACTTATTTGCAAGTTTAAAAAAGACATTCCACAATAAAAATATATGTATGTACATATGTATGTATGTATGTATGTATGTAATATGCATAGTTAAAACACTTGGAAATTTCAAATCCTTTCACATTTTAGCCTTCCAATAAAAATCAAAACTAATCATTTTGCTAGGATCATTATTGATGAAACTCGTGTAAAATAAAAAAGAGAAACAATATGTTAACATATAATCAAAAAATAATTCATTTTTTATTTACAAGATATTTTTAATCATTTACAATTTTTTATATGTGTGTGTGTGTGTATATATATATGATATAATTTAAATAAAAGTTATTTCTTTAGCTTCTAAATATATGAGGCTTATTTAAAGGCAACAAAGCTTTCAAAGCCTTTGCTTCTAGACTATTTATTTGAATGGTCCTATTATAAAAGTGATGGAGTCCATCCATGTAAATTAATGACTTTAGCAATACATTTAGTTTGTTGAATCATATACTTTAAAACTTTTTAATATTTTTGGTGTTTTAAAAGAGAGAATTTGAGTTTTAGGAGCAAAAATGTGTGTGTATATATATATCTATGAAATTTGTAAAAGTGGCTTAAGGGTAAGAAGAATGAGTACTTTATGTGAAGTGTTTTTTTGTAGAGCAAAAAAAACTTGTTATGTGATGATTCCAATCCTTTTAAATAAGTAAAAGTATGGCTTTAGCAAATATTGATGAAAAGAGAATTGCCTAGGTAATATATGCTAATATAAATGCTAAATTGACAATTTTTTTAACTTAGATTAGAGTTAATCATACAATAGGATATATAGTACATAATTGATATGAGTGATATTAAATAATTATAACAAGATAATAATTAATATGGATGATATTAGATAATATAACAAAATACATGGTAATAGATAGATATGGATGATATAAGTGATTTTGCAAAGGGTTATAATTTGTTATGGTTATTTAGATGAAGGGATAAGATATATTGTGACCTTTTTTGCTCATTTCGTCCTAGAGGATCCATTATGAGGAGGCTTAGGTGTGACATACCCGGCATTCTTATATATTAAGAATGGAGCTCTCGTTCTAATCCATCTAAGCTGCCCTAAAAGGAATTCCCA
This sequence comes from Sindora glabra, assembly GCA_020226215.1. Classification (NCBI taxonomy): domain Eukaryota; kingdom Viridiplantae; phylum Streptophyta; class Magnoliopsida; order Fabales; family Fabaceae; genus Sindora; species Sindora glabra. The sequence goes on along the minus strand of CM035232.1, from coordinate 16,000,960 downwards.
ACGGGTGGAAAATGCATCTCTACTCTTTAAAATCAAAATAACTCTTGTCCTAAGTCAAATAATGATTAAATGGCTTTAGGCTTTTATGAGACCATATTCGTTTAGACTCCTACAATAACTTGTTCTTACAATGCTTTAGTCACTTTTGGACCTACCTTTTAGGTTAATATAAATTGAACTTTTTTTTACTTTAGTACGCTTTTAATCTTCTTTTGAAGTACATTTTTATGCTAAGTCTTATTAAGTTCTATGGGTTAGCCCATGTCCTTGACCCTTCAAAGCCAAAGAATGTACACTTAAACTTGGAGGTGTGATTCATAAGAATTTAATTCTTAAAAATGTTACATTACCACATTTTATTTAATTAAAAATATTCTTAAGAATGCTACAACATTATATTTTAATTAATTTATATATTTTTTAAAAATATTATTTAAATTATAAAAAAAAATTATAAAAAATTAAGTGATTAATAGCAATAGGAGATGGTCAATGATATTGAATAGTAGTAACAGTGGTCAATGATAATAAGTAATTATTGATAATGGTGACAGATGATGGATAGTGGCAATGATGGCAATTAATGATAATAGGTAGTAACTAATATTGGATAGTCATTAGTTGTAGGTGATGATCGAATATAGTGAGCAGTGGTAAAGGTGGTCAATGATAATAAATGAAAGTTAGTAATAAGTGGTAATGAAAGGAAGTCATTCGTGATGAGTGGTGACGACTAATGATCAATACTAGTCGATGATAGCCAATGATAGTTAAAGACAGTAGATGATGGTAAAATAATGTATTAATGATAGTAATCTTTTAATAGAAGAACGAACCAAATAGTCTATTTAAATCATTAAAACATTATTATATTATAGAAATGATAAATACATATTTTCCCTTATAAAAATATTTTTGGAAATATTGGATTTAAAACTTTTTTGAGAGTGTTCATATTTTGAGAATTTTTTAAAAATTTAAAATAAACATAGGAATCTGATATTCTTTTAAAACTTTTTTAAAAATATGAGAAAGATTTTGTGAACTAAATGTTGCCCAGACATAAAGGTATTGTTAACTTTAAGTCACCATAATCTTCACTTTGTTTAAATTCAAAAGGAAAAAATATGAAATTCTCCATTAAACTTCAGGGTAATTTTATTTTACCTTTTTCAATTTTGGAAGAATATTATCTCTTAAACTATATAAAATTTGAAAATAATACTTATCATTCACTTAATTTCACATTTCATCAAATTACATAATTTTCTCATGAGCTTTTAACCAAGAATTCAATATTATAATATATGGATTTATCTTGTCAAATTTTTTACATAAATTTTATGTTATAAAATTAATAAAAATTAAATTATATATAATTTTAATTAAATATTTAAAATAAATTATGAAATTATATGTGAAAAATGATGAGATAAGTCAAAATTTTAAAATTATATAATTCTTGACTTCTCATTTGGAAAAGTCTATGAAATTTTAAGTAATTTGATAAAATAAATATTTAAATCAATGATAGATGTTAATTTTAAATTTTATATAATTTAAAAGGGTGGTATTTAAATTTTTAAAGTTGAGAAGATAAAATTTGATTATTTAAAAATTAAGGGCGATATTTTATATTTTATTAATTTCAAAATATGTGAGTGCAGCTGTGAAATTCTCCTTAAAAAGTTACCAACTTATCATTTTCCCAAATTACAATGATTGATTGGTAACTTTATGCCTTCCACAGCAGGAATTCTTGAACCTTGCTTGCCATCCGATCATCACGAGGGCCTTAACAGTAGTCCCCGTTCCACGATATCTCCCTCCTTCATTCCCCCCGTTCGGTTACCGTGAGTTTGTGAGATTGTGGTGGGGGCACTTTGGCTAGGACCCATTTACTTAGTGGAGGCAATTGGTATCTTTCCTTTTCAACGGGATCTTAGTCAATTTGCAAGCACTGTGTAGAAGAAAAAACGAACATGTTCTCAAATTGCTTTTCATTGCCCAAAGCATCGTAGAATACGATTTTGTTTGCCAGAAAATTATTATATTATTAATATATATTGATGTAGTATGAAATTTATTTTTTAAAATTAAATTTAATATATTATATAATAAGATATTAATAATTAAATTTAATAATACTATTATTGCATTAAAGGTACATCATATTCTTCTTCACCCTATGGTTGATTGATGAGATGACCGCTCCCCAAGCCCTCCTCCCTCCGTCTTCACCTTCTCCATTCAGTCCCTTTCTCAACCCCACAGGTATGAGCAACATCTGGGTCTCAACATCTACAAGTCAGTTTCTTTTATTGTGCACATTGCAAAATATTATTAATCTCACTACTCAAAGAAATTTTAATTTGAATCTACTTCACAGTAAATTTAATAAAAGAGATAGATGTGAGGAAATATAACATTTAATTATTTATTGATAAATATAATTATTATTATTATATTATTCAAATAAATTAAAATTTGAATCTACTTTACATTTGAATCTAATTATTATTATATAACATTTGAATCTACTTCACAGTAAATTATTATTATTATATTATTCAAATAAATTATTCAAAGAGATAGATGTGAGGAAATATAACTAAATCTTTTAATTTCTCTTTTTTTCCTATTCATTTGTAACACTAAAATAAATTAAAAAATTTTAAAAAATACTATATATTTGATATTGTTGAGATGAAATTTAATAATTTATTTTAATATTTTTCATTTATTCAACATTACAAGTGAATATATAAATATATAAGTGTAACAAAAATAAAAATAAGATATTAACAGTATTAGTTATAAAATTTGATAGATAAAACAATCACCACTCTTATAAATGAGAAATTGATTATTGTAATCACTCTTATTTCTAGATATGAACTTAATGGGTTAAAATGTAAATTTAACCTCCTAACTTTCACTGAAGTATTACTTTTATTCCCAAAATTTTTTCAACAAGTTTATCCCTAACTTTTTGAAACCATGCACTTTCACCAAAAATACTAATTCCGTTTATTTTGTGATTGAACATTATAAACAAACAAGTTGGATTCTATATAACATAAAATAAATTGACAACTTTTAGATATTAAAAAAAATAAGTTTTCTTAGATTTTATTATTGTTGCAGAGTTAGAATTCTGAAAAAGAAGATAATATTTCGAGTGTTTCTAACTAATTCTAAAGGTAAAATGATCTACTAAATTGCTTAGGAATATATCTAGAGCTCATGATGTGGTGGGATCTTGCTCAAATATGCTCTTGACCAACTTAGCTTTAGTTTTGACCAAGCAATAATATGGCCCAAAAATGTTTCATTAGGGTGACCTACTAATTTACGGCTAATCATAAGCTACAGGAGATTACAAACTCTTGTAATCATTTTTGCATATGTAGCTTCATTCTCTTGCGCCAAAGTGCTATTACAAACCAAATAGGGAGAAAGAGGGGGGAAAAAAGGCATCTATTTTCGCCCAATAATGTCTAGTTTTGAGGGAGTGTGGTCATTTATGTTGAATTACAAGGCCCCGTCACATGCTTCCCCCATCTTTTCTGTGGAATCAACTTGCCAGTGCCCATCAGATTTTAAGTTTTTTTTTCTTATAATCTTTTCTATATTATTACAGAGAATTTTTTTAAAAAAATAAGAATAGTAATGATCTGGATCTTCTTTATTTCATTATATCAATTTTCTGTTAATTTAAAAAATAAATATATAAGTTTTATTTTAAAACTCATTGTTTTTTATTAAAATTTGAAATTTGAAATAAAAAAAATTGTATCTATTTCTCTTCAAAATTTGTCCCACCCACGTATGTAGAAAACAGGTAGAATCCAAATTTATTTAACTATGCATGCAAAGATTCTGGATTTAGCAGTAATTCACTGGATCTTTCGGCTTTTCTTCCTCACCTATGTTATTACAAGAACATTTTATGCAAACAAAGCAAACTTAGTATGCTTTCTAGAAACCAGATCAATAAAATTTTCCAATATAATTTTGAACTGATATCAGCTCACTTGCTTTGCAAATATGCCGATTTATTTATCATTTCATAATTCAATGGTAAAAATATTAAGGCTTCATTTTGCATAATAAATAAGCCAACTTATAATTTATTGGCTTAGTTAATAAATTATAAGTTAGCCTCTAAAAGTATTTCTTGTATTAGTTCATAAGTTACCTAAAGCAACTTATAACTTATGAATTACTATTTCTTTAAATTCTTTTTAAATTTATCCTTATTCTTTTTATTAATTTATAACTTATACCTTTTATAATATAAATTTAAATAATTTTTATAAAATATAATTAATTATATGTTAAGTAGTTATAATTTTATAATAAATAATAAAATAAAAATTATATAAGTAAATAAATATATAAGTTTGTAAAATATAATCAATTAAATATTAAATATTATACTTTTATTTTAAACTTTTAGTTACATTAATATAATTTAATTTCTAGATAAATATAAATTATTTTAATTATATATCTATTTCTATTAATATATTATTTTATATCATTTTTTAATTTTAATTAGTTTAATAATTAATTTTATAAAATATTTCGGTTAACTTATCAGTTATCAATTATCAATTATAAGTTATTAACTACCACTTAACTTATCAAATTACGCAAAATAGAGCCTAAATCTATTGATAGTGGCTTCAATATTTATCTTTTCCCTTAATGTTATTTTCACACTCAAGTGACAAGTCTTTTAATTTTTAGAACTAGCTTTTGATAAGGAATTTTATAATTATTGATTTCTTAGTAATGCAATAAAATCAAATCAAATTTTATAGTAAGACTTGTGGAAAATCAAATATCTCAATTTATGACATGAATTTAAATCCCAAAGTAAAAAATATTATTGCATTATAATATAATTAGAGTTTATAAGAAGATGACTATTAATAAAATGATACCTTAGTTTTTAATTTTTTTTCCATTTGTAATGCATGCATGAAGAGAAAAAAATATTAAAATAATCTTATAGGTAGAAAAATAATATTAAAAAATTACACTTTATCCATTTGTATTTTTATTGATTTCCATTTAATCACCTAATATTTTCAAGTCTTATAATTTTTTTACATGTGCTTTCTAGTATTAATATTTTACTCATCTAATTTTTTTCACCAAATATTTAACAGAATATTCCATAGAAAATGAGTTAAGTGAATTAAAAAAAATCATATGAGAGTAAATTATAAGTTTCTCATATGTATATATATATGAATTGATGTTCAAAATTATTGGTATAAAAAATTAGCCCTACTTCTTTAATTTAGATCTATAAACTATATGTTGTTATTATATACTTTACAAAATTATTAATAATAAAATATGCAAATTTCATTATTCATAAATGTCAAAAAATTTAGTTATTTTTTATTTACCCGTGCCATATATTGTAATTAATTTTTTTCTTGTTTAAGGTGTGTTATTAAAATAAAGAGACAACCCTAATATATTTTAATCCTTATTGAGACATTGTGATACCAATACACACTAGAGTAAACACAACATTCCCTCAATTCATAATTAATACTAGTAATACCTTAATTTTGTTTTTATTATAATTATTTGTTAATTTCTTCACATGTAATATTAAAATAAATTGTGAAAAGAAGAAATATAACAAAAAAGCAAACATATATTTGATATCTCTGAGGTAAGATTTAACTATTTATTTCAATATTTTTTATTTATTTCAATATTATAAATGAATGGATGGATAAATAGTTATAATAAATATAAAAATTAGAGACTAATAGTATTAGTTATAAAATTTAAGAGATATAATAATTATCACATTTATAATTAAAATACTAATTGTTATCTTTACTTATTCACATAAATTTAGAAATATTACACTTTATTCATATATGATTTCATCCAATTTTGCTTAACATATGTTATGGAATTTTCCTTTAAAAATTAGATAAATAAAAGTTTAGATCAATAAAATGTTGGCACTAAAAAACATACGAGAATAAATTATAAAGTTTGAAAATACAAATATATTAAATAAAAATCAGCAGACTACATGCGTATAAAATATAATTTTCCCATAATATTGTTTCATGACCCTATGAAAGCCACGTTGGCCCCTTCGTCATTTAGAAAAATAGATTAGTTGAGAAATATGTAACTTAACATTACATGACTGGGAAGAAATGTGAATTGTTTCAAAGCTAAAATTTAATTTTGTATAAAAGACGTAAACAAAGGCAATGCTTGCATACTAAAAAATTTTACGAGGTTTTTTAGAAGGGTAGTTGTCTAGTACCGCAACATGCTGCGGTGTATGCATACACCTTTAATTTTTTACTTGACAATTGATTTCACATAAAATATTTTAAATTTTATCATAAAATTAATAGGATGATACATTTATATTCTAACTTAATAATATATTTTTTATTTTTTGTTTGACATTTGGTTATATACAATCATACATTTTAAAAAATATCTGTAACTTCTTATATATACTATAAAATAAAGCCATACTCCTAAGTAATATTCCTCATATGATTTGTAACTTCAAATTTTATATGTGAATATAATGACATTCATAACTAATTGTACAAATATGATATAGCCTCACACAAATATATCATAAATCATACACCAAAATTATGTTCATACAAAGTACTTTTCATATCTCATGGAATTAAATAACTTGCATCACTACTTGTGAAATTAATGGCATTTAAGACAATTGTCATATAAATTATAGTGTAACTCTTAAACTTATAAACCCTAACCCTTAAACTTATAGGTTGGTGCAAGTTAAGTCATGCAATAAACACATATTCTAACACAATACCTATAATATTTCATGCAAATGTAAATTTAATGTCATTATTTATATATGTAACAGCACCCAAGATAACTATCATGCAATTCATATCATAGCTTTCGTAAGGCACACATGCCACCTATAAACACACGCAAGTATATTATAAATTATATAATAAAGTTATATTTAATATGTTCCATACTCTCAATAATTGCAGGACTTATGTCAACACTTACAAATATAATAATATCTAAAATAACCATTATGTAAGTCATGCCATAAACCTTATGTCCTTAACTTGAGTCCCAAACCTTAACCCTTAATGTCAAGACCTATTCCAAGATACATGATCATCAGAGGAAGTTGCTCGAGGCAACCTCTTACTAACTTTACCTATATGTATCATGGAATTTGTAACATATAATGATGTTTTGACTTCCAAGAAGTATGAATAACAAAAGCAAAAATAAGTGGTTATAAATTCATCATGCATTAAATATGTATGCACAACTATTTACTCTAAATATTTTGTATCTTATCTCAATCCCAGAATATATAAGTGGACTTATTTCTAACCTATCGAACAATAATTGAGCACCTAAGAGGAAAATTCTTCATAACAAGGAAAAATAGAAAGAAAAAGTGAGTTTTTTTAGAAATTCAATGAGTAAACAAAGGCATTGAAAAATAATTAAAACTCAATTATATCATAACATAAGTTTACAACTAATTTTCTTTTATGTATCATCTAAAAAGAGTAAATGGGCTTTTATATCTTTGCCAACGAAAAGTAGAGGGCATTTCAAAAAATGACCTATCCTTCAATAAAACAAATATGGACACACACAATATCAAATCTAATCATAGTTATACTACTCATATTGCATCATCACACTACTAGAGAAATTAATTCATAAGGCTAATAGATTTATATCCAAAATTTCATAATTTGATCATAATTATTTAATAACATTCAATACAAACATAAAAAGAAAAATATATAAATCTCCGTGTGACTCCCATGTAACTTTATCTCTTACAAGCTCATTCTTATCCCTCATAAGTGAGAATACAAATCTGATGTATATAGTTACAAGATGTATACCATTACTTTAACAACATCAATCTTATTAATAAGACAATGATTAAGATAACATTAAGTACTTCATTAACACTACCATTTCATAGCTATATATAATATAATCATCCATATATAAATAAGTTTGTAAACCATAAGCATTAATAGCATAAATCAAATGCAACCTTTGCAAATGAATCTCACATGCATATATTGAAGGAATCAAAATCCCCATTACAATATCCTTTGTTCATTTAATACATAAACAAGCCTAAAATAGATAATTACACTTGGTTCTAGAATCAAAACATGAAATATGGCAACGGAATCAATTTAGGACATCTAGTAACATTTTGTAAGTCCCAAATTGGGAATTAATTTAGGTGTCATTTAATTTTCTTTTGGAAAGCTTAGATTGATTTGAAAATCAATTCAGTGCAAGGAATGTTAGCTTCTGTCCCTTGCCGAATCGATTTAGCTTCCCTAAGTAGTGATTCTATAATAAGATGAATTGATTTAAGAATGTAATTTTGCATAATGAGCTCGATGAATCGATTCACTAATTTATTCAACTTTGAATTTTTATATTTTTACAAAAATATTACTCTTATTTGTACTTAATTTCTCTCAAATCTCATTATTTATATATTACCACATTATTTAAGTACCTCAAGACACAAAATCAACATTTTTATGTAGAAATTCCAAAAAGAAATTTGCATCAAATAGCATTTCATAATATTTGACACCAATTTAAACAAAAAGGCAAACTATTTAATCCTTGACCTAACTTATACAAATCACATAAGATTAGGAGGAATGTTGACTCATCTTATATGTAGGAGATTGTAAAAAGATAAAATTGTGCTTTACTTGCCCATAATCATTCAAAATTAACAATTTTGAAATTAGGGTCTTAAAGCCTATCTCTTAAGCTAAAACTCTTGGTTCTCTCAAAGTTAAAGAAAATGAGGAAGAATATCTATAAGAATAAAAACATAGGAAGCTTTATCTTACTAAGATTGAAGAATGGGTGTGATTTAACAAAGATTAATGCTCTTATCGAATGAAGAGAACAAGAAAAGAAGAAAAAGATGATGAGGAGGTTGTGTTTTGACGAAGAAATGGGAGTGTTGGCTAAAAATGGAGAGATAAGAGGAAAATAAGGCTAAGGAAAGAATTGAAAAAATATCTTAAGTCTCTTTCATACTTATGTATTCATCTTTAATCATACTTAACTTTCAAACATTTTAACTTACTCTTAATTATTTCACATAAGAATTTTATTCCAAAATTCATTATAATAATTAATTATTTTCCACACAAAATATTTTAAAATTTTAAGAAGTGTAACACCTAAACTCATAAATCATGCAATAAAATCTTACTCGAACACAATTCTTCTCATACATTATACAATTATAAAATTTATATCACACTTAAAAATACAATGACATTCAAGAATATCATCATGCAGGTCATATTAACTTTTATAAGGCATATATATGATACATAACCTTATGCAAATATACCATCAAATATTACAAATTTTGCCATAAATTTACAACAAACAATACACTTGAGGTAGTATGCATACTATCAAAAGTTTATAAAAACTTAACAAAAAAATCATATATAAAATTTTTAAATTTTTTTTTACAAAAGGTTGTAACTATATACAAATTTTATATGCAATAAATTCTCAAAAAGTTGCAAACTCTACTATTCAAAGTTATATAAAAAGATTTTTAAAGTTTTTTTCATTTCTTATATAAAATGAATTTTTAATAAAAAAAGTTAACAAAAATATAAAAAAAATTATAAAAATTATAAAAATACAAATCAATATATATTTTTAGATTATATATATATATATATATATATATATATTAATAAAGAAGTCATATATTATTTGTACAACTCATAATTAAAAAAATAATAGTTAAAGTTATGATAGAAGAAAAATATTTTTTGAAATAGTAAATATTATTTTTCTTAAAATTATCATATTCAATATTAAATAAATATAATATTTAATATTATTATTTTGTAATTATATTTTACCAAAAATATTTCTATGGAAACGAGCTAATCCTTAAATTTACATCCTTTTTAAGGAAGTTGAGAGATCCACGTTGGAAGTGATAAATTTTCTAATACATAGATTGACCCTAAAGAACTACATTTACATCTTCTAATGACTTCAAACAAGAAAGAAAGAAGCATCTTCCGAATAATAAGTACAGCCAATATCTAATCTAGACAAAAACGGATTTGGATAGTTTTCATTTTCATTTTCCATCAATTTTAAATAATAAAAATATAATTTTTATTTTGAAATATATTTTTATTAAGATTCACAATTATAAACTAAAAAAATTTACATCTATTTTTTTTTTGAAAATTTATTTCATTAATTTTTTAAAAGATGGAGAGGATGTAATTCATCAAAAAGCGTCTAAACTTTGAAGGTAAACTAACATTACATATTGTTTCTCCGATAGGCCGTGGGTCGATGTTATAATATGGCTGCAAAAATAAAGACAACACGGGAACAAGCATCATACAAGTACGCGCCTATTTCAAATTATCCGCGGTGTATAAAGGATTTGATGCCGGTGAAGTCATTGATGTGCCTCTTCAAAAATGCTAAAACTTTATTAAACATCAAATTTTGTTATTCTTTTGGTAAATTCAATCAATCAGTAAAAACATAATTGAGAGAGAGAGAGAGAGTGTGTGTGTGTGTGTGTGTCCCATTCCTCCATCCCCACACAAAAGGTGGCCAAAAAAAAGCTCTTTTTGTACACACTGCGATGATGGCGATGATGATGCCTGCATTCTCCCTTACCAGCAACAACGCTAGCCCAAACGCAGACACAAACACCACCAGCTCCTTACTCTCTCTTACTTCTCACCCAATTCTTTCTTTTTTTTAGTCTGATCTGTTCTTCCTCCATAGCCATGGTTAATCTCTGCTTCTTCTTCTCACGGTATTTTCCTTGTATAAGATTTTGTGAATAATCCATGAAAGTTTTAACCAACTAGAGCCATGGAGAAGAAGTGTGGGTGCTGGGCTGTTCTGAGACTCTGCGTTAGAGGTGCGTGCAAATCTTCTGCTTCCAAAGAGTCTGCTAACATTATCCCTCGTACTAGTCTCGTTTATGATGCAGGTATTTACTACTGTCATATACGATACAGCTTCTCTTTCTATGCTGGAATTCCATGGTATAGTTTTTCTTTTCCACATTTTGATGCTGAAGGATTAGTGTAGCTATCTTAAAAATGCTAACTTTCTGTTCTACCTTAATACGGATCACCTCTGGTTTTCATTTACTCTGGAAATTGTATTTTTCTTAAGCTTTCCGTTTCCTTCTCCCTTTCTGTTAGTCTGCAGCAAGTTGGTAAAGTTTTTATAGTTCTTTGATTTTCTTTTTTTTTTTTTTTGGGTAAACACAGTTCTTTGGTTTGAATATGGGTTTTCCTAAACTCGCGGAATTTTCAGGCAAAGAATCTGCGGCAGGCAATTTTATGAAGTTGAATTACGATATGGAAGTGGAAAAAATTGATCTTTTACTGCTTATTTCTTATGGTTTCCCATAAATCTTTCTCTGCCCTTCTGTATTAGCCATTTAGAACTTAGGGGACTGCTTAAATTCATTCTGTATAACCATGGGAATCCTGGACCTGAAGGAAACTAGTTACTTGACTAAATCAGTGGGATTTCATCCCAATAGAGACTTGATTGAACTTCTAACTGAATTGATGTCTAGGATTTTCATTATTTCCTTGGTTATGTAGTTGCATTCAATTGAGTTAAAAGCAAGGTAATATGCAGTTATTATCTATTCCGTCATCCATTCTGTAGTTGAAATTAAAGGAGGAAGTCTAGTCTTCACATCCTTTTTGTTGATGCAGCAACTGAGACAAGATACCTGAATGCGAGCAATCGAGAATTCTGTGCTCCCCATGAATCTCAGCTACCTTATGATATTCCTGGTCCCCCGCCTCAGGAAAATGAGGCTCCTTGCCAACTCCTTCAGTTTACCTTTCAAGAATTAAAAGCTGCGACTGGAAATTTCAGGCCTGACAGCATTCTTGGGGAGGGTGGTTTTGGGTATGTTTTCAAAGGCTGGATTGAGGAAAATGGGACGGCCCCGGCCAAACCTGGTTCAGGGATTACAGTGGCTGTGAAAAGCTTGAAGCCGGATGGTCTTCAAGGCCATAGAGAATGGGTGGTTAGTAAAAATATGTGCTTTGGGTTAGTGGATTGATATCATAAGAGAATTGTTTGGGATATGTTGGAGTTTTACATTGTAACATGACAGTTTTGTTAATGCAGGCTGAGGTTGACTTTCTTGGACAGCTTCATCATCCTAACCTTGTCAAGCTCATTGGTTACTGCATTGAAGATGATCAACGGCTTCTTGTTTATGAGTTCATGACCCGTGGGAGTCTAGAAAATCATCTGTTCAGAAGTAAGTGCAATGAATTTTCTGGCTTAAGTTACTCGATGGGAACCAAGACATATTCATTGCAGTATATTAACGATGAGATAAATAACCCATTATAACCAGTGAATTTTTGGTTGGTCTGAAGAAACAATTGGTCAGCATGCATTTTTCTTGACAGTGGCTTCCTGATAATGATTTTAGTCTCTATCCTTTCCATCTCCTTTATGAAGCTTACGGATCTAGAATAACTTATGACTAACCTTTTTTTCTAATACTTTCAATACTTTTATTTGTTTTAGTGACACTTGTCAAACCTTTTATCTACATACTAAGTGTTGATGTTTCTTACATTTTGAAGGAACTGTCCCTCTTCCATGGTCCAACAGAGTTAAAATAGCACTTGGTGCAGCCAGAGGATTGGCTTTCCTCCATAATGGTCCGGAACCAGTTATTTATAGAGATTTTAAAACATCAAACATTTTACTTGATTCGGTATGTGGTCAACTCTGTGTCTGACTTGCTCAATTGTTTGCTATTGATTATTAATGTTGAAGTTTTTAATAGGAGTATAATGCGAAGCTATCAGATTTTGGTCTAGCAAAAGCAGGGCCTCAAGGAGACAAGACACATGTTTCTACTAGGGTTGTCGGAACTTACGGTTACGCTGCTCCAGAATATGTCATGACAGGTAACAAGGTCACAGTAGATAGCTTGAAATGATCAGAAAACAGCTGGGGTTTGGAACACCAAAAAAGTCAAGTAGATATAATGAAAGCAGCCATGTTTGGAACACCAAAAAGCTTATGTAGAAATATTGAAAGCAACCATTTCAATCATTCATGTAGGCATTTGGGTCTTGGTTTTTGACTACAATGGATTTATAATTGTTATGGGCAAGATTTAATGGGCCACTGGGTATCTGTCAGATTGCCTCGATATCCTTCTATATTATTTACTTAATTTTTTTTTATTTATTATTATATATTTCATAAAGGCTGGTCCTTGATTGTTAATTTGATCTCTGAGATTGGTGACTTACTACCAAGAATGATCAATTCAATTATGTCTTGTTCAGTCTGCCATATGGAAACTTAAAAGGGTCATTCTACCAACAGAGAACTAACTTTTTCTTTATATCCTGTAAAAAACTTGCATTTTGTATATTATCTAGGTAGTTGCTTCCATTAAGTAAGCTTTGGAATTTTGGGTCAGCCTTTAGTTCAAGCACTAAGAAAGCTTCTAAGGGGCTCTTTCTAAGATCTTTGATATCTAAAAAACTATATGATTTCTGTTTCCTTTTCATCAGGACACTTGACAGCTAAAAGTGATGTTTATAGCTTTGGAGTAGTGCTACTTGAGATTTTAACAGGAAGAAGATCAATGGACAAGAAGCGCCCAAGCGGGGAACAAAATCTTGTTGCGTGGGCCAAGCCATACTTAGCTGACAAGCGAAAACTATACCAACTTGTAGACCCTCGCTTGGAACTAAATTATTCTCTTAAAGGAGTGCAAAAAATCTCTCAGTTAGCTTGCACTTGCCTCAGTAGGGACCCTAAATGCCGTCCCAACATGGATGAAGTTGTGAAGGCTCTGACTACATTGCAGGATCTCAATGACCTCGCAATTTACCATTCTCGTTTGTCTCAACAAGCAAGAAGAAAAAGGAATGGAACTTCTCAACCTACGTTCACACAAGCCAAGAGTATCAGGGCTTCTCCATTGAATACTGGGAAGCAGCGTAGGTAATGGGAAGTGGTTGTGATGCCTCCATTGTTACTTATGTTGTGTGGAGATAGATATATCCAGCTTACATAATTTTTGGGTGTTAAAATTTATCAGGGCAAGAAGAACTATGAAAGAGGAATCTTATATTTGTTTTTCTTTTAGGCCCTTTATTAGAGAGCTAACCATCAAAATGGAATGGACTTTGTCATTGCATCTGCTGTAATTGATATATTGTGTAAAATTGACGTTGAAAGGTCTCACATTTGAGAAAAGTCAGCTGCAGCAACCTGCATCAATTGCTTTTAGAATGCAAGTAGCCTTTATTTATTCTTCCTGTGTTTAGTAGTCAGTTTTCTGTGGTCTCCAGTTCTATAGAATCTTCTCCTATGTCAAATCTGCGTACATTTCTCTGCTTGCTCCCTTCAATGCCTTCTATCTTCAGTGTCAAGAAAGCTTTCTGGATTTATCATCCATATAGTTTTCATTAATTGGGAAAAGAGTTGAAATAATAAAGCAAGATGAAGAAACCAAAATCCTTTGAGTTAAAAACAGATTTTCTTTACTCCCTTGTAAATACTGCAACAAGCTGTTGAATTGAATTGTCCTTGAGGAATCCACCAAATTCAGCAGCATATATGCTTAGGCTAACATAGAAAGCATATGCTGTCTTTAATCTTTATGCAGAGAGCACAACTATCTGTGGGCTGCATTTTTGTTTATATTTGTTTCAGTGACAAATTGAATTGGAAAGCAGAATCTGTCCCTGCTTTAACTTGTTCGTTATTTCTAAGAAAGATAGTCATAAAGCTTTCTGTTTACATCAAAGCAGCAATTATTTATCGAATATGCTTGCCGTCAGTTTTGGAAACACATGCCAGATGCCACTTTTAGTACCAATCATGCTTTAATCCTTTGTCAAATCATCTTCCATAGTTTCCCTTAAGTTTTATTAGCCCATGGGATATTAGGCTACTTTTTACTCAGATTCTTCAAGCAAAATTTATCTCATTTTCGTATTCAATAAACGACATTGGATTTATATTGAAAATTCAATTTTAAATTTAATTTTTAGTATATATAGTGTTGTTATTCCACAAAATATTTGATTACCCTCTGTTGGGTTAGCTATTTCTAAAGATGAGAGACAGCTAAATGTAACGCATGTAAAATCATATTGAAACTGTTCAGTACGATACAGCTGATCATCGTAATTTTAGGTACGGGAGGATACCTCAATCCAATCCAGTTCAACCTATAAAACACCGCAATTAGCACCGCATGTTGGCAAGTATGGCTTCAAAAGCCAAAGAGATAGAAAAAAACTAGCAAACGGTATCTCATTGGTTATCATTCGGTGGCAATGCAATAGTCAAAAAGCAATTCTTTTATTACTATAGCAGCATGTGCAACTAATAACAAAGACAAGAATAAAATATAAAATATGCCAGCATATTTGAAGCCAATTTTGGCTTGCTTCTTCCGCGCCTCAAAGCTAACAGTAGTTTATTTTTTTTTTAAAGAAGGTAAATTATATTTTTACACAAACGTGATTTCACCATTTTCACCCTATTCACAAATGATTCGTATGATCCAGTGTTAAAATTTATTCACTAGTATTTTTTGTTGTTAACACTTTAGTCATTTAAGCTTTTCTCCGTTTAAAATTAAATAGCAATTGAATGTACAAACCACATGTCTCCTTAATCCTTAATTCCTAGACAATTAAACCTAATTAAAAACTTAATTTTAAAAATAGTTTAATTGAAAAATCTTAATCTCCTTCGTGAAAGTAATTCTGCAATTTGGGTTCAAGACTAACGTTTCTAATTTGAAACACAATTTTTTTTTTGGAAAAAAAACCCCTCGTCCAATTCTGCATTTCCTTTGTTATGGCAATTTCACCTTCTTGTACTTGAAACCATTGTTATGCTAGATATTGATTTTATTTTGTTTAAGTAGTTAATAAGTTAACTGATAGCTTATAATTTCCTTTTGCGTAATAAATAAGTTTGTTTATAACTTATTAACCTATTTAATAAATTATAAATTAGCCTTTAAATATTTTATACACTAACTTATTGAAAAATATAAAATTCAATTTAATAAGTTACCTTAAATAACTTATAACTTATAAGCTATTAACTCTTTAATTTTTTTTTAAATTTATCTTTATTCTTTTTATTAATTTATAACTCATGTCTTTTATTAATATAAATTATTTTAATTTATACATCTACTTTTATAAATATTTCTTTTTATGCTATTTTACAATTTCAGTTAGTTTAATAATTAATTTTATGAAATACTTTTTATATGATCAGTTAACTTATTAGTTATTAAATAATTTATTAGTTATTAACTAACTTATCAACTACCAATTACTTGCACGAAATAAAGCTATTATAGAAGTGAAGGCTACCAATATAGGAAGTCTTATCATTTTCCATTTGATAAATCTCTCTCAAGATCTAAATCTCCATTAGAATTAGCCCATAGTGACTCAATAGGTCTAACTAGAAACACTTCCTATTCTGGTTTTTATTTTATTTTGATTTTTATTGATGATTTTTCAATGTTCACAATTAGGAATTCTAACAATTACCTACTTGGACCTATATAATTCATTAGTAATCATTTTAAATTAATGTCAAGATCATAATTGTACCATTCATTCATAGGTTTAAATTAAAATAATAAAGATCTAGCAATGTAAAATATTATATCCGAAAGGGATACTAACATTAAGGGTGGACAAAATGTCACAAATCAATTTAAACCGACCGAACCATTTTACATTTGATTAGTTTAAATTGGTTAATTATAATAAATAGTTAGATTTGAATAATTTTTATTTTCTTTCAACTTTTTTCAGTCAGTTGCAGGTTTGAAAATTTTCACCCATATTAAACCATAACTAACCGAATTATTATAGAATTTAATAATCTGCCTTATACAGTGTGTTTTAAAATCATCTATTATTTATCCCTTTATTTTCTCAACCTTTACAAGCCATTTTTCAATCTTGAAATCTTATTCTCAAATATCTCCCTCTTAAAAAAAAAATTCAATACTTATCCAAATCTAAATCTATCTCAAATAAAATATGAGCACTGAGGTATAAAAGTTAGGCAAAATTTATTTTAAGTTGTTCATTTTTCTATATTTTATTTGAAATATAAAGGGATAAGAGATCTGTAAACTTTCCTAGATATTAGAAAAAATTGAAATGATTAATTATTTTAAACTACTTGCAATTGTTTGTAACTAATTAATTTGATTAATAATGATTTGAGTAATGATTTCGATCAGTTATAGTATATTTAAGAAGATAATCGGTTTAAAATGATTAATTCATTTGTAAATCGAAACCAACAAAAATCAAAATTTGCCTACCCCTAACTAACATCATGCACATTGTATGCTTATATCTTGTTGACTAAAACAAGTAATAACTGATGAAGATATGAAGTTAAAATATGCATAATAAGATTTACACAATTTTAAATGTGACTATATAAAAATATCCATATAATGATCCTAGCATTTGCTGAAGATACCAAATGAGAATCAATACTCTCAATATAATAATAAAACAAGGTCTAAATATTTCTAATAAACTATCATAACTAAAAAATGTGCATAAATAATAGATGATAAAATCATAAATATTTCATTAAACATATCTTGAGATAAGTAACGAGTTCAAAATAATTACATTAAATATAAAAAACTCCTACTAACTTAGAACATTAAAAGGCTTAGACAAACCCATATTGGTTGTATGATCATAATACATTCTAACTATCAAGCCTTTGATTAGTAGATTTATGAGTATACATTCCACGGAAATATGTTTAATGCAAGTAACATGCTTGAATTGAATGGTTTATTGTTTAGAGAAAAGTTCATAATAGTAGTGTTTTCACAATAAATGATTAAGGATCTTGAAATACTTTCAACAACATTAAAGCTAGCAATGTAATTTCTTAACTATATAGCATCACGAATAGTTTTATAACACGTAATATATTTTGCTTCCATAATAGAGGTTGCTGTAAGTGATTGTTTATTACTTTTTTATGACACAATTCCTACTACCATTATAAAAATATATCTAAATGTCGATTTATAATCATCTGATAACTAGCAAAATCAAAGTTTGGGTAGCTTGTAATTATAAGATACCTTGCAAGTATCTTATTACTCTTTTAGTAATAGTCTAGTGTCTTTGACAAGGACTACTTAGGTATCTTGCCAGTACACACACAACACAAGTTATTGGGGCATGTATACACTTAAGCATTCATTAAGCTAGCTACAATTGACATCTATGGGACATTCTTTATCTTTTCTTATCCTTCATCATTTTAAGGACACTGGACTTTTAGAGAAATATCACCCTTATAAATTAGTGAAGAAGCATGAGAGCATATTGATATATTAAAGTTTTTCAGTACTTTCTCGATCTATGATCATTATGACAAACTAAATATACTAAGAGATCTATCATAATGAATCTTAATGCTTAAAATAAAAGAGACATTCCCTAAGTCTTTCATCCCAAATTGCTTTGACAATATCTACTTTATCTCAGTTAACATGTTCATATTATTACTCATAAGGAGAATATTGTCAACATATAAAACCAAGATCATAAAGCTACCCACGCTCATCATTATATATATACACTAGTTTACATCATTTTCCTTGAGTCCAAGAGAAGTTATTATCTCATCAAATTTAAGATGCCACTATCTAAACACTTACTTTAAGCCATATATGGGCTTTTTCAATTTGTATACAAAGTGTTCCTTGCTTTTCTCTTAGAAGCCATTTGGCTATTCCATGTGTACTTTTTCTATCAAAGCATTATTCAGGAAATTCTTTTTAATATCCATTTGATATAACTCCAAATCAAAATGAGCTACCGATGATATAACAACTTAAGATGGGTTTTTAGTTCAAGTTATTGATATTGACAAAAAGGATTTAATATAATCTATTCCTGTTTTTTGAGTGTAGCATTTTGCCATACATCTAGATTTATACCTCTAAATCTATCCTTAAGCATTCCACTTAGTTTTAAAGACTTATTTGCATCCTTCTAACTTATAATCCTTAGGTCATTTGACTAGATCTCATATTTCATTTTTGTGTATTGAGGTTAATCCATCCTCCACTGTAGTGATCCATTCTAAAGAGTTAAGATCAAATACAACTTATGAAAATGTAATGGCATTAGTAATTTTATTAACTCCAACAAATAAGCTAAATGGTTATTAAAAAAATTTTAGCCTGTAAACTCTATAAGACTTCCTTAAGGGAATTTTATTTAGTAATTCTTTGGCTTTACATTTTCTATTACTAGTTGCATCAGATTAGATTATGGGTTAGTAGAAGATGATTGGCTAGGTTGTGGTGTTAGTGCAATTATAACACTTTCTTATTTGAAAGCTATGATGCACAATGTTTGATTCCTACCTCCTATTATCCAACTCATCCTCAAAATAAATAACCTTATTTGATTCAACCACTTTTGTAAAATGAGTTATATAAAAGAACTTACTACCTCTTAATCCATTACAGTAGCTAATAAAGAACCTAGAGATGGTTTTAGAATTAAATTTTTTCATAGAAGGAATGCATGGGTTCACCTTTACTTTACAACCCCATATAAAAAAGTGCATTAAACTAGGTCTTCTACCATTCAATATCTTGTATAAAGTCTTGGATATTGATTTGCTCATATTTTAATTTAAAATATAGGCAATTTTCTTCAAAGCTTCACCTTACAAGAACTTTAAAAATAAGGAGTATGTAAGCATACATCTTATCATGTCCATGAATGTTTAGTTTCTTCTTTCAATTATATTGTTTTGCTCTAGTGTTCTAAGCATAATGTAACTAACTTCAATGTTACACTCCTATAAATATCTAACAAAAGGATTGAGGTTTCCCTCAATCTTGTCAAATCCTTTATAATATTCATTTCCTTTATTAGTCTTAAGTTTTATATGATAAGTTTTGATAATGAAAAATGAATGTCACAATAGAATTATATGTATTTTTACCAAAGTGTTATAAAATCTTCAATAAATATTATGGTTGTAATAGTAATACTTGATTATGTACTAAAAAGTTATATTTTATACAAAAATCATTAAGCATATGATTGATCAAGATATATGATATAATAATTATGCATATTCTTGTGCTAATTTATTATATATTTTATATATGAATCATGGATATTAATATCTTGATATATTAGATTGGAGTAATCATATGGTTTGTAAAATTTATGTCTATTATATAGGAAAGTCCAAAATGAAGAAAAGTGAGCATTGATGTAAAGCAATCAAAGATATTGTCATGCTCAACTCAAGAATAAACAAGGAAGAAATGTAAAAAAAAAAATGTGATCCAAGTATTGAAGGATGAAAAGATTAGAGTTTTTGAAAGTTTGGAAGCATCAAGGAAAGTTTAAGGACTTAATTGGTATAATTTTTTATTTTAGGCTTAAACTTGCTTGTAAAATAGAGTTTTTATCATATAGAGCTTAAATATATTTTTATAATCTTAACTTGATCAAAATGTTTAAAAAGATAGTTCACAATCATGTTTTTACAAGATAATTTACGGGGGATACTTTAAAAACTAATGAAATATGAGGTTTTTTATCTTTTTAATTATGATCTTTAGTCACTATTTTATCATATCTCACAAAATACTATTGATTTGATTATCAAAAAATATGCTTAAATAGCATTCCATGGACATGTGATTTACTTAAAATGATCAAGATATGAAATAGTTATAATTTTTTCAATTTGAATCTAGATATTAATTTTTTACATTTCAATCTTTTTTTACCTTTACTCATTATTTTAATTATATCTAAAAAATTATAAAGATATGAGCATGAAACTATTTTTATATGAAAATAGACTCAAAAAGATTCCATGAATAAGTCATTTACTTAAAATGATCAAAATATAAAAAAGTTATGAATTTTATAATCAAAGTCTCAAAATTAAATTTTTACAATTAATTTTTTCTAACATTTGCTTATTATTTTGAACATATTTTAAAAAATCACATTAGATATGGGTACGAAACTAATTTCATGTGAAAATAGACTCAAATACCTTTCCAATAATAGGTCATTTACTCAAAACAGACTTAAAATAAAGAAATTATGACCTTTTAAAGCTGAGTCCATAATTTTATCTTTGTAAATTGATTAACCAATTAATTCTTGACAAGTAGAGATGAAAATTTTGATCAAAATCAATTATCCAATCGATTTTAACTATTTTAATGCTCGTATAATGGCTATAAATAGCTAGTTTTCATTACCAGCTGCCCTAAATGACTATAATATTCAATAAGCTTTCTATTTAAGTTAAGAAACATCAAATACAATTAGGAAAATGCTTGAACTTCATCTTTTAACATTCTTTTACTTTTTCTTTCAACTAAATCATGAATTGAGTTCTCTATTTAAAATTTCTTTATTCTAGAAACTTCATTTATTTCATTCACTCCATAAAAGAGTTTGTTTGAGTTGATATTCATCTTTTATCACTTTCTAATTGTAAAAGATGATGTATTCCTTAAAAAATCTCAAAGAGGGTGAGGTATCTCTTGTAAAAAGAAAATTTACTCAAGGAAGAGCAAAAGCATTGTATGGTTTCTTTAAGTGTCAGTTGAAACTTGAAAGGATAGTAGTTTGAAACACGAGCTTGAAAAGTTTGGAGAGTGAATGTACACCTTGGAGAGGATATTTAAGGAAGGAATCATTATAAATTCTTATGTTTAATCTCTTCACTTTATCTTTTTATTTCTCTACATAATATTCTATTTTTATTGCCTTACATGCTCTATTTTGTTATTATTATTTGTTGAATATATTATGTTTGAATGCTTATGTTGATGCTTGAATAATTAAATGCTTAAAAGGGGTGTATATCTATCCATATACCTCTTAATGATTTGTCTATACATAGTTAATGAAATTATTAAATATATTATGCTTCAATATTGATCTTGATCCTTGAATAATTAAACAGTCAAAAAAAAAATTCATTTATATATTAACTTCTTGATTCTTTACCTATGCATAGTTGAATGAGTTGTTTTGTACAAGTGCATTGAATTATTATATATTTTGTGCAAACTTCTTCATTGAATTTTCTTAAATTTATTTCTTGATGATTTGTTTATGAATATTGGAATGAGTTAATTTGTACTAATTCTTTGAATTGTCATATCTTGAGTGCAAATATCTTTATAAAACTCTATTGAAATTATTTAAATTAAAATTATTCTCATGACTTTCCAAAATCAAAGGTTTTTCAAAAAGAATTTTAAAAATAATGAAAGTTTTAAAAACATTCAATTCACCCTCTCTTAGGTGTGGGTTGCCAAGGCCTGCATCCTTTATTAAAATTGACACATTTGATCTTCTTCTTTCCTAATATAAGCTCAATTGCAACCTTAAATGTCTTAAAAGCATCCAACAATTTACATTTTTCATTAAATAGCTCCACCCACTTGAATTTGGAATAGTTATATATGAAAATGATGAAGCACCTATAATCACTTATTGTAGTAGGTGTAATAGGACAACTAATGTTAGTCACGCACATTATTCCCTACTCTTCTTTCCCTTTTAGCCTTAGTAGGAAACTTTCCTTTTATGTAGTTTATGCATATGTCGAAGTGTGAAAAGTCTAAATCATGCAAAATGCCTTCCTTTCTTAATCTCTACATCTTATCTTTGGAAATATGTCCTAGATGTCTATGCTATAGCATTAAAGAGTTTTCACCCATTTTGTTTTCTTCTTCCTAATTGATGAATTAATCGAGTTAGCAAAACTAGGGTCCAATTTTATTTAAAATAAGGCATTAGATAATGTATTTGAACCAAGCACACCTAAATCATAAATCAAATTGAACTTTTGATTACCAAAATGATAGAAGTATTGCTCAAGATCCAACATAAGTGAAATTAGATTCTTCTCATGAAAAGTATATAAACAATACCCTTTAGTTCCAATACATGCCCAGTGGACAATATACTCTAATGAGTTCCATCTGCATCTTGTCGTCATTTCCAAATCTAATGATCAACGCACCATCCTTTGGCTTCTTCAAATTTCCCAATGCCTACAAAGAGTTCACTACATGAATTGTTGCATTAGTATCCAACCACGAAGTATTTGATAGAACATCAATAACATTTTACGCA
Source organism: Sindora glabra (assembly GCA_020226215.1). Taxonomy (NCBI): domain Eukaryota; kingdom Viridiplantae; phylum Streptophyta; class Magnoliopsida; order Fabales; family Fabaceae; genus Sindora; species Sindora glabra. The sequence goes on along the minus strand of CM035232.1, from coordinate 15,977,618 downwards.
AAGCACATTTGAGCTTGCTTCAATGATTCAATCTAGTCTTTATCATTTCCTTCATTCAACATTTTTACAAAATTTAGTTGCATAATGGTAGAAATTGAGGAAACTATATTAATTTGTTAACGCACATAATTATTTAAATCATGTTTATATTTTTCTCTTAAAATTAGCTATGTAATTATTTACAGTATTTTACTATAAGACTCAATAGCAAAAGAGTATTTAAAACTTTATAATATAACACAAGAATTAAATACCATATTCCTAATATTGATAGAGTGTTTAACATTTTAAAAACATAATACTTAATTCTACACTCATATTATTGTTAACAAATTATATTAATAATATAATACTAAAAGGATATTTAATATTACTAATATAGTACTCTTCTTAATATATATTAAGATAATTTAATTTTTAACTAAATTTTATGTAGCTGATCCCATAATAAGCAGATATATAATTACACCAAATTTAATTACATAATATGAGTCGTTAATAATTCATACATAAACATCCAAAATTGGTACACCATCCAAACAGTGTCAAATATTGCTATAACAAATACGTGCAGTGGCAAATAATATAGGAATTATATTGTAAAAATTTTGGATGATATTAATATCATTTGATAATCCAAAAAGTTAGTACAAAAATTAATTAAACAATTATTTTCCAAAAATTATGGAAAAATACTTGAAATTATGGTCTCAAAGAACGGACACCAACAGTGTTATCACTGTCATGAAAAATCATTAGAATGGTGGCGTGTGAACCCCACACATCGCTTTGGACGAAATTATAGAATTTCACCTTCATCTTCATGCTGGGTCTTCAACAAGGTTGCCTGCTTTGATTTACAACCCAATTGCAGCCGAAATTAAATTTAGTCAACATTTCACTATTTTAACACAATCTTCACACCCAACGATCCAATGCAAATCCAGTTTTACAATTAATCCACTTAAAATTTTTGATAAAAACTGGAAAAAAATTAAATTTGAAAAGCCAAAAATTCGATACCAAATCCATGTTCATTCCAAAAAAATATTTTTATGGAAAAAATTTGAGAAATGGTTTCTTTCCCAAAAAATTGCCCGTAATCCTAGCTTTTCGCAGCAAGTAGTTTCGTAATTTTTTTTATAAAAAATTATCAGAAAGTTGTTGCATTCTTCGTCTTCATGAAACTATTATGCACTTTCGAGATACCAAAACAAAAGTGTGCGCTATAACGGGGTAAAATACCGAATTACACAAATTTTCAAAATAATTTACCGTTTTACGATAGTTTGAAAATATTTTACCAAAATACGCAGGGCGCCATTCAAAATGACGCCCGAAGAGGTTGGAGGCGCCATTCAAAATGGCGTCCTCCCCCTTGGAGGCGCCTTTTGAGGTAGCGCCCTCCATGCGGGAGGCGCCATTCAAACTGGCGCCCTCCGTATGGAAGGCACCCTGGGCGCCAAGTTTGAATTTTGAATTTGGGAGGCGCCATTTCATCAGGCGCCTCCCCCCTTATTTATACCCCCACTCGTCGTCCCCCTCTCACCCTGAAACCATTTTGCAGCCGCCCCTCCTCACTCAAATCCTCTCACTGAGAAACCATTTCGCAAGCGCTCTGCTTCTCTTCCTTGTTTGCAAAACTTGCAGCCGCAGTTCGTTCATAAATCATCATTCGTTCTTTATTTTGTGCATTTTATTCAGAAGCATTTTTTGCTTTGGAGCAAATCTGATCCCAGTCAATTCTTGTTTGGTTAGTATATTTATAATTTTTTTTATTATGTTATATTTTTTTAAATTAATTATTATGATTTATGATATGAAATGATGATTTAGGAGTTAGAAAGAAATTTCTGTTATAATTTATAAATTTTATTTGCTTAATTTTTGATAATTTTTGTATTTATATTATAATATTTAATTTATGTTAATTATTATGATTTATGATGTGAAATGGTGATCTAGGATTTAGAAAAGATTTATACAAATTTATATGATATGTGATAGTTTATATTTTTTACTGGTTAGTATTTTTATAATTTCTGTATGTATATTATAATTTATATTTCATGTTAATTATTATGATTTATGATGGAAAATGATGATCTAGGATTTAAAAAAAATTATATAAATATATGTGGTATGTGATAGTTTGTGATTTTTACTGATTAGTATTTGTAGATTTTTTACATTTATATTATAATTTTTAATTTATTTTGATTATTATGACTTATAATTTGAAGTGATGATCTAGGATTTAGAAAAAATTGAAACTTTAACATATTATATTTTTTAGAAAACTAACATGTTATTAACAATATTTTATAATTTATGGCAATATTTTAAGTGAATTGAAGCTTTAATATACTTTTTTTTAACAAAAATAAATAATTTCATATTATAATCTATAGAAAAAAGTTAGTGATTGAATTAAATATTATTTGTATAAATATCTTTAAATTTTTGTTAATGATAATTTTTAAATAGTATATTTAAAATTTAAAATATACTATTTATGAAATTTATATATACTATTATTTATATAAATATCTTTATTCTTCATTTCATGTACCTTGCAGATGATTTTCTTCTTTATTTCTTCAATCATTGTATTAAAAGTTGAAATGGAATATGTTGAATAATATTAATTAAAATTAATATCATATTTTTGACATAAAATTATTTTTAATGATCAAATATGTTTTTTTGAAAAATTCATGTTATGAAAAACGTTGATTGAAATAACTAACTATATATTTTAGTTTTAATGAGATGAGTTAAGAATAAAAATTAATTATCTTTTAAAATTCATTAATATTTTCTTGATATAAAAATTCGAACAATATATTTTAAATTGAATATACATCAATAAAATTTTATATATATTATTATTTTTATTCCTTTAATATATTATCTTACAGAATATATTTAATTTAGCGTGATTGTTGCATAATTTTTTAATTGACACAATAATATCTAATAATTTTTACTTAGAGATTGAAGTTATTAAATTATCTAACAAATTTTTCTTTCATACAGAGGTTTTTTTCTGTTTACTTCTCCGAATACTTACCGGTTAGTATTTTTAGGAATTTTATGCTTATACTATAATTTTTATATAGTTATAGTGAAAATATTTTTTATATCGGTAGAGAAATTTATTTAGAATATTATGATGTTAATAATATAGATTTATTTATTTTATATTGATTGTTATGATTTATGATGTGAAATTATGATTTAAGATGTGAAGTTATGATTTATGAAAATTTCGTAGGACTTTATATGTAATGTGATAGGTTGTGCTATTAAAAGAATAACAAACGAGATAAAGAAGGATATCGTAATATAGGTCTTACGACCTGGGTGAAAGTTATATTTAGAGAACTTTTTCATGTGAAATCTTAATATATCATAAGAGAGGTACTAAAAAAGATCCTGGGAAATGTGAATTTAACCAAAAGCCTTAAGAAAGTAGGATATTGTTATTGCAAATTTGGACTTTTTTGCATTTAAATAGTAGATATTCTAAATGGAAGAATAGAAAACGTACCTGAAAAAAATATAGGTATCCTTGGTTTATTTAGGAAGAATTTAAATATATATGGAGGTATTGGCAGTAATAATGTGTACATAATTTTGGTTGCTATTTGGTAGTAGGTGTGAACGGTAAAAAAAAGCCGTAAAAATAAGAAAGATAGTGTATTTGATTGGCTAACTAATTTAATTAGTATAATTTGTACAAAATCACTAAGAAAAATGCTAATTGAAAGAGATAAACAAAACCATAGATAAAATTATTGAACCTAATTTTATATTAGTTTTGGAAAAGAAATAACATTAGCTTGGTAGAAAAAATAATCCTATTATTACGTAGAATTAACAGAATACCTTGCAAAATAGTAATACATCGCGTTCATTTTTAATTGTAGTATTAAATACTAGTATACTCATTTACGAGAACAAAATTTGTATATGAGACTATCTGTCAGTTGTGCGGGTGCAACGAGTATTGTGCAGCTAAAAGTAAGAAGATGAAGAAAAGTTTAATTGCGTTTATATATTCAAACGGTACAATTGTTGAGGGATCAATGGGGATAATGTACGATGGACCTCCCCCAAAGGCATTGAAATTAAGAGGATGCAGCACTATGGATGTTTTGCGGGAGAGAATTCATGCCCTACTGAAGCTTCACGAAAATCAGGCTGTGGGGAAGATTGTTTACAGGTTTCCACAGCATCAAACAGAGGCTCAGTACATGGCATACGAATTGGACGATGATGAAGACTTGGCATGTGCGATAGCAAGCTACGAACAACATCCGACGATGACAGCCATGGAATTGTACGTGGATGTGATCACATCCGAATTGCACGCTGCCAACCTTGGTTTTGATGAAAGAGTTCCAGGAACTGCACCACCCGTGGATCCAGCGACTTATGTCAACACTGGTTGTTCGATGGTGCGGGAAGGCCCTCCTTACACAGGTGGATTTGAGTTTCACATTTCTGATGGTCATACTCCTGCGTTGGACTCATCTGTTGTAGGTGTTTTCCCAGTAAATGCACCACATACCTTGATAGGTTCATCAAGTGCCTTGCCGGTCGTACAGGAAGAATCTATCGATCCCGTATTAATGGATGCCCACCTAGAGTCTGGCTTTGAAGACGATGAGGTGTCCTGCAGTAGTGGTGACAATCGTGACACTGATGACGAAGAACGTGCGACTACACATGGAGACAGTGTACCCACGCGGTGTGTGAGGAGTGGTAATGCTGCACAAACATCATATGGTGTCCCCCAAGCTGCTGTCTTCTCTCACATTGATTGGGATGCCATACGGAATCCAAATGAATTTTCAGAAATAATGAAACCAACCTATGATTATGATATGGAGGACTTACAGGTTCGGCAAGAGTTCGATTGTAAGGAGACTTTCATTGCTGCAACCAAGCATTACCACATCAGAAGGCACCACAGTTATTACGTGGAGGAGTCGGATACCAGAAGATTAAGCGTGAAGTGTGATAAATTTGGGGACCAATGCAATTTCCACCTCAAAACGGCGAAACTGAAGAATTGTAACACTTGGACCATAACTAGATTTTCAGGGCCCCACACATGTGTTAATGCCAATTTAACACAGGACCACAAGTCTCTAGACTCCGAGTACATCAGTTCCCTGATACTGGAGATGATTAAAATGAAGCAAGATGTTCCAATCTCGCTTATACAAGAGAGGGTGGAAGGCATGTACGGGTACAAGATTTCGTACAGGAAAGCATGGAAGGCGAAACAAAAGGCAATTGTCAAGGTGTACGGTGATTGGGATAAATCGTATGAAGTGCTCCCCAAATGGCTGGACATTTTAGGCTACTGTGACCAGGCGCTGTTCAAGTTGGAGTCCCAAGAATTTGTCACAGTTGACAATCGTGTCGATCCGCAGAAACATGTTTTCAATTGAGTTTTCTGGGCTTTCAAGCCATGCATTGCCGCATTTCCATACTGCAAGCAATTCATACAAGTTAATGGCACGTATCTGTATGGCAAGTTCAGGGGCGTGCTACTGATTGCTGCAACCTAGGACGGTAACAAATGCCCCGTTCCTCTTGCCTTTACCATTGTTGACAGGGAGAACTATGAAAACTGGAGTTAGTTTTTGGCATTACTACGGGTAAATGTCATGAACAAGCAAGGAATATGCTTGATATCAGATCGGCACCGAGCTATAAAGATGCTGTAGCCACCGAAAGCCTGGGGTGGCAGCCTACTTATGCTTATCACCGGTATTGTATCAGACATATCGCCAGCAACGTTCGTAAGAAGTGCAGGGATGACAATGTGAGGAAAGCTGTCCTTAAGATTGGTATGTGTTATAGCATAATTTCTTTGTTGAACCTTTCATCTATAAGTTTGTGCACTTGGTAGTTCAACGCGGTTAACCTATTTGTCTCCTTCTGTTCAGCGTAGAGCCCAATTGGGAAAAGGCCATGCAGAGATTGGACAATCTTAGCAAAGTCAATGAGGAGATCCACAAGAAGTTGACCGCTATTCCGAACGAGAAGTGGATGCTTGCTTATGACGAAGGCAGAAGATATGGTCATATGACGACTAACATTGTAGAGTGCATTAATGGCCTCTTCAAAGGATTGAGGAAGCTGCCAATCATAGGCCTTGTCCAATAAACATACTATAGATGTGTCAAGTACTTTGTGGAAAGGGCAAAAGAAGCACACGCTGACCTACAACAAGGTCACAGATACGCAAGCAGATTCAGACAAGAGCTTGCAACTATCCAGTCACGTGCTTCTTCTTACCATGTTCATGCTTATAATAGACAAGGGACTAGGTTTGAGGTGGTAGAGGGCCCTAATATGGCCAGGGGGTCATGTGGAAAGGTCGTCCAAGTGTTATTAGACAAAGGGCAATGTGAATGTGGACAACTCCAAGCATATAGGTATCCTTGCGCTCATATTATTGCTACTTGTGCCTCAATCAACATATCCTGGGAACCATATGTCGATGCTGTATACAGACTTGACACACTACTGAATTGCTACAAATCTGAGTGGTGGCCTATCGAGGAGTGGTCGCAATGGAATAACCTACCACCATTTCCTCTGCTAGTTCCAAATTATGGAAGATTACGTGCAAGGGGACGACCAAAGTCGACCCGGATCAGAAATGAGATGGATTGGCCTCAGGAAAGCGGTGTAAAGTAAAAATACGGTCATTGTAAGATGGAATGACACAATCGTAGGCGTTGCCCACTGCTACATAGGGAGGAAGGCCTTTCTACACCTTGATTTTTATTATTTACTTTCGCATGTATGCTTCAAAGTATGTTAACCAATATCATAAGTGTAACGGTCGCACACTGTATTTTTTTTACGGTTGTAAAATTGCACATCATTATGTATATATATGTTACCCCATTACTAGTAATGTGAGCTTTTTTATTTTTTACATTTTATGATATTATTTATATACATTGCACCTTAAATTTAAGATATATTATTTGTACTTAAATTGGACAACATCATTAAGTTAGTGTGTGTTTAAGTTTCATTCTAATGCAATGCTTGTCGTGTCAGATGGCATCCATATCCCGACACGTTGATCTTGGACCACGGGATCCTTCGTTGCTGACCGCTCAGGCCTCACACATATCCCAGTCGATTTGGGCAGGCCATGTATGGAAATAGTTATACCTTAATTAATCCGAGTATGAACTGTTTCTGAATTGTCAGACGTGATAATTGGTGTTGTTTTTTCTTTTGCAGCCTGACCGTGTGCTTAGGATTCGACGAGCTCATCACTACCATCACCAGCAGCCGCCAGAGTTGATTGTCCCCTTTCTACGAGAGGCAGGCTTTTACGGCTTGGCGATGTGCGAGTTTGTGTCGATCGACCATCAGCTGATCAGTGCTCTTGTAGAGAGGTGGAGGCCGGAGACGCACACCTTTCACATGCCGCAGGGAGAGACGACTATTACCCTGCAGGATGTTGCTTTTCAGCTCGGCTTACCCATTGACGGTCGAGTAGTGACGGGGCCCACTGTGTGGGGATGGGGAGCCCTGATAGAGGAGTACTTGGGACTCCAGTTACCGGTGGATGAGAATGTCATCCGAGGGGGGCGACTGAGGATAAGTTGGTTGGAGAGGCATTTCACTCATCTTCCAGATGATGCGGATGAGGTGACAGTGCAGAGATTCGCCCGAGCTTACATTTTACGACTCATCGGTGGGACGTTATTTCCAGACCATTCCAGCACATATGTCCACCTCATGCACTTACCCTTGATCGGACACTTACATGAGGCTGGGACTTATAGTTGGGGGTCTGCTTGCCTGGCCTACCTGTACAGAGAGTTCTGCAAGGCCACCACTCCGGATTACCGGGAGATTGGAGGTTGTTGCCTACTACTGCAACTCTGGGCTTGGGATAGATTTCCCACTATCGCCCCCGCGATAGCGGTTTTAGACATACCAGAGAGGGATGCAGGGATTGGCCCCTTAGCGCGCAGGTTAGAAAATTTTTCAACTTTCACTTATAATTAAGTTTACTACGAAGTTGTTTAACTTTATTATTGAACCTGGCAGGTGGCACTATCAGAAGACGTTCCAGGATAGTCCGGCATACAGCCACCCCATTACAGATACGTACTGGACCATCTTCGACTTGACCAGGTACGTAGGGGATAATGGATTTCTTTATTTTAGGGCTTTGTCCATTCCAATATCATATTTAAATGACAACCTAAATTTGCAACTGCAGATCGCCTGAATCCCATACACTGAGGAGGTCACCACATCACTGCCTCAGTACTGCTTTGACCGGAGTGACACGTGGACAGCAGTGATGCCGCTCATTCACTTTCAGATTATCGAGTGGCACTAGCCTGATAGGGTTTTGCGGCAGTTTGGACTACGTCAGGCTATTCCAGAGCCACCGAAACAGGTGGCGGAGGTCCACTGCCTTCACTTGTCCGGTCGGCATGACGAGGAGTGGCACATCCGCCATCAGCCGTATATTGCACTCTGGGATATCCGGCGAGACTTGTGCGTTACCGCCGAGCCGACGACACGCCTAGTTTTGGGACCACGTTCCGATTACATGACATGGTACAGATGGGTTACCAGGCGATGTATTACACCTGTCGGGGGAGCGCTAGACCTTGTGGTAATATTGCGTGCTAGTTTTTTGTATTTAATTTTCTTTAAATGCATTAGTATTATAACTAACTTTAATGTCAAAAATTTGCACAGGTAGATGAGGTTTCCTCACTACAGGACTTCACTACCCCTGAAGGGCAGGCTGTGTTCACCTTCAATGCGCTTAGATCAGCGACGGAGTCCATCCTTCATGCGATTCAGCAGGTTGATCATGTGATTATTGACTCACATGCGGAGCCAGCTCCCCAGGCCCATCATATCCCAGACCCTGCGGAGGGCGACCATGATCAGCCTCGCTCTCGTCGACGACGTCGCTCTGCTCCACGGCATACGTCGCAGGCTGATGTTCCGTCCGCTTCGACAGTACAGTAGATTCCACCTTCGACTGCCCAGGAGACCATGACAATGATGCCTGATGTTACTGTCCCATCTCATGTGTACCCTACTACACCTGATGATCCTTCATCCTCCACCATGTTCCCGGCCGCACTATATGGGCCGTCGTCATCAGAGATGTACCAGCTCCCTCCTAGTGTTCCATCCTCATTCCAAGCATTTCCACACGTACCAGGAGTTTCATCTGCATTCTATGCCTTTCCTTTCGATGATGCTGGTCCATCGCAGCCATATCGTCCTGTATTTGATTAGCATACTCAGGATCAGGGATTAGCACATGGTGGCATGATGACAGATGACTCAGAGCTTGTAGATAGAGGTAGAGGTGGAGGCAGAGCGGGAGCCAAGGGTAGAGGCAGAGTGGGAGCTGGAGGTAGAGCAGACACAGACACCGGGGATGTGACTCCTAAGCCTGCACAGAGGGTTAGTAGATACGGCCGCCACATTACCAATCCTGGATGTGGGACTGGACATCACTTACGTAGACATTAGCTTTGTTTTCTATGTTTTTTGTATATTTATGTACATTTTTCTTACTACTTTATTGCCAGACATCAACATTTAGGATGATTTTACTACTTTATTGCCAAACATTAACATTTAAGATGATTTTAATTACTACAACATTTTTAATTGCTTGCGTAGGAACAATTACAAATAATAATAAATTTCAAAATCATTGCAATATTTAGTTTTTTTGTAAAAAATGATGACAAGGACATCTCCCAAATATAATAACTAATATTATTAATTATCATACTTTCACAACTGTTATAATTATCTACTCAGTTAAAATACCAAAATACGTTTATTTCATAAACTATTTTCCACTTTACCGCAGTTTCAGAATTATTTACCAAAATACGCAGGGCGCCAGACTGTTTGGCGTCATCGGCCGCGCTGAAGGCGCCATTCAACATGGCGCCTTTGTTGCAGTGAATTTCACTGCACGGGCTGGAAGGTGCCATTTCACTTGGCGCCTCCCCAGCAAACTTAAGTTTATAACTTAGGGAGTTGGGAGGCGCCAAGTGAAATGGCGCCTCCACAGCCCTATTTTATAAATTAATTATATTTTATAAATTTATATATTTATTTATATAATTTTTATTTCATTATTATTTATAATAAAATTATATAAATTTTAAAATATATTTGCAAATAAATTTATATAATTTTAAATAAATTTGTATAAAAAAATTTGTAAATAAATTATTATATACAAATTTATTTATATAAATTTTAAAATATATAAATTTTTTATATAAGGATTACTATCTTTTTAAATTATTAATAAAGTAATTTTTTTATATATAAATTTTAAAATATATAAAATTTTTTCAAGATTAAAATTATATAAATTTATAAAATTTAATTAAATTGTATAAATAATAATGAAATAAAAATTATATAAATAAATATATAAATTTATAAAATTTAATTAATTTATAAAATGGGGCTGTGGAGGCGCCATTTCACTTGACGCCTCGCAGCCCCCTAAGTTATAAACTTAAGTTTACTAGGGAGGTGCCAAGTGAAATGGCGCCTCCCAGCCCGCGCAGTGAAATTCACTGCAGCGAAGGTGCCATGTTGAATGGCGCCTTCAGCGCGGGCGATGACGCCAAACAGTCTGGCACCCTATGTATTTTGGTAAATAGTTCCGAAACTGCGGTAAAACAGAAAATAGTTTATGAAATAAACGTATTTTGGTATTTTAACCTATGTACTCTTTTTTTATTTACCGTGTAAAAGTAAATAAATAATATTAATTATGATACTTTCACAAAAATACAAGTCTCTTGGGTGCACAGTCGACACAGTCATCGGCTAATTAACTTAGAAATGAGGAGCGAGGGTGCCATAGGCCAAAGGTGCCATATCGCCTATCGTCCCTTCCCTTCAGCGCGAACGACACCATTTCGTCTAGCGTACCTCTACACGTCATTTGGCGTCTCTCCATCGCTGTGTGTATCTTCTGTGCTTATTTCGATAAAATGTTTCGAAGGAACGATGAAATGAATAATAGTTTCTTAAAAAATAATTAATCGGTACTTTTCCCTCTCATTGTCAAAATATTTTATCATTCTGACGAAATAAAAAATAACTAATTCATGTTACAATTTTGATTTCATTACAAAATGAAAAGATTATTGAAATGAAATAATCACATTTTTTAAAATTTTCAGCTATCTTCAACCTCGTCAGCTCGCATTTACTCTATTACAAAATAAAAAAAAATTATTGAGATAAATACAAAGTGACAAGAATATTATTGGAATAAATATAAAATAATAAAAATATATTTATTACATTATATTTCTTTTCATTTTTAACAATCTTCAACTTCGTATATAAAGAATATTACTGAATAATTCAATAAATTTACTTATGTGTAATAACATATTAAATAATTACTTGTAATAATATAATTCCAAGCGTTGAAAGTTTATAATTTCAAAAATTGATAAAAATTAAGTGTCATTACATCAAATTTTAAGAGACATTAATATAAATTATGTAATTATTCTTTATTGATCCTATATTTTTAAAATAATATTTAATTATTTACTAAATATTTATTATTTCTATTCATTATATTATTATCATTAACTACTTTCTTATTTAATTCCTATAATAAATTTATGTATTAGATATCAAAGTGGAGTTAACATATTTTTATATGACATCAAATATAATTATAAAATGAGAAATTTATTTTCAAAAATTTATTTTCAGTTACAATCATATATTATTTATTTTTATAATTTTTATTTTCAAATGATATCAAAATTAATTATTTTTAAAAAAGAAAAGTGGAAAAAATGGACTAAAGGCGTCACTTTGAATGGCGCCCTCAAACCCATGTGGTGCTATACCAAATAGCGCCTCCCGCCTCCGTGCGTAATTTGATAATAAATTTCGAAAAGACGGTAAAACGAAAATAAGTTTCGTAAAAAATATTAATTTGGTATTTTATCCGCTGTAACGTGTAGGGTTCATACTATATTGGACATATCTGAAAATTCCAAAAGCAAGGTTACACAACGCCGACTTGCAAAATTCGCCCCAGTGGATGAATTCATTTATATATTAAGAAAAAATATAACACCATATGAGGAAAAGATTTAAACATAACTTCTGGATCCATATATGTCACTCATATATACATTACTGAGGTTATTTGGAATTAAACACTTACGAATAATGCATGTGAACTGATTTTGTGTGTTAATTACTATAATATGCTTCTAGATGATATGCACACGATCTGGCCAGTGCTACAATATGCGTAGAAAACTCGATAGCATATAATTTGTACATCCTAATTACTAGAAATGCATGCAGACAATTCATAATATGCAAAAAGTATATGGAAAGTGGAGCCAACATAGAATTCATTCAGAAGATTTTTCAACAACAATTTTCTAGAAGATGTATGAAACGATATATAGTGCATTCAGAAAATTTATAAGTAACGACATATTATTTTACTGTCAGCATTTTCCAGAAAACATTACAATAACAAAAATATTATGCTTGATCCACATAGGCCAAACGATAGATTCATAGCATACTGACTCATTGAATCAATAGTAAAACAGGACAATCAACCAAATCTACATATTTAATTAATCATAATTGACTGACTCTAATACCAGTTATTAAATAAATTAAGAATTCTCATCAATCCGTATCAATCAATTATATGCTCACTTGGTATCATTAAATTACAGAGAACAATAATGAGAGCAGAGTGAGAGAATTTAACTTTTATTGTTCACCCCATTTTAGCATTTAATCCATCTTTTCATGTAGTGTTACGCTCTAATCTTCTAGATCACAATCAATTTCTTGAATTAAAATCAATCTTTTAAAATATGAATAAATTCCAGATAGAATCACTCTTTCTACTCAATCTAGAACTCTTTAGAAAATGCATTTTTACTAGTTTTAATAGAAAAAATATAGTCTGTATGTAGATAAAAAAATTAAAAACTCATCTTATAACGTGAGTTAGATCATAATCTTATTCACTATAGGATCTATACTCATTAACCGAAATTGGGCATAAATACTAATAAAAACTCAGTGCATTACATCATTGACATTAATGATATTCACACTAAGTTATATTTGTAAATTATGGGAGGTCTAAAATTAGTAATTCTAACGAAAATTTGAACCAAAACTCTATTGGAATATGTCAAGGATAAAGGTAGATTCAGGGTTTCAGTCAAAAGTCACGTGTAAAAGTGAGAGTGAGAAGATCTGCCAAGTGAAGGACAGAGTGAAGAAAAGAGACTTTTGCTATTACTGTTGTATTTAGTGGTCAGTTATGGACGTTATATGATTTCTTAACGGCAGCGTCGTTTCCTGAATCTGCAGCTTGCTTATGAAACCAAACTCTCGTGAATTTAACGGGGCTGAATTGGACCAGAAATCTACCCCACCGCCCATACCCTGTTCCTTCTTGTGGAAAGAAGAAGAAAAGCTCTCTCCTTTCCACTTTTTCTGTTTTGATAGGTTTTTTGGCCATTATAGGATGCCGGCATTCTTGCAATTACCATACCACATATATAATTACAAGTTATATCATCCATCATATTACTATAAACACATTATTATTATTATTATTATTATTATTATTATTATTATTATTTTCATATATAGTAGTAACTATTTAATTACCTACTCAACTATCTTCAACTGAGGACTACTATATAAAGTCTAGCTTTGCCCTCTAACGAGGCTGACTTTCTTGCTATCAGATTTTTATCGAAGTGTTTTACGGGGACTTGACTTCAATCACATTCTACCTATTTTGCAGGTAATGGAAGGTTCGCAAGCTCTACATTCGAAGATGATCCAGCTTGACAAATTCAAGTGAAGCAAGTATATATATATGCAACTAATTAATTCTGCTTGACTTAGAGGTTTGTTATTGACATAAACCTTCTCCTCGGACTATCACATATTCCATTGGACATAAGTACTAATCCTAGCCCTACTAACATCCCCCTCTCCTATTGCCAGAGACACAGATACACTCAGACTTATTCAATTCATTCGGATGCGTACAGCCGCTTGGACATCTTTAAGTCGCATGGGCAAAGGCACTTTTTGCTGCATGGATACCTTAACCGCTTGGACATATAGACTTACGTCTGCTTAAAAGATTGGCTCTCACACTTACATCTTTCCGATAAATAATTAGTTAGTCCTTCATCTAGAGTTAAGATACTATTCATTATGCATTGAGACTTCTCACTAAAGACCAGTTACTTAAAAATTTTGTCAATTATTATTAACAGGTTGCTATCTTATATATATTGGTAGGTTGAAATTTTGAATCCTCCTTCGATAACGAGAACAGGTTCAGTGTTTTAATGCTCCAACCTTCCAAGTTCCAATAAGTAATTTTAACTTTGATGAATTAAACTTCTAAATCTTAATTTCATCTATGTTTCTAGGTGATATTTTTTTCATTTCTAAGTTTGTCGGTAAATGAAACACAGTACTTTTTAAAGTTTGTATATAAAAAAAATTAGAGCCCACTATAGGGGTTGTGACAGAGAAATGAGAGTTGATCCATGGCTTCATGCACAAAGTTGGGTCAAATCATGTGAAAACTGAAAAAACTGGATTTGCACCCTATGCCTATATTACGTGCGATTTGGTGCAAATGTTCAATTTTACTCCCTTAATCCTTCCTTTACCTTTAATTTCTTCTCTTTCCTCTTTTTTCATTGTACTTGCTGTGGTTCTCCTAAATTTGTGATTGCACACACTCCATCTGAATCCTAACGGCATTTTGAGAACAGAAACAATCTTAAGTACAATGCTACATACGCCTTATAAAGGCTCACTCTCAGTTCAGGTTATGATCAAATTTTCTTGTTAATCATTTTCAATGAACACTATACAATATTTTCAGTGAAAAAATGACTTTGAGGAGAATAGTAATGTGCACTGATCTTCCATTGAAATACAATACTTAATTCTGGATATAAATGGGTCATATATATAACTTCACATATATGATGCAAATGCAAAAAAGTGGATCGATATGAACCAATTTGGTGGTAGAATGATAAAAAAAAGGCATTGCCTTATAGATTGCTAGGCTTGCAGTAGTGATGTCTCAAGATGGCATACTCTGATGGTAATGAATGCTCCCGAACGGTGATCTCCACGACTTCAGGTTGCATATGCAATGAACAAAGGACAGTCTAGTTAATAGACACATATAGCACAAATAGATACTCGGCAGAAAGCCACAGCAAGATTGTTAGAAGCAATACCAGCTGCGTCTTGTGTGTGTTCGAGGGAGTAAGGTTGTTAAATTATGAATGGAATCATGAATTGTAAGATTCCTGATCAAGATATTTAAAATTGTTGTGATGAAAAGGAGTATTAAAGGGATTCAGATTTTATTCTATTGAAAATGCACAGTTGCGATATTTATAGATAAAAAAAGAATTCAAGAAACACATTTATTTAATAAATCATAACAAATTATTAAATGGTAATTTTTAGATTTTATGACTTACATTTTATTAATTTCATAATAGATAGATTATTAATTTCATCACCGATAAACTATTAACTTTATAATTAAGGGATAATTAACTTCTCTTGAAAATTAAAGAGATATGTAAAAATTATAAAATTAATATTTCCAATGAAAGTAACTCAATATTATATGCATATACAACTAACCAAATAACTAAGAAGTAAAAAAAATATTTAAATAATATTAAAATAATAAAGCATGTAAATGTATAACAAAATAATCAAATAATGCTTCCTAAACATATAAATAATATTATTATAACAAAAACAAAGGAAAACAAGGTATGAAAAGTTAAGTTTTTTAAAATTTGAGTTGATCATTGCAAGTTGACCGGAAATGCAATAGTAGTCAGAATCAGATATCATGTTACAATCTCACTAGAACCCAGAATCAGATGTACCACACATAGTTGTGCTAAGATTTTGATGACTACCTATAAGAGAGAGGGAGAAGGAAAAGAGAAAGCACTTCCAGTTTCAAAAATATATCAGATATCACATATTGCATACCTCTTTCTTAAGGAGGCAAAACCCTTCAAACGGGAAGAAAGGGAAAAAATCATATATCTACCTGTGCTCCAATTGAAGAGATAAAAATTGAGCTATGTAAATACATGTTAATATGAACAATTTCAGGATTAGGCAAAATAGGAGAGATAAGATAGTGGAGATGAAGTAATAAGAAACAGAATTATCAAAGGGAATAGTCTGCAATGATGAGGTGGGGGATGAGCAGGAAAGCAAGAAAGAACTGGTAAACTTAATAATTACTGAAAGTGATATTGGCGCGGCTCAATCTGAGATCGTATTTTACTGCTGCTCAATTTTCTAGCTTCCATGTAAAATTCCGTCTTCGGATTGAACCTCACCAACATCGCTTTCTTTCTTTAATTGCTTCCCGCATCCCAAACATCATCATTTCCTTACAGAAAAGCTATAGGCTACCAAGCATGCACACACAGAACCAATATTCCACCATGAATAAGACTTGATGGAAACTTCATGATCTTCTTATCAAAAAGGAGGGAAAAAAGGTGTATATATATCAATAGACAATATCCCACGAGGACCCATATCAAGCAAAACAACTTCAAAAAGCATGAATATGAAATATGAATATGGTGGAGTTAGAGGGTGATGTTTGGGAATGGGGACACCACTACGGTAATCGCAATTTAAATTAATCCTTCAATTTAGGTCGCTGTCAAGGCATTCTGGTGCAACTATATATATACTAGCAGCAGGGCTAAATGAAATACTAATAAAGTGGACAAGCACAAAACCCATAAACAGATTTATAATCCAAGCAAACTGAAAGTGGGATCTCCACAAACCGGCTAGCAAACACAAGGAAATCGACAAAAGACATTTGCCTTTGGTTATATCATCACCCCATGGTTTGGACATATTAATTGTAGTTGTAATTTACACTAAACACCGCTGATTTTCACGTTTGAATGGGTTTTTCTTTTCAACAATGTATGAGGTATTCAACTAACTAGGGTTTTCATGCACCTAACCAAAAGAAAATGAAGAGAAACACCTAGAGATGGCTTATATACGAGATATGTAACAAATTAAATGTGTATATTCATATAAGATGAAGAAGAACTGACAGAGAGTGATGGAAGAAGAGAGAGAAAGAGGATTGAAGGTGATGAAGATCAGTGAGTGAAGTGAGGAATGGATGAATTGAAGAGGACAGTGAATCTATGTATAATGGTAGGTTTTGCCTCGGGATGAGAAGAGAAGGAGAAGGTGAGTGGAATGATGTCGATGGGGAGCAACACTTACTTTAGGGTTTGCCATGCTTAGTTTGTACTCAATAAAAATCAAAGAGCTTTGCGCATGCACCTGAAATATTCTCCAAACACTTAGATAAAGAAAAATAGAAATGTAACAGACCCCAAACAACTCCTTTTGATATTGCACCCTTTCTTTCTAGCATTAATTATAGCTTTTAACCTGCAGGAACCTTTTTAAGATCATGCTTGCATTTGATTAATTATGCCTTTAGTTTGACAGAATAAGATAGTTGGCTTATATGTACCCTGTCTAAACAAATCATAATAAAAAGCATCCATCAATTAAGCTCATCAAATAGATATTTAAATTGTTAAATTAAACTTAATTTCATATTTCCTTCTTCTAATCATATATGTGTCTAATTTCTCGATCTTCTTGATTAAAACACATTTTGTAGCTAGAGAAATTAAGTTGCATGCCTAAATCTTGTATATGTTAAGGATTAATTAAGGATATGATTCTTCCATTGATCAGTCTCATATGTGGTACCTTGGTAGAGTCGACATGAATAAGTACATGGTAAGAATCTATATACAAAGTAATATTAAGATATAGAAGGATATAAAAGGAAGTGGTCAAAATGTGAGTTCGTGGGAAGAGAGAGAAATTGGAAACAAGAGTGCAGAATGTCAGCGAAGGGATTGTGTCTAGAAAGAAGTTTCGGAACGTTCAAAGTTTGCTATCTTTCACACAAAGACACAAACACACTAATACAGCAAATAGGCAAAATTGCCAACAACCAAAAGCGGAGACACCGGCGCCAAAGCAGCACTGCTTTGGGCCTGCATGAGGGGACACTCTCCTTGGTTTTGCTTACTTTTTATTTTTCCCCCCATTATTCTTTCTAATAGTGCTACATGCCCTACTACTAACGCCATTTAATATAACTCTTTAATATATATATATATATATATGACCATCAACTTTAACATAAACTCTTTTTAATATTAATATTATCATTATTGTTTTGATTTTCCTCCTTTAATGTTTTAAATTTGAATCAAAGCACTGCTGTGTATGTTTTATATAAAAAAAAAGTCTAATTCAAATAATAATGCCTTTATATTTTTGGGGCGTGTAGTTCAAAATGTGGAAATGACAAGAAAGTAAAACTAAATAAGAAGGAATAACGGACAGCTCTTTTTTTCTTTTTTTTTTGGCTGCTTGATTCAACCAAAGTGAAATTACACTATTTATATTTTTTTTTCTTACTTTTTAGTTCATTAGTTTAGCATTGATGACTGATAGTAGTGGCTGCCAACAACAACAACAATTGTGGTTGCTAGTGACAATAAAAATAATAGTGTAAAAGGAAAATAAATGATGGTGGTGGTAGTGGTAGAGGTGAGTGTTGATGCGTGATAGATATCATGGTAATTGATGATAAATAAATTAAATGATAAATAATAGTAATAGTTATAATAATAAGTGATGGGAGTGATGTATAATGAATGATGAGTAGTAATGAATTATATGTAATAAAAATCATGATAAGTGGGTTGTATATATATTGTGAAATGAGATAGATAGATAGTATATTAGTTTTAGTGAATAATTAATGTTCTATGAAACTTCAGTGAAAGAAGCATTCCAGATGAGTTAATTAAAAATAAATAACTGGAACGATTGTCACCATTAGTGAAAAAAAAAAAATCAATTGCCAGCCCCTTAAAATTTTCTAAAGGTTATGAATGATATTAGTGCAAGAAACATCGTTTTTAGTATTGGTTATATGTTAATTTTTAATCATGTTCCTCAGCTTGCAAGTGTAGAGGCTATTTGATATAAAATTTTGCTCCTTGTTTGAAGATTTTGGGAAGTGCAAAAGAGGCTTTTAAATAAAAGGACTCAAAGAATCCCCCCCCCCCCTCTCTGTCTCACTCATGATTTGGGGCGATAAGTTCGCGTGCCCACTACCCAAACAGATTCCCCCACGCCTTACACAACTCCATTTCTCACTTGTTCTTTCCCCACCAGATCCTAGGACTTTCTTCTTTCTCTTTCTTGGACCAAAGACTCTGAATGAATCACTGCAATTTGGGTCAAAAGCTCTCTCTTTCTCTTCTTTGGGGTTTTCATTTCCTCATCTTTATATTCTGGCCTCTCGTGCATCGTTGATGTTGCCCAACTGCAAAAGTGCAATATATGAAAACAGAAGTTCTCAAATGCAATGGTCAGATATCAGAAAATGCTGGTCTTTAAGGCTCTATGATCAAAAGGGTTACCCATTTTCTATACTTATGGCTGAGATTTCTTAAAGCTTAGCGGGGCATGTTGGCCCTCTTCTCATGAACAAAGCTAACATGCTTTCTTAACTACTGTTCAAGAGAATATTTTGAATGACTTTCTACTTGACATTTCCTACTTTTTTTATTTTTTTCAATGATGTTTTGGTCTTCTACATTTTCCCTTTTTTACTTTTAAATAATAAAAGTAGGAGCTCGTCGTTAAAAAAGAAAGAAGTGACGACCGGGGTTTTAAGTGGCGGGTTTGATATTTCAAAACCTAGCTAATGAATTGTGCGTTTCTTCTTAAATTAATCAATATTAATTAAGAAGCATCATTAAAATTCAGAGAGGTTTAGTAATTATGAGAAGAGATTGAAGATAGATCTTGTGCACAAATATTTTGGCATGAATAATGGAAGAAAAAATGATAAACTGACCTTTAAGAATGTGACGGGTATGTTTCAGTTATGCATGGCAATCAGTTCAAGCTCACTTGTCTGCTTGCGAAGACAATAAAGACTTCATCAACTCTTAAATTGTTCCCTCCTCTCTCTCTCTCTCTCACAGAATCTTCGCATAGAGACTATTCAAACATGCAAGCACGGCTCTTACCACCTAGAAGAACGTACTCTTCTACATATTTTCTCTTACTTTTCACCTATGTTTTGACCTGTGATTTGCAACTGTAGTATTGCGATTGTGCTAAGGCTTCAAAATCATAATTTTTCTCAAAGTTTAATCTGCAATGCCTAATTATTAATATTTATTCGTAATTTTATTAAACATAACATGATTTCAACTGCATGCTCAGCAACATAATCTTTACATCTTCAAGACCGAGGAGCGAGTCCTACTTATAAAATCGCTTTCAACGGCAACGGCCCCACGAAGAGAGTAAATTATGGTTGCCCACTCCTTTCTTTAAGATTGTAGATTATAAATACTTTTGAAATGCAAGATTTCTAACGTGCAGAGAGGGGAGAGTTGAGAGAGTGTGTATTTATTACTTTTATGGAAGTAATTTGAGATCCTTACAATTAACTTTTATTTTTTTATTTTTTTGATAAAATTGTTAAGAGTAAACAATATATATTTTATAAGATATTTTTTAGTATATTTGAGGTGTAAATTTAAGATTTATTGTAAAATTTGTATTCCCTCTCTTGATTCATTTCGGTGAATTTATATTTTGTTTTCATCTATAAAACAGAATAAAAGCCAAACCACATTAATTTTCTCGTGTCTAATTGATTTACTACATCTTTAGTAGATTTATGGCTAAATGCTTCCACAAACATCATTCAATTTTCCGAACAACTTACATACATATATATTAATAAAGAAATAACATACCACTTGTATTTGTAATTAGAAAAATAATACCTTAATATCTAGAGTAGTAATAATGGAAGAATTTATTTTCTCCAAACTTTTTATATTTAATACTAAACTTTATATATGAAATATTTTTATTATTTTATAATTATATTTAAAAAAATATTTTTCTTGGATGCACACAGAACCTTAGCTGAATTTTTTGATTTATACCATGTTATGTATACCGTGTGTGTATAAGAACATGTGAAGCATTTTATATATTAATCACACTGATATCGTAACTGCTCCGAAACCATCACCAGATACTGATGATAACAGTAGTTGCTCCTTGGGTATGCTAAATTCTGTTAAACATACAAATAGAACTTGTTTTAAAAATATGGAAGTAAAAGATATTTTCGGTTATGAATTTTCTGAATTACCCAAAAACTCCATCGTTTGTAATGGCTAGACTTCTTAGAATTAAACTTGAAACAGAGGGTATAATTAATGCACTCAATTTCGAAAAGAATGATCAATTAGTGTTACGGGAAATCAATGTCTTGTCTATTTCTTTTTGTGATCAAATCAAAGGTTTTTATTTTAAGAGGGGGGGGGGAGGATCAAGTTGCAAACCGACCCCCGTCAGTTTGATCTCCCAGGTAAACTGAATAATATTATGTCCTTTTCAACATTAAGAAAACAAAAAATGTAAAATGTTATAGGTATAAAAAATGGGAACTAGAATTAAATTTCAAATATTTTATATTAATGGAATTAAACTTTATAAATTTGCAATTCTATATTTCATGACAGGCCTTGATTTGCATTTATAATTCAATTCCAAATCTCATTTTAATACATACAAGATTGTTATTAAGAAAAGCATTCTGTCCTTTACATGAATTATAAAATATATATAATGAAGCTGTTGGTCGGCACAAGGAAAACAAGTAATGAGCACTGTTTCAAGTGAAAGATGACGAATTATTCATCGATTATTATCTGGTCGGTGCTTGTTTTTCAAAAGAATAGGGCAACAAAACAGCGACTTTTTATCTTTTTAGATATTTTGAAACAAATAGCCATTAGCATTCATGTACTGTCTTAGTCATCCCCTAAGCATATACATACATTAATGAAAAAGAAGGAAAAGGAAGTCATAGTTTAACTTCGAGAATTTGCCCTAGCTGTAATGAAATTAATCAGGCGAAACTTTAGCAATTCTTTAATAATATTTTATACTTTTGTATTAATTAATTCTGCTAGTTGATCCAATATTTATAGATTAATGGTTTACAAACAAGATTTGCATGAATTATCAACAAGATTTATGTCAGATTCTAATGTAGTTGAAGATATTTATTATTCAGAAGAAGATTAATTAAGTGATCACAAAGATATGAGTATAGTAGAAGCACCCTTGTCCCTTCTTTTCATACTGTATCCTGTCTGTAAGGGAAGGAATAAGACAAGAAAATGAGCAGTGATACACTACCACATACACCACTCCATTTTATTTACTATCTGGTGTCAAGAAAGTTATTTATTTTATTTAGAAACATTATTAACATAAATTACTTGTAATTTGTTAAGAAAGTTACTATCCAATTATATTGAATTTTAAGAAAGTTATGAATAGACCTTGTAAAGATTACTATCTATTAAAACATGACATGTGTTTAAGTGTAGGAGTATATTTATCCAAAGAAAATTAAACTTTTCTTCGGAATATATATCCAAAAAATGAGAAAAATTCAAAAGAGGCTTCACATGCAAAAATTCTGCTTGTTTTGATGTTTAATTCCACATATATAAACTATCACAGCAGAGGGCAGCTTTCACTTATCATTTTTTACCTGCCTTCATTTATGACTGGTGGTCCTTATTTTCCTTTGAGTTTGCAGCAGGCATAAAAGCTAGAACCAAGGAAACAAATTGATTGCCCTAGAATATTCAACTGGCAGCCAAAAAAGAGGTTTATTAAGAAATGACATACTCAAAATTAAGGAGAGCGCTTCAAAAAGACTGAAAACGAATTTATGTATGTTTACCAAATCAAATGGAAGTCCTCCAAAAATTGCCCAGCCCAGTGTAATAGTAAAAAGGTCCTGCCAAAATATCATGTAATTGTTTAGAAAAAATGCCATAAGGAAACTATGTAAAATCACCAGATGGTCACATATTTGGTGAAATGCCGCAGTAAGTTCAAATGCTACACTATTACAAGAAAAGAGTAATATGCAGATGTACATACAGTGGAACCTACAACTTTGTAACCTTCACAATCTGTCAATTCAATCTTGTGATTTTGTTTCTCTCTCGTTTTCAGAGACAAGGATAATCTAACATTTTAAGTGTCGAGTTGATAATGTCACTATGTAGAACTCACCAACTTGCAAATTTTAAATTATCAACGAAATTAATAGAATCACATATATAGTAATCACAGAAGATTTACTCTTATCAGTTCTCTAATTTCCAGAACAAGCCAAACAAAAACCTTTACTGACCTTCAAATTACCACAAATTGTTTGTGTAAGTGCCGAGTTGAGAGTTGTGTTTAGAAATACAAAGTAGTTTATAAAGAAAGCCATAACACAGGAAAGAAGCATCACAACCTGCAACATATACCAATAAAGCAAATATCAAATTATGCCATCGAGTTCTCAATCCGCAAATACAACATTAAAGAGACAGATACTCTGGATAGTGATGCCAAATCAAAGACTAATATATATTAAGAAAAAAAATGGTTTTGAGAGGCTAAATATATTGGAGAAAATATTAAAATTTTATAGAAAACTGTTAAAATTTGGAAACTTTTGATCAGAGGAGGGCTAAAGATAGCAATATATATTAGGTAAAATAATCTCATAATAATAGTTTAAACATGCAGCTAATCAATGCTCTCTTTATGGTAACCTCCGGAAAGAAGAAAGCACCTGAAATCCAGGGTAGAACAAATAGGGGAAGTTCAATGTTGCTCTTATGTCTCCACTTATCAATGACCACAACAGCAAAATGGGTCCACATATGATTCCTAATATTACATAAAATGAATATGAAGTTGAGAAAGTTTAATGAAATTGAACTTCATAAGATATTTTAAGATCACTTATCTTACCATTGCACCACATAAGACCAAAGCTATTAAGACCACAGGATTTACCTGCAATTGGTAGTAAATATATAATTTCAACAATAACGCTTTCTTTGCTATATATAGCTCCAACTATGAAAGACGCATGAGAAGAACTTAGAAAAACCTTATTACCAATGCGAGAAATAGAAGCAAGGTATACAGCTGTACTGATATTTGCTATGAAAACCACTAAATAGGCATAGCCATCAAATGCCAGGTCTCGCGCTCCAGCAACAATGGCACCAACTAGTATTATCCCCACACTGATAAATCCTTGTTTCCGTTAGGCAATGTTGCAAGAAAATGATATATATATATAAACACAAATTTAAGATTTTATATATTGTGGTTGCGATGTGATTTTGGTCATATTGTTGAAAATTACAGACTAATGTAAAAGACAACAGTTAATGCGATCCAAATTTAGTTCAAAATATTATTCCGACAACTGCAATATTATGACTGCATTATATGATGCGGTTCATAAATCTTCCCTTAATAATACTGAATTGTCACCTTGTACACACATACCTGCCAATGACATAAAGTGAATGTCTCTGGCCAGTCAAAAGATACTCCACAATCAGTGTAAAGACCACAGTAGTTCGCCTGAGGGTGGTGTACATGGGAACATTTATGCCACGCACAGCTTCCATAGTCACCACCTTTCACCAAATATCGGTAAGAATGTTAAGGGAGAAACTCGGCTCCTTCTTTCCCAAGAAAACGATGGAAAATCATTTCACATACTCACCATATACAGCAAATATGTCAAGGCTAGAGGAAGGGTGTGAACTAATGTCCTAAAGGATACAAGAGTTGCCCGGCTGTTAGAGTTGCTCGGTGGTTCAACCACTGTGAAGGAAATTATTTTCCAGCATTTCATCGCATAGAGGATCAAGCAGGAAGAAGCCAGCTAGAACAAACAGTGGATTTCAATTTTCAGCATGGAAAGCAATCATAATTTGCAAAATTTGAGGCCAAGCATAACTTTAGTCCCAAAAGCATCTGGAAAATGAACTACCTGCAATAGTGTGATGATATTTACACATGGGAAATCGTAAGAAGAGAGGGCTGCTTTGTTGAACATGACCAAGAGAACTGCAAAATGAAAGAAATTTCATGATAGTGACATTAAAAGATCTTCTGCTGTATCCTTAAACTGCTAATTAACAAAGTTGTTTTAAAATGGAATTAAATGACAAGTACTGCACACATGTAAAAAATAGTAAACAGTAATTCTAGCATAATTATATATAAAGACTGGAAATTAGAGTCATTAATTTCAAGAATCTCAACAATGATATAAATCATTCATATTTCAGTACATAATTTCCCTTTACAACCTTTTCAAAAAAAAACAAAGAACTATAATGCCATCAACATCTTTCAGAATTTCTTTATGAAAACTCTGCCATTAAACTAATGCTAAGTAAATTTACCATCAATGTTTTGAATTCTTGAAGTTGATATTTGTAAATCTATTTGAAATAAGGACCACAGCCATCAGTGGTCATGCTTACAAGATGTCGACTTCATAGCTTGCACTGTGTAACTTTTTTTCTGACAAATTGTGAATCACATCCTATAGCAGACAAACTTGCTACTGTTAATGTAACAAAAAGCAGCAAGATATGCTTCATCTCACTTCTGAAATCTTTCACATCAGGTCCCAACTCTCAGCTTGTAGAATTAAGAGGCATCCACTACTTTGATATCCTCATCTTCAACAATACTCCACTTACTCTCTACACTTGTCATGACAACTTTTCAACCAATCCATTTTTATAGCTCTTGGTTATTATTTTATGGCAAGTTTTCACATACTTTGACAGTTTGACTAATTCAATTGCAGCATTTCTAACTAATTAAAGTTGGATCTCTATTGACTCTTTACTTTCACTAAGTTGTCAAGCTTTGTTGTCTTCTACTCTATATCTCAAGTTCAAATTCTGCTGCAACCAAGCTCAAGAAGTTAAATGATTTATAAGCTCTCAAGAAAGCTGGTACCATGCCCCATTTTTGAAATGGAGTAATGTATCCTACTTTTAGACTTTCTTCTTACCAATAAAAAATGAGGCCTTTTATCATGGATCAGTGAGATTTATGAAAAAAATAAAAATTATTGTAGGCTTGACTCTAAGAAATAACTTTTGTACCTTGTGAAAATTGAAATGTGATTTAGGATTAATTAACCATTTCAGACTCCCATCTCAACTTCTAAGACGACTTTCAAGGTTAATTTTGAAGTAATCCTACCACAAGTTAAATAAAAGGTGTAAAATCCGAAGTTGCTATTTCCCATACCATTCACTCCCTCCCTTTTTTGTAGCAGGGTAATTCACAGATATCTTTGGAGTAACGGATAATTTATCATAAATTACACCGAAAACATAAAATCTTCAACTGAAATTGTGAATAATGCTCATATTTTTGCCCCATATCAATATAGTACCCAAAATATGAATTAAAAAGTAAAAACAAGCCATATGTACAGAACTAAACGTTGGAACTTCTAAATAATTAACCTTATATACTCCATGAGCTTAATTTTTCCAAGAGTTTGCCAACAGATAAAACTTTTGGACTTCTGAGAAGTTTAAAATATAAAAGATTGAAAGATAAAAACAACAATGCAGATAACAGGGAAGATGATGTTCATCTCAGAATAGAAACAAACCCGCGGAGGCCATATAAGACACAGCAGCGTAGGCTCCTCGTTTAGTCATGGCTGAACCTCCATGTTGGCCTTCTTCACTGAACCTGGGATCAGAAAGTGACAACCTCTGAGTTTTCTCGGACTCCATTGGCATTCACCCCTGTTTCTGTGTTCCTTTGTGACTCGGAGGAATTTTGAAACGGTGACGAGAATTGAGAAAAATTAAGAGAGGGGACTATTTTATTGCAGTTAAAGCTGGTCGTTAAATTATGAATCAAATCGCAAATAAAAAAGTAAGTTTTTTATCATAAATTAAATACAACCGTCTACCCTTAAAATAACTTAAATGTTATATGACAAATAGTTAATAGTTAATTTAGGGAAGGGGCTTTCGATCAATGACATATGATGTGTGGGAGAAACAACTCAAGACAAGCTATGTTAAGCCTGTTTCAAAAATTTTCAATTTATATTTGATCTGTGATTTATTTATAAATTAAAATTTTAATTTAAATTGACATATTTATATAATTTAAAATTCTGATTTAATTTATTAACTTATTTATGTTTGATTATTAAAAATTTTATAAAATATTAATAAATTTATAAATTAAAATATATATGTCATAAATAAGTTTTTTAGAAGCAAATCCTAAAAGGTATAAAAGGGCTTTGAGCCCTAAAATTTTTAAAATTATATATTAGTTTCATGCATTTATGTGAAGATATTTAAAAAAATATTTTTATATAAGTCATTGCCCCTTTCAAAATTTTTGCCCTCCATCAAAATATTAATTCAAGATCCATCATTGAAGCCTCTTAGTAAAAAGGCAAATAATAGTAGTTTTGTCAAAGAAATAATGTATTGAATAAAATTTTATTTCTACTTTTATCAAATTTTTAATAATTTAATGTAATAAATTATAATTATATTTATATAATATAAATTTAATATTCATTAGTTTTAAAACTTTGATAAGAGTGATAGCTGAGTTAAAAAGGGAAAACAATGCATAATGATAAAAAAAATAGCAACTATAACACAATTAACTAATTAATTTAAAAATATAAGATTAAAATAATATGTTAGTTAAATAGATTAGCGTAATAAATCAATAATCGAGTTTAAATACATAAGTTAAATCAAATTTTTAATAAATCAAATCATAAAATCGTTCATGAATAATTTAATTTATTTTCATTTCTATATATCATATTATTTAAATACTTTATTTTCTTTTTATTTTTTACATCATGGGGGCCTTGCATATAAAAACAATAATTATTGTGAGAATTTGATTTAAGTGGCACACAAACTTTTGCATCCTAAGGTTAATAAATTATCCACTCCATTTATTAGAAAAAAGATCAGAAAGATGATTTCTAATCATAAAATTAATATTATTATAATAAAATTAATAAAAAATATATTTAAAGTTAGATTTTACAAAATTTAACTTGATAACGCCTCACAATTAAGTTAGAAACTTAATAATTAGAAACAGTCAAATCTTAAAAATTATAGGATTTAAATTGTAAATTTGTAGCATCCATAGAATTTTAATTAAAATTTTATGTCGTAATATAATAATAATTTATTTATATGAACGAATAGAATTATTAGCTGACTAATTAAAATGGGTTAGCGTGAATTGAATGGCAAATCAGAAGATTCTAACCAGTAACAGCTGTACGGGTGATGAAAGATGGGAGTGGGAGAGAGAAAGTGGGGGGAGGGAATGTATTTAAGTGGCACAGCCTATGATTGCATTAACAATGAACACGTGGCGGCCAGAGGAAATGGTGGAGACATTGGTAGTATGGTCCCGTGGCCTAGGACAATCATCGGTCCAAATCCTTGCCTCTTCTCTGTCATGGTTACCTCGGCATTTGGCAATGAGTTTTGAATGCTTATTTCGTACTTATTGTGCTATTAAAAGTTTTAAAATATAAAGTGGTATAATAAATTTTAAAATTATTAAATTATATTTGTTGTGTTAAAAAGTTTAAATTTTAAGGTGATATAATAAATTTTAAAATTATTAAATTAAAATTTTTTATTATAATTATTTATTTTTAATAAATATAATTAAATCATTTTAATTTACTAATTTTTAAAATTATTATAATTTTAAATTTCTTAAAGTCTTATAAAATTCAATTACTTATTTAGATTTAGATTTAACTCTTTTTTGGTATAATTAAAAATAATATTTTAGTTTTATTTTTAAATAAATTTTTAAAATACTATTTAATTTTAAATAAAAGAAATTTTAATTCATTTATAATTTTTATTTTAATTAATATTTATATAATAATAAAATTTATCAAATTTAGGATGAATTTTATTAGAATTCATTCATTTGACTTAAAAATGTATTATATAAAAGTTTTACCCACTTTCTAGTATTGTATTTACAATGATATAATTAACATCTACTTTTTAATTGAATTATATATTTTTAATGCATTTTAAATGAAATCATTCATTTATAAATGAATTAAAATTATTATTTTTGAATAAAATTTGCAAATAACAAAATTTATCTATAAATAAATTAAAATTAATTTTATTAAAATGAAATGAAATTAATTCTTAAAAAATTGCATTCCAAACGAATCTTACCCCGTGTTTAGTAGCGGTGAAAATCAGGAAGAAAAAGTGTAATTAATTAGGAAAAAATGTAAGGAAAATTTGACTTTCTCTTGTTTAGCTGCAGAAGAGAAAAGAAAAGGAAAAGAAATTTTTGGAGAAAAAAATGGTGGGTTCCACGAATATTTTTTCACCCGCATGTATGAAAAGAAAACCAAAGAGAGAAGCTCAAATTCTCTCACTTTCCATTGACTACCTTTAGTTTACAAAGCTCCCAACCTTTTCACTCATGTAATTGAGTGATCACAACAACTACTAAAGGGCACTCACCAGATGAAACTACGTCGTTCGTTGTCAAAATAAGACCGATCAAGTATTGTTTGTGATTTGTTGTGATTTTTTTATGACTAACATGTCTAGTTGTTTGAAATAGGCAGTGGACAATATGTGAAATTGCTTTCAACCCAGCAATGTCACGTCACCATTAAATGAGTGGTTGGAATGGAAAAGCTCGACACTAGAGGAGGTAGGATTGCAATGTCATTCTACCAATCTACTGCTCGAAGTTCACAACTATAACTTACGATGCTCGATGCCATGGGTAGGTCTGTGTTAGCCATCTAGCTAAGTTAGGCAAAACTAACTCAAATTCTAATCTCGACCTAATTTGGATGGTTATTCAACCCAATATTCAAAAATTTTATTATTTATTTATTTTTATAATTTTAATGTTTATGTGACTTTTCCAATTGTATTTTTTTTTTTCATCTTCTTCCTATGTTATTGAACTGAACTTAGAAGATTGTTAAGATTGTGAGCATAATTTTTTTCCTATTCTTCCTCTGTTACATATGTATGTAGTGTAGAATGAATTTGAAGATTGTGAACATAAAATTATATAAGTGAAATGATAATTACAAGAAACTAACTTTTTTTATACATTATAAATACATACATACATACATACACATATATATATATATGTATATATGTATATCATATAATATATATATATATATATATATATATATGTATATATGTATATCATATATACATATATATATATATATATATATATATATATATATATATATATATATATATATATATATCATATACATTGAATTCCAAGAATGTGACTAGAAATTATGTATGAAAAATAATAATGGTAGGAAACTTCCATTAAATATACATACAATTTTTTATATAATAATTATATTTGGCTTCAAAATAAAATATTAGTAAAAAATAAATAATATAATTATAATAATTATAGTGCTTATAAAAACAAATATAAGTAAAACATATAATAAAAAAAATGTTTAATTATTTTTTATTTCAAGGATAAATAAATTTTACCAAATTAAAAGTTAAAAAGAAATTTACTTATAGGCTTGTAACATTTCTTTTTAAAAGAAATGAAATAAATTTTATTAACTAATAGTATTAACTTTTGTTTCATTTAAGTAATAATCATAAGAAGCTTAAATTTCTCATAAATTTTTATTTTCATTAAATATACATTACATACATATATTTATTATAGTCATATTGTTATGCTCTACCTTGAATCCTGAAATAAGAATCCTAGGAAACTTATATATATATATATATATATATATATATATATATATATATATATATATATATATATATATATATATATATATATATATATATATATATATGTATGTATGTATGTATGTATGTATAATACTGTCAAATAATCATTTCTTATTTCACATAATATTAAAATCCATTTAATTTTCTTCACGTCAAAGTATACAAAAGTAAAAGTAATTTCATTCACAAATGGTCATATTATTCATCATGCCACATTCATAAATTTGATGGATTGTGTTCTTTGATACAGATTACTCATTACAAAAGATGTTGTAGGGAACTATCATCACACAAAATGACTATTGATGTTGCACTCTTTTAAACTATGGTGAGTTAATTTATTATTATCTTTTTATCTTAAGACATTGATATGAAGCAATAACAATCAAATATATGGCCCAATTCTAGATGCTTTAGGTTTGAACTTCCTTTTTATCAATGTAACAAAAAAAATTATTCTACTTTATAGTTATAAGCTTGCATACTATTTCGCTTAAAGTAACTTCAAAGCTAGTCATCTTTGCTCGCTTTAGAATAAATTGATTTGCATATTATGCTTTTTATTCTCTAACGAATGCATGCATTTTTTTCTCATTAGATGATGTAACAAGCTTGCATGTATCCTAGTTAATTCAGTTGTGTGAATAAGTTAAGTGTCCATCATCCTTCGAAATATGTTTTAAGTCATAACATTAGTCAACCATCAATGATAAAGTCATAATATCAGCTAATTATCTTTTCATTTGTGAAAAATGTCAAAAAATTAACAATGGAATTGTTATGATATATTTCTCTACACCTATCATCCTCAACAATGTTAGTAAGTAAAAACAAGAACTATTTTATATTTCTTCAAGTAACTCTATAAATTATTTATTAATTACATGAAGTTATATATGCACAATATTTCTACATTCGATTAAGTAAATTATTAATTGCATGGCACTATACGCAATGTTTTGTAACTAAGTGAGTTATTGAACATAAAAATGCATCTTATTTTCAATTTCTTAAATATTAACTCTTTGTTACGGTATTATGAAAATGCAAACTTATGAGGAAAAGAAAGTGTAATAGAAAATTTAATGATTTGAACTATTGAATATACCTTTAAAATTTAGTTAATTTTTTTCTAAATGTTAATCAAATTCAATGCAAGCCCACGAGCAAGCATAAGATTGTAACACATGTGATTGGGATACTAGTCTGATATCATACTCTTTCTTAACTTCATTGCTATGGAAAAAAAATACAACTTATTTATTGTAATTTAAGTAAATAATAATTACTTTGTTAGAATATTTAACTTTCTAATAAAATTACCACTAATTAATTGTATATAATTTTCTCCCTAATGAAATAATTTTTTATTAAGTTTAATAGATTTGTAGTATGAATATTTAATTAATTGATATATATTAGGGAATCAAATATTTATTTAAAAAGTATTATTTGCCTTTATTTTGTGTGAGGCTACATTGCAGGATAAGTTTTAAACCAGAAATGATAATGGATGATTTCTTGAGATTATTTCATAAATATTTTAATTTTAAATCTTGATCATTAGTCTTTTAATATATTGAAGTACTATTTTATTAGTGGTGCACCGAAAAAATAGTTGTGTAGAAACATTGTATTGCAAATAAACACTATTATTAAAACTTATCATTGTATGATAAAAATAAACCAATCCAACAAAAAAATTCTTACACATGTATCTAATTAAATAATAATATAATTTTATATATTATTATTTAATTGTAATATTATATCTAAACTTAACTGTAATTAAAAATAATATATAATAAATTCTCTAAATTTAAATTGTTAAATTTTTATATACGATAATATTACAGTTAAAATTTATTATAGTTATGTACAATTATCATATTGTACAAGCTTTCTATATTAACATGTAATCTATTCAAGACAACATTTAGAATATTTTTAAAATCAACAAATACAAGTTTATATAAATATTATATAATATATTATCAATTATCATATAAATATTTGTAACTCCTTAAATGAGATTATTTAATATTATAGAAATAATAAATATGATATAAATATTTTTAAAATCCATTTTTAAAAAATGTAAATTTTTATATGTTTATTAAAATTAATAATAAAGCAAATATTAAATGTTTGGTTAATACTTGAGTTTTATAACTATTGCTATTCATGTATTAAAAAAAATCAACAAATACAAGCAGTTCTATCAAGTGTTGTCTACATGTGAGTTAATAAACATGTTAGTTTGAGTAGTTGAGAAGATCATATTGCATGCAGGTCTTTGACTCACTTCTTTTTGGGTGATTAAGTTTTTTACTCCCTTTAATGATATGATCTAATTGAGATAAATATAAATCAATTATAAAAAAAAAATACAGCATTCGATTGAAAAAATGATGAGCTGTTACATGACAGAAACATGTAAATTCAAAGAAATAAGAAATGAAATTTTTATTCTGTTTTATTTCATAAAAAATATTTTTTATGAAAAATTATTTAGGTATATTAATAAAGAAGAGATTTATTATAATTATAATTAAAACTAAATTTTAAATTTACAATAATAAAATAAAAAAATTAATTATTTTTATTTAAAAATTTAAGATAAAAATTACTTTGAAACGATAGGTTAAATATTTATTTATATTATTTTAACAAAACTTAAAAAATCTGTAGAAATCGTGAATATTATTTGAGCCAAATTAATAAAATATCACTTTATAAATAAATTATTCTGACATTATTGATAAGAGTGTCTATGATACATTCAGAAACCCAATTTATATCGATTTTATATTTTTTTGTTGGATTGGTTTATTTTTATCATACAATGATAAGTTTTAATAATAGTGTTTATTTGCAATACAATGTTTCTACACAACTATTTTTTCGGTGCACCACTAATAAAATAGTACTTCAATATATTAAAAGACTAATGATCAAGATTTAAAATTAAAATATTTATGAAATAATCTCAAGAAATCATCTATTATCATTTCTGGTTTAAAACTTATCCTGCAATGTAGCCTCACACAAAATAAAGGCAAATAATACTTTTTAAATAAATATTTGATTCCCTAATATATATTAAATAAGTGTACTTTTTAATTGAATTATATATTTTTAAAGCATTTTAAATGAAATCATTCATTTATAAATGAATTAAAATTATTATTTTTGATAAAATTTGCAAATAACAAAATTTATCTATAAATAAATTAAAATTAATTTTATTAAAATGAAATGAAATTAATTCTTAAAAAATTGCATTCCAAACGAATCTTACCCCGTGTTTAGTAGCGGTGAAAATCAGGAAGAAAAAGTGTAATTAATTAGGAAAAAATGTAAGGAAAATTTGACTTTCTCTTGTTTAGCTGCAGAAGAGAAAAGAAAAGGAAAAGAAATTTTTGGAGAAAAAAATGGTGGGTTCCACGAATATTTTTTCACCCGCATGTATGAAAGAAAACTAAAGAGAGAAGCTCAAATTCTCTCACTTTCCATTGACTACCTTTAGTTTACAAAGCTCCCAACCTTTTCACTCATGTAGCCGAGTGATCACAACAACTACTAAAGGGCACTCACCAGATGAAACTACGTCGTTCGTTGTCAAAATAAGACCGATCAAGTATTGTTTGTGATTTGTTGTGATTTTTTTATGACTAACATGTCTAGTTGTCTGAAATAGGCAGAGGACAATATGTGAAATTGCTTTCAACCCAGCAATGTCACGTCACCATTAAATGAGTGGTTGGAATGGAAAAGCTCGACACTAGAGGAGGCAGGATTGCAATGTCATTCTACCAATCTACTGCTCGAAGTTCACAACTATAACTTACGATGCTCGATGCCATGGGTAGGTCTGTGTTAGCCATCTAGCTAAGTTAGGCAAAACTAACTCAAATTCTAATCTCGACCTAATTTGGATGGTTATTCAACCCAATATTCAAAAATTTTATTATTTATTTATTTTTATAATTTTAATGTTTATGTGACTTTTCCAATTGTATTTTTTTTTTCATCTTCTTCCTATGTTATTGAACTGAACTTAGAAGATTGTTAAGATTGTAAGCATAATTTTTTTTCCTATTCTTCCTCTGTTACATATGTATATAGTGTAGAATGAATTTGAAGATTGTGAACATAAAATTATATAAGTGAAATGATAATTACAAGAAACTAACTTTTTTTATACATTATAAATACATACATACATACATACACATATATATATATGTATATCATATATATATATATATATATATATATATATATCATATACATTGAATTCCAAGAATGTGACTAGAAATTATGTATGAAAAATAATAATGGTAGGAAACTTCCATTAAATATACATACAATTTTTTATATAATAATTATATTTGGCTTCAAAATAAAATATTAGTAAAAAATAAATAATATAATTATAATAATTATAGTTGCTTATAAAAACAAATATAAGTAAAACATATAATAAAAAATATGTTTAATTATTTTTTAATTATTTTTTATTTCAAGGATAAATAAATTTTACCAAATTAAAAGTTAAAAAGAAATTTACTTATAGGCTTGTAACATTTCTTTTTAAAAGAAATGAAATAAATTTTATTAACTAATAGTATTAACTTTTGTTTCATTTAAGTAATAATCATAAGAAGCTTAAATTTCTCATAAATTTTTATTTTCATTAAATATACATTACATACATATATTTATTATAGTCATATTGTTATGCTCTACCTTGAATCCTGAAATAAGAATCCTAGGAAACTTACATATATATATATATATATATATATATATATATATATATATATATATATATATATATATATATATATATATGTATGTATGTATGTATGTATAATACTGTCAAATAATCATTTCTTATTTCACATAATATTAAAATCCATTTAATTTTCTTCACGTCAAAGTATACAAAAGTAAAAGTAATTTCATTCACAAATGGCCATATTATTCATCATGCCACATTCATAAGTTTAATGGATTGTGTTCTTTGATACAGATTACTCATTGCAGAAGGTGTTGTAGAGAATCATCATTAAAAGTATATATTCCGATAAACAAGGCATGTCCACCTTAATTCAAGATAAAATCTGAACTCTCCTTTTTCGAGATAGGAGGTACAATTATATCTATGTTGTTCCTGCTTCCAACATTCATGTGGATGGGTTATCCAAAACTTCATTATATTAATTTTTTTAATATTACCATATTTCATATATTATCTTAAAACATATCAAGTGTCTTTTATACTTATCATTCACTTTGATCAAAGATAAGTATTAGTTTGCATAATGACCTTAATGTTTACTTATTTAATAGTTACACATTAAAAGTTATTTGCAAGTAATCATGGAAGATAATATGGATGATATATATGAAGAGAAATTGGAGTTAGATATATTGACTAATGTTAATGTTATGGAAGAATAGGTCTGACTATGTTAGATATGTGTTGTATAACTTATTTACTATATTGTTCACATGATGCATTTATTCCAACTACAAGCAAATGTTATGCATAAACCTATTGATGGTAGAACTACTAAAAGAGATCTAATAAGAAAGCATCTAATGCAAAATCTATTAGATGTTGATAAATGTCAAAATGTAGTGCACATAAGTCCTTATGCTTTCTTTCGTTTATGTGAAGAGTTAAGAGCAACAAGTAGAGTGCAAGATTCTATGTATTCTACAGTTGAGGAACAGATTGCTAAATTCTTATACATTTTTTCATATAATGTAAAAAATAGAGCTATTTCTTTCTTCTTTCATCAATCGGGAGAGACAATTAGATATCATTTTTATAGCATTTTACGAGCTATTATTTTTTTAAGGATGAGCATCTTATGTAACCATCTAGATTAGAAGTTCCTCCCTAAATACTGAATAACAAGTTTTATCCTTATTTCGAGATAACTTAATAAGATATGTAAGTTTAAATACTTAATTTGTATAAACAAGTTTAATTGTAATAATATATAATGAAGTTTTGGAAAATTATAATATAGGATTATGTTAGAACTCTAAATGGAACACATATATAAGTTAAAGTCTTCAAGAAAGATACCCTTCACTTTCAAGGAAGAAAAGATTATTCAATATATAATATGTTGGCAATATGTTCTTTTGATATGAAGTTCACTATATGTTATTTGATTAGAAAGGAACTATATATGACTTTAGAGTTCTTAAGCATACCTTAAATAAAAAGGGAGATAGACTGAAAATTTCAAGAGATAAGCTTAATATGATTTATCATTCATAATGAAAAGTTATTAGTCATTCCTATAAGATCTTTTCATGGTGGTTACAATCTTTAACATAAATTTGTATCATTATTACATATCCTAGGCAAATTTTACCTAGGAGATACAGGTTTTCCTCTAAAGGGTGGACTACTCACACTATATAAAGGTATACGTTATCATCTGAAAGAATACATAACAGGTAGTCCCTAAAATATAAAAGAAACATTTAATCATTGACATTTTTCATTGAGAAATGTCATTGAAAGAGTATTTGAGGTCCTTAAAAAGAGATTTTCAATAATAGCTAGTGGTGCAAAATCATATTATTCTTTTAGGACTATGAAAGATATTATTATTACTTATTGTATATTCCATAACTTTTTAATGAATGTTGATCCTAATTCATGATTGTTTGATAAGGTAGATTGTAAGCTGCTAAATAGTAATATAAAAGATATAAGGGACTATGAAGCATGAAACATTGAGGAGGACTATAAGCAAGGATTCATTTCGAGGAAAACCATAATAGCCCATATGTGGAATGACTATGAACATAGTTTGTCATAGATTTCTTTTGTTATTCAATAAGATTTTGTACTTTATTATATGATGCCTATGATCCTTATGACATAGATAGGATTGTGAAATGTATTTTATATTTTCCATGTATGAGTTGTATCATTTGTGGACATTACAGTTGATTATACATTATATAATGCTTAAAACTAATACAATGTCTCAATTACGCTCAAAGTGATTATTGCATTTATGTATGTAAGTTATTTATGAAGGAAAATTTACTATCATGCATAAGTTAAATATTTATATACAGTTTGTACTATTTCATATTACTTGATTTTATAACACTTTGCAAATTCAAGTATACTAAAGAATTAAAAATCTAATAGTAGGGGAGAATCATCTTCCAAAAACCCATTATAATGGATGCAATGTTGTTAGATGTATTGCTAGAGGAGGTTCACAAATGGAACTGACCTAATGGTACTTTTACTTCCTTGGCATATGCTACCATGGTGTCAAAGCTTAAGCAAGCAATAGGTTTTTTTTTTCAGAAATCATATATATAAAATAAGATAAAAACTTTAAAAAATCACTTTAATGAGTGCTAAAATTTATTCCATCATGAACGTAAGAGATAATGTTAGCAAATCAATGATGGTACTATTTTCTTTAATAGTTGATCTATAAGGACATTGCATGTTGTAGTTGTTATTCTATAATGATCTAATAGAGAATGCATTTACAGGAAAAACTCAATGCCTAAAAATGGAAACAAACTTTAATCCACAATTATGATAAGTTATTAGTGCTATTTGATAAAGACAAGGCCATCGGTGTATATATAGAAATTTTGAAAGATAAAGTTAGAAGATGAAAGGGAGAAGGCCTGGACTTGAATGACAATTTTGATTTAATGTCTAATTTTATTATCTATTGGGGAAATGAAGCCCCCAATTTTATAGGGAATGTTAATATATTCAATCCTAAAGGTGCTTCTTCTAACCAGTCTCGTGAGTATGCTTATTCAAATTAATCTTAAGGAAATTCATCATTAAGAGGTTCTAAGTGTAAAGCGTCAACGATTCATTTGATCAAAATGGGGTATGAAAGACTAAACATAGGAATTAATAATTTAACTGACGTAATGAAAGAAGTGGCCAAAAAGTATATTCAAATAGGTAAAAGAAGTCTATTAATCCTTAAAAATAGTAAACCTTGTCATTATAGTAAGGCAGATATGTGGATAAAGTTAGAGAATATAAGAGTACCACAGGAATTTTAATTGGAGTGTTACAATTTCTTATATGAAATTAAGAAGGCAAAGAAGCAATTTTTTATGTTCTGTCACATTTACGATTATAAATATTGTATTAACTTATGGCCAATGCAGGAGTTAGTTAAGCTAGTGATGACGGAATAAATAGATGCCTTCTAAGTGATATGTTTATTGTTAAGCTAATCAAATATTTTTGTTCTGAGGTAAAACTATTTAGTTTATACTTGTGCAATGTAACAATTAAAGCATGAAAATTTGTTTGCCTTTAAGTTAGGAAGTCTCTTTTTAAAAGCTTGGAATAATGCTCTAGATGTGCTTGTTTCATTGTTCAATTGAAATTTAGGATGATATTTAATTTGCCAATAGCATTGCAAAAAGTTTTATAGACTGTTATTTGTCTCTGGCATTTAGGGATTGTTTCTATCGACTTATGAATGGGAGATTCATTCAGGCATTACAAAATGACTATTGATGTTGCACTCTTTAAACTATGGTGAGTTAATTTATTATTATCTTTTTATCTTAAGACAATGATATGAAGCAATAACAATCAAATATGTGGCTCAATTCTAGATGCTTTAGGTTTGAACTTCCTTTTTATCAATGTAACAAAAAAAATTATTCTACTTTATAGTTATAAGCTTGCATACTATTTCGCTTAAAGTAACTTCAAAGCTAGTCATCTTTGCTCGCTTTAGAATAAGTTGATTTGCATATTATGCTTTTATTCTCTAACGAATGCATGCATTTTTTTCTCATTAGATGATGTAACAAGCTTGCATGTATCCTAGTTAATTCAGTTGTGTGAATAAGTTAAGTGTCCATCATCCTTCGAAATATGTTTTAAGTCATAACACTAGTCAACCATCAATGATAAAGTCATAATATCATCTAATTATCTTTTCATTTGTGAAAAATGTCAAAAAATTAACAATGGAATTGTTATGATATATTTCTCTAAACCTATCATCCTCAACAATGTTAGTAAGTAAAAACAAGAACTATTTTATATTTCTTCAAGTAACTCTATAAATTATTTATTAATTACATGAAGTTATATATGCACAATATTTCTACATTCGATTAAGTAAATTATTAATTGCATGGCACTATATGCAATGTTTTGTAACTAAGTGAGTTATTGAACATAAAAATGCATCTTATTTTCAATTTCTTAAATATTAACTCTTTGTTACGGTATTATGAAAATGCAAACTTATGAGAAAAAGAAAGTGTA
This sequence comes from Sindora glabra, assembly GCA_020226215.1. Classification (NCBI taxonomy): domain Eukaryota; kingdom Viridiplantae; phylum Streptophyta; class Magnoliopsida; order Fabales; family Fabaceae; genus Sindora; species Sindora glabra. The sequence goes on along the minus strand of CM035232.1, from coordinate 15,937,283 downwards.
ATAGAAAATTTAATGATTTGAACTATTGAATATACCTTTAAAATTTAGTTAATTTTTTTCTAAATGTTAATCAAATTCAATGCAAGCCCACGAGCAAGCATAAGATTGTAACACATGTGATTGGGATACTGGTCTGATATCATACTCTTTCTTAACTTCATTGCTATGGAAAAAAAATACAACTTATTTATTGTAATTTAAGTAAATAATAATTACTTTGTTAGAATATTTAACTTTCTAATAAAATTACCACTAATTAATTGTATATAATTTTCTCCCTAATGAAATAATTTTTTATTAAGTTTAATAGATTTGTAGTATGAATATTTAATTAATTGATAAAAGCTTACCACTAATTAATTGTATATAATTTTTGCATTTTTATATAATTTTTCATTAAGTTTGATAAATTTATATTATAACTATCTCTATATATCATACAATAAAGTTGTTATGATCATTTTACCTCATTATATTCTCTTTCTTCCTAATTTTCTTCTTATTCAAATAAAAGAAAATTTCTTCTCTCCTATTTTCTCTCCTACCAAACAACCTAAAAGAAAATTTTTTTCTCCTCCAACTTCTTTCTCTCCCATTTTTTCTCCTTCAATTTCTTTCTTTTCTATTTTCTTTTTTCCTAATTTCTCCCCAATCCAAACAAAGTATTAATCCTATGATTTTTAGAATTTAACTTAACTTTGAATTTCACATTTATTTTAGACTTCTATATTTTGAAGTTTGACTTAGTTTTGAATTTGTGAAATACATATATATGTATGTATATATACATGTACATAAATTTAAGGATTTGGTTTAACACTCTCCCAAAAGAAGAGTATTGATAAGATTCCGTACAAATTTTTATAAGATTTTTTCTTTTTAAAAAATTATGTTTTATATTATTACAAAATAGCTAAATATTTTTTTATTATAAATATGATAACTCGCATTAAAATATTTAACAAAAAAAGACACAAGATTTTAAGAAAAAATTATTTCTTTCATTTTTATTTTTGTTACATTTTTGAGAAATTTTTTATCCCTATTATCATTATTTTATGAATCTAATGAAATATTAAATATTTTTTTAATTTTACCATTTTTTTCATTAATGAATATTTTATTATTCTATACTTTCATCTTAAAATATCCCAATAAATTTATTTCATCTTTCTTTCTCCATTTTCAATCATATTAGATTTTATGCATAAAATGAAAGAAAAAAAGTTATGTATATATTTAAATCTAATTACAAATTTTAAGTAAAGAGAGAAATAAGAATTGAGTAAACTTGGTAATTTTAAAAAGTTCACTAAAAATAAATAAATTAAATTATTTTCTTAATCCCTATAAAATCGATTAAGTAAGATATATAATAAGGGATAAAAGGAATATATCTTATATCCTAAACACCTAAATTTCTATGAGAATTTTTATATAATTTCTATGAGCAATTAAGCATGGAAAACAAATTTCTATGTGCCTTAAATCTTTAAAAACTTTTGTTTAGCCCAATTATAATATTTCCTTACACTAAACATAAGTTAGAGTTGTGTTAAGGAAAAATGGCAATGTCTCTCTTAACTAAAAAATAATTTCTATGTATCTTAAATCTTTACAAACTTTTGTCTAGCACAATTATAATATATCCTTGTTTTGTCTAGCACAATTAGGGAAAAATCGCGAGGTCTCTCTTAAATCTAGTAACCAAAAACTAAATGGCAATAAGCGTTCTTTTAAGGATTTTAAGGCTATTAGTTGATATTATTTGGGTTTTAAGTCGAAACTAGTTAGGAGTTCCAAGGATTATCTTCTTAGTATTGATTTTGGTGCCTATAACAAAGCTTTTTTTTTAAGAAAAGAAAGAAATAGAAATAGAAGAACAAGCTTAACGTGAGCTCTATGATACAAGCTTAACTTTTGTCTAGCCCAATCTCAAAAGCAGATTATATAAGCCTTAAAGCCTTACTCTTATTGGTTAGGTATTTAGCAAAAAGAAAAGTCATTAATACTTGGAATTTAAAATTAAGGTTTTATGGTAACTTGAAGGACCTTTCTCTATTTTAGAGTTGGGTTCAAATTTTTTTCATGTTTAGATTTAACTTTCAAGTTAATTGTGTTAAAATGTTAAATAATTATCCTTAATTTATCCTAGATCATTTTCTTGCCTTGAAAAAGTGAAAAACCTTTCTTCAAAACTTCTATAGCTTCTTTTTCTTCTATTGTTGTACGGGTTAGGTTTCCTCAATTACAAATGGAGTTTTATCATCCATATGATTACACCCCTCTAAAATTAAGATATATTTTTATTTTTATTTATTTAATATTTATGTACACATGGAACTTTATTAATTGTTGTGAATGAGCTTAGGATAAAAATTTATTTAAGAAAAACATGATTTTATGATATAAATATGAAGAATAAGATGTAGTGTAAAGTTAGATTTGAATGGGTGTGTGTAAAGAAGATTTAGGGAGTAGTTTTTTCATTTTCCCCTTGACCCCTAATATTACCAAATCTATTTTATGATCATTAAAAGCCATGTTCCCCTTATTTCTCTTTCATTTCTTCAATATACACATTAACCATCACTTTTTTCTTCTTCACTCATCTTTAATTTCTTCAATAAATCTACAAGAGTAAGCCTTAAATCACCAATAATCATCCAAATTTTTAGAACAAAATAAGATAACCATTAACAATTTCTTGCTTTAATATAAATTTACTAAAAACTTTTAGTAATAAACTAGAGATCTCAAAATTCGTATAAATTTATGTTGCTAGGGAAAGCTTCACTATCCATCAAATTTATCTTCTTTCCACCATATAATTGTAAATGAACAATCTACTGAGACTTAAGCATTTTGGATAATTTTTGTTTATAGAGAAAGCTTAAATAATCATGTTAGCAAATTGATGATTTTATGTTGAAAGAATATATTGTAGTGTGATTTATTGTTATAATGATGGTAAAATAAGAACATATGGTGATTTTATGTTAGATTGTAACTTTATTGCAATATATAAGTTGGATTGATGTAAATTTTATCAAATGGATAGTATATTTGCAAAAATTCTAAAATTTTGTAAGGGTCACTCAAGTATATAATTGAGTATGGCATGGAAATCCACTTTTAGATGCACATACTCAAATGTCATGACCTACCTAGTTATGAGACTTATATGAAACTTATTTCCTAATTTCCACCAATTGAAATTATTGAATTTTAGGATCGACACATGGTTACATTGAACTAAATAGTTTAATTAACAAATCCGTTTTTATTTACAATTCAAATATTTACAAACAATGATTATAATATACATATATTAAACATCAACAAGGCTCAAAACATTCTAATTACACTAAACACTGACTATGGCTATAAAATACACTCTTAAAAAGAGCTCTTGTCCTAATGACACAAATGGTGGCTAAGGAGATACAATAAATAAATCTTTAAAATATTTTAAATAAAACTAGTGAGTCATATAATTAGTAAATAGATAATTTACTTAACCAACTTAGATAATCACACTCATATCCATTTTATATTATCCATACATTTAATTATATCAACATACAAACATATGTAATGTTTTAACTTAAATATATTACATGATATTATTATTCACTAACAATAGAACATAAAAATTAATAAAAAATATAGAATGACATATATATTATCCATTTCATTTGGCCTTTATTATTAATCACCATTATACATATTCATAAAGAAGTACAAGCATTATATTATTTTAATATAATAAATAATGGATAATCAAATCATTATAGACAATAGCAATTAACTCTAATGTAAGGGGCCATTCTTATCTTACTTATTCTGCTAACGTGCTTACCATTTTCCCTACCCACTACCCATAAATGCTTAAGTGGGATATAATGTATGATATGATGCGAGTGCTTAGTCATGAGATACAAGATGACAACCCTTGATACCTACTAAAATTGCTCTATCCCTTATAAAACAGGGCTTTTAGGCAGAGAGTCATACTTTAACACTATTTATATGTGAAAGCTCCCAAGGCTTAATTTTTTATACCTATACAAAGATAACTTAAGTTCTGGAACTACATATATATCATAAATAAGTATCCCACCTTGTGCTTAATAATAATTATTTCGTTGTCATAATACTCAAATAATCAACCTTGTGATTTCTGGGTCTCACCTTATCCTTTCCTAACATTTTCCAAATTCAATATAATTTCACAATATTACCTTATTTTCATTTCCACTTATCTTCAATACACAATATAAGTCATCATAATATCCAATACACAATCAAATTGATAATTTTATCATGATTTCAATCATATTTACAATTAATAAACACTCATTATAATTACATAATAATCTACATGCAAGCGCATATCCCTAATGGGATCCCCTATATCAATTATAAGTATAAATATATACCAATCATAATCCAATTTCCCTTTAGGAATTCCATTATCAATGTCATAAACATCAATATTTACATGGCTATTATGTAATCATAAAAGCTATATATGCATACATGAATTTATATTACCATAAAATAATTAACTGGGCATACAAGAATATGATACTTGAGTATGTACTCAAGTATGACTATCTAAAAGCAACTTTGGATTTCATACTTGAGTATATAATTAAGTTAAAACATTTAAAAAGCAACCTTTTTATGTATATTCGAGTAATTTTGACCATTGAACAATATTTTATAAATGACCCAAGATTTATAAATTTAGTTTTTATAAAACTTATTTCATATCAAAGTAGATTCAATTAGATTTTCATAGATTGATTTTTTATATAAAATGATTAAGTTTTGAAAGAATTATGCTTTTTATAAGTCAAACTCAAAAATTGAATTTTTTTTACAATTTTAAATTTCTAACTTTTATCTACTATTTGAGTTATATCTCAAAATATATATAAGACATTAATTTTAAACTAATTTTATTTAAAAATAGACTTAATTACCTTTGCAATGATTAGTGGTTTGTTAAAAACTAGTGCAAAACAAATGAGATATAGCCTTTCAAAGTTGATGTAACAGTATTGTCCTAGCATACTTGAATATAAGCAACCAAAGAGTAATTTTAGTACTCGTACTCTAGTATATACTCACTTCTAACTACCCATATTGTCTTATTTATATCCAAAGAGCAATTTAAAAGCTATATTCACTTATATACTCAAAGTATAATGCTTAGATTTTGCAGATTTGCTATGAAATCACTGTTTATTTAGTCAAAATTTCCCTGAATTAATATGTATACTTCAAATAAGCTAAAACTCATCACAAGATCATCATCTTACTTATTTTACAGGCATCTAAATAAACCCATCATACCATAATGCATCTTATAATCACAAAATACTTAACTTCTTAATAAAAAAATAACACTCAAAATAAGTAAACAAAATATGAAGTCATTAAATTTAAGTAAATTACCTACTTACCTATGATATGGAAGAGATAGGAAAAGGGTGGAGTAAGTACATAGCTTGCCTAAAACCAAGAAAATAAAATAGATTCTTTAACTTCTTTACTTCTCTTAGCAAAAAATAAAAAATTAAAATACCAAAGCTTGGATTTACTTAGTTTACCTTGTTAAACTTGAAATTGATGATGATTTCCTTAAAAAAGAAAGCTTGGTTTCTCATTATGGTCATTGAAAGGAAAAAATTAAAGAAGAAAAGTTAAGAAAAGTCAAGTGAGTGGTTGAGAGTTAAAGAGAAAATTTTTAGAAAATTTTAAGTGTTGAAGCTTTTAAAGCCAATTAAAGGTAACTTGGTAATTTTATAAGGTTTTAAAGATAAAATTGAAAAAACTATCCTTAAATTTTCTCTATACACTTTTATTTAAATCTAATTATATAGAAACTCATTTTTACCTTTATTGCCCCAATATTCACTATAAAAATTATATCTTTCTCAAATTAGTTCTCACCCTAAACATATTCACAATAATTAATTAATTGTCATAAGAACGAGAATATTAATAAAATTGATTTTATCCTAATTCTCTAAGGGTGTGATGTCAAGTGTCCAAACATAAACTACTCTTAGATGGCCATAAGTGAGTATATGCTCGAGTATAACATCTAGAATTACTATTTGGACACCTGTAAATGAGTACATACTAGGTACTTAGAGCTGTCCTAAGGTTACCTATAAACAAGTACATACTCAAGTATAAAAGCAAAATTCATTTTTATAGCTCCAAACTTGAGTATGACCCTTGTATACTTAAATTCAATTATTTCATGATAGTTTAAAGTAATATAAGTCTAAGTACTATTATATAATTTCATGATATTTTAAGGTAATATAAGTTTAAGTACCATATATATATATATATATATATATATATATATATATATATATATATATATATATATATATATATATATATATATATATATATATATATATATGTATGTATGTATGTATATATATATATATATGTATGTATGTATGTATGTATGTATGTATTTAAGTGTATAAGCAATGTTCTTCATGAATTTGTTGATAAATTTTCAAGTGAAAATATGATATGAATGAAATATGTTGTGAATGAATATTATGAGAAAGGTGAATGATATACTCATAATATGAAATGGTACCAGATTCGAGAAACAATTTATAAGAGGATAAGGTAAACCTTAAAGGAATAAGGATAGGATTTATGAGAAGATAAGAACGACCCGAAAGATATAAAATAGTTTAATTATTTTATTTATTTATAAATTTACTTATGATATAATAATGTGAGATTGGTTATTGCTTAGAATGTAAGAAAGCATGATTAAGGAAAATATATGCTTATATTTTATTATTGAGTAAATTATCTACTTATTGAGTTTATAACTCATTTTAAAGTTATTTCTTTCTATCTTTCTAAATACTCTTATAAAAGTTCTATCTCCTTTACAAGTTCAACAAGAGTAAACTCTTTAACGTTAATCAAACTAGTGTATCCATAATCAATAATAATTATAACTAGTACCATTTTGGACCTTATACATGGTTTAGCTCAAGTTATAGTACAATCTCTAATGCAAATATTTTGGAATGTTTATAAAGGCAAATTATTTCCTTAAACTTGTATGATGATATCAATTTTAGGATTAGTTTAAGCTAGTGGAAACTGGGTAATAGATTTTATACTAGTTATAGCCTAATAAGTCGTGACACATATAAACTTCCTTATATAGCTATTAAAATGAATCTTATGTTGAAAGTTAATGCTCATGCTTTTTTTGGTGATAAAAATAAATATAATATGCTATATGTACAAATTAACCCTAACCACCTTTAATTAGAATAATCCATATGGGGAATTTTAAGTAATTTATTCTTTATGAAGGATTAAATAGTTTATTTTTCTTATGGTAGAGTTAGGCATCAAAATAATTTTTACCTATATGGAGTTTAACTTAATGTTTCTAAGTCTACCCCCTAAAGCTTCTATGCAAAATGCTTTTATTTCTTTAGCTAAAGAGTCATTTTTTTTAGAAATTTTTCAGTAAAGGAGAAAGTAATTATTGGTTAACATAATCAGTAGCTCAAGAAAAGTCCACATCTATTAAACTAATATGGTCCTTAGATTTTCGTTAAGAAACAATGAAATTGGTTGGTTAAAAAATATACAATTGAAGCCTCAAATAAAATTGGGCCTTCCAAGAATGCATATAGGAAAAAGTTTTGGGCTTTCAACTACTGTAAAAAAAGGTTTAAGAGCTCATAAAGATCTTAGTCAACTTCATTTATGGCTGCAATGAGTTTTGGTCAAAGTTTTTCTTTGTTATTGCCTGAGCCTGGTTCATTTTTGCAAGTCTAACTAAATGTTAAAAAATTTAAATCCTAAAAATAAAATAAATTTTAATGTTAATCCTTTTAGCAATTTATTGGTTGATACCTCTTAAATTGGTTTTGTCTACCATTTTAAAAAGCCTAAGAATGTCTTAAAGCATGTTATCTTCATCAAGCTAAGGGATAAACATCGAGAATCTACAAGAGTTCAGAATATTTTGAAGGTTTTTCTTCAATAATAAGTTCAAGAAGGTTCATCTAGATAATTTGGAACTAACTCATCTTCTTACAAGCTTTAATCCATTAATGGCCATAACAATGAAGAATTTAAAGCCATTCAAGCTTTTCCCAAACGAATCAAATCTAACTTTATTTGAAAAAGAGGTAAAGAAAACATAAATTCCTTCATCAATTATATACATGAACAACAACCCCAATTAAAGTTGTTTGGATATATAGTTGAATTTAGCTATGCCACAAGGAGAATTATTATTTTAGTTCCTTTTACAACCATTTCATATAATATCTAGAAAGGTGTGGCAACAAATGATGTAAACCCAGAAAAAGGTGTTAGGTTTAAAAAAGTTCACGCTATCATGTAAACGAAGGCAGCTAAAGATTCACCACATGCTATTAGACCCTACAATTCAATAATGCTAAGTTAATGTGATGATAAAGTAGTTCAAGAATAGAAATTCTATGGAAGCATGATTGTGGATGTGTTTCTAATTATGAAAGAGGTACCTTATCAATCTCCACATCTTAATAATTTAATGTCTAATTTAACTATAGAAAGAGCTAATATGGAATATTTATAAAGTCCAGTATCTAGATTTAAAGCATTTACTAGATAATTTATTATAGAGGAGAAAATTAAAATTCTTATCCTCGCTAAAACTAGGTTGGGTAGAAGTAAAGTTAAGGAAATTAGTGCTACTATGCTTTTCACCAATATAGAATTCACTAGTACTATTGGATATGTAGATGGAATTTAGTTATTATAGAACTAGCACGAAATAAAGGTTAAGGCGCTGGATAAATCAAAGCATGAACTTCATGCTTTTGTTAAGGCGGCCTCTAATTCTTTTACTAGTTGATTAGTGGCATTTATGCAAATCCAAAACTATTTAATAGAAAAAATTTATGGAATAATTTAAAAATTATTATTGATTTCCATAATTTACCTTAGTTAGTTTTAGGAGACTTTAATGAGTTGTCTTCCAAGTTGAAAAATTTAAAGGTATTCTTATTAACCTCTACAAAATTAATTAATTCACAAAGCGTCTTGATTATTACAATTTGATTGATGTTGAGTACTGTAATTGAACTTTCACTTAGACTAATTTTAAAGATCATAATTAACTTATTATGGAAAGACTTAATAAGGCATTATGTAATGTTACTTATAAAGTTCTTTTTCCTAAAGCACGAGTGCTTAAATTCCCTAGAATTCTTTCCAACCATTCTCCTATGCTTATATGGTTATATCAATCTTAGCATTGTCTTTTTCCTAAACCATTTAGGTTTAAAACTTGTTAGCTTTCTCATCTTGATTCCCATGACATTGTCTTTAATTTTTAGTTAAAATCCCTTCCTTTTAAGCAAGTTGCTGAAAATTTCACTAATTATGTCAACTAGTGAAATTCTAATTTTTTTTAGTAATCTTTTTAAAAGGAATAAGAGATTAATTGCCAAAAATAGAGGGGTTTATATGGCTTTAGATAATTCTAAGTTAGAATCTTTACTTATGATTGAAAAAAGAACTTCAAAAAGATTATTTACTGAGAATAAAGATAAAACACCCATACTTATCACCTACCTACCATTATTAGAAGAAAACATAATGGTAAAATTTAGATTAAACATAAGAATCTTACATTCATTGAAATGTGATAATGATTCTGTGAATTGAAAGCCACCATACAGTTGGTTTATATGAAAGGAAAAATAAAGGTGTATTAGAATTATTTTATGGACTAGTATAATTAATGATAATTTGTGAGCTTGGATTAATGATTGCATAATAATATAAAGCATTTTAGTTAAAACTAAATTAATGATCATATTATGATTTAACCTTATTTAGACACTTAAACCTATATGTATGTTTTGTTTTATTAGTTTTTATTCATGGATTGCCTACAATGGGTAGGTTGACCAGTTTGACCTATTAAGGAGGGGTTCAAAGTCTCACCCTATATATAATTATGCTTGCCTCATTAAAACACAAAGCTTGTGATGTGTTAGGAGTTAGGCAATTCCCTCCTAACCTTTTATGTTCATCTTTTGATCTTCCATATTCAAGTGAGTCCAATATATCTGAGATAGAAAAACAGTCCATAATTAATAAATATATTAGATTTATCATCTAAAAAATCAAATTAATGTTCAAGTTTGATTTTTTATTATAATTATTGCTTGATTTATTGTGTGCTTTATATGATGAATGCAATTCTATAATTAGTTTTTTATGAAAAAATAAAAAAAAATCTTTAATCCATTTTTCCAATAGTGGTACTAGAATCAATTTCAATCATATTACATGGTTATGATTTGTGCAAAAAGCATTAATAGTGTTGATTAAGAATTAATTTTATATAAATGAAAATTAATAATTTGAATGGTAATTGATTTGTCAAAGTGAAATTACTTTTCAATGTTTAAGTTATTAGCATTCAAAGGTTGTTATATTAGTATTAATAAATGATAGCATGTAGTAAATGCCTAGTTTATTGTATCTATGAATTATGGATAATGATTATACCATTTAAAGTAATATTTTATCTTATTGAATTATTTAAGGTATTTTATCTTTAATATTGATTTTGTGTTATGTTTAAACTATAAATTTTACTACAAAATTTTTACATAATGTATTGTCTTGAATAATTTCCTTGCACAATTAGGTATAATTTGGACATTAAATTAATTTTAAGAGGTTATATGAGCAATGTATGGAATTTTATAAGAATTATATTATGCCTATTGTTCAAATCAAATAATTATGCTTAATAATTTTTTAAAAAAATTTATGAATTAAATGTCTCCTAAAATATTAAATTAAGTTATCCGATTTTTAGATATTTTTGCGAGAGCATAATTTTGATACAATCTTCCTTAAAGATATTAAAGTTTTTAAAATTTGTGGCATTTATCCAATTATTTATGAAAACATGTTTCGATCACATAAAGTATTATGGCAATCAAATTGTTAATGATATTTATGTTTTAGCTAAATAAATTAAAGTTTTTCTAATGTTTTACCTTATGAATTTGATGTAAGGTAAAATTTATATGAAAATATTGTTAAATTCAAATTGAGCCACATAGAGAATGTTAATGTCATGTAATAATGTGAAAAAATAAATCCATGGAAAGTTCCATATTTAATCATTGTGAATAGTTGAGAACCGTAAAATATTTAGCTTAAAAATAAGATAAAAATCATCAGATATTTTCAGCTTGAGCATTTTTGTACAATAAAATGTAATTGAGTAATTTTATATTTTGTCATAATTAAACAAATGATAGTTGAACTTACGATCATATAAAATATGAAATCACTTAATTACTTTTTATTATATAAAAATGCCCAAACTTAAGAATATGTGATTATTTTCACTGATGTTGGATAAACATTTATAGTCATCTGAATGGGACAATATATTACTTATAATTTTTTTAAACTGCTTATTAACAATTAATTATGAATATGTGGCAATGACAGTATGAGGTATTATTTTGTCAATAATATTGAATAGACATTTATGGTGTACCTTAATTGGAATAAATGAATTAAATATTTTTGTGAGACAAAAATTTAGAATATCAAAGTTTAATTTTGCTTATATGTGAGAAAACAATTTTGATAGGTCTCACATGATATTTGAAGAGACTATAATCATATGTTTATCTTATAGTAATGGTATTGCCTGTTTCTCTCAATCGTAATTAGAGGAAAAAATAAATTTTATACTTATGGTAATTAATAGCTATATAATCTCACTACTTTTTCCATTTGGAATCTATTCGATCAAGTGGAGTAATAAAGTTTAATGATATGCTATATTAGTGGAAGTATTATAATTTAATTATATAGTATGCTAAATGTATTACGTGAGTCACCACATATTAAGTATAGCCATAATATACAAGTATATATATGTATACATATTTCAAGTATGTATATATAAATAATTACTTTATAAATGTATAGGCTTGGTTTAACATTATGATGTATTGAATTAGTGGCAGTATACATACATGATATCTACAATGCATTTATATGATTTATTGTGCTAATGTTATCATTTTTCTTAAGAACACACATCATGGTTAGGCATCTAGAGGTATTTAGACCTCATCTTATTTATTATGTTAAGATTATTAAATCTTATTTGACATATTAGATGAACACTTAGACTATAAGTTAAGATATATAGTTGATCGCATCTACTATTTATATCTCAATTACTCTATATCCATTTTTTATTTTGGTCATTAAGGTATAAATCTTGATATGTGTGGCATTAGTATTCCTATAAAATATAATGATCCTTATGTTAAAGTTTATGATCTCATTTTAGACTTATGGCTGTAAAAGTGTCATATCCGTTATTTGGCATTCTTTATTATTGTAATACAAGGTTTTGTATTTTTTATTATGTTATTTAAGTGGGAGACTATTAGAATTATTTTGTAGACTAGCATAATCAATAATAATTTATGAGTTTAGATTTATGAATGCATAATAATACATAGCATTTTTGTTAAGCTCAAGTTAGTAATCATATTATGATTAGATCTTATTTAAACGCTAAGACTTATGTGAATATTTTATTTTGTGGCTTTATCTTGGGTTTTCAATGGTGGGTAGGTTGACCTGGTTTAACCTATTAAGGAGAGGCACTAAACCTCACTTTATATATATATATATATATATATATATATATGATTGCTCCATTAAAATATAAAGCTTGTAATATATATAGGAGACGAGACTTAGGCATTTCCCTTTTAATCTTTTATCTTTATCTCTTTTTCTTTCATATTCACAGGAGTTGAATAAATCTAAGATAGAAGAACCATCCTTGATTAGTAAATACATGAAAATCATCATTTAAAAGATTAAATTAACATTTAGGTATTTTTTATTATAATTATTGTTTTACTTGTTATATGCTATGTAATATGATGAATGTAATCCTATAATTGACATTTTTTTCAACAAGATAAAATCTATTAGAAATGTTAAGATTTTATCTATTGGAATAAATAAAAAAAATCATTAGAAAATGTGCAACCAAATTCAAAATTATTTTTATTTTTGATAGATTTATTTTCATTAGAAACCAGTTGGAAATTTGAAAAAAAATTATAAAAAATTCATAAAAAATGTGATTCAAATTTTTATGTTTAGAAACTCATTATTTCCAATGAAAAATTTATCAAAACATTGAAACACAATGAAATAGTGCACAAAACCTATTCTTCTTCATATTTCCAAATTCTCTTAATGCGCATTAGAGTTTTAAAATTTTGTTAAGCTTCATTCCTATAGTTAAAAGGCAAATTTGCAAATTTTAAATTGACAATTTTTTTCCTAGTACTTATTTGTTAATTGTACTGATTGTTTTTCACATTTTTTTGGTGTTTTGTATAGTTTTGGCCTACAATTTTCAAAAACCTTTTCTTTCAATTTTATTCATGCTTGGATAGAGATAGATAGTTTATTTCTTTTATTTACTTATAAATGTTTAGTTTATGTAGTTAATTTTCAAACCTTATTAGTTTCCTTTATATGTTAAGTAGAATAATATGCTTAGTTCATTTAATTTAGTTAATTACTTAGTTAATACTCCCTTTGTCTTATATTATTGTTGCATTTTAAAGAATTTTTTTCTTTTTTTTGTTATTTTAGAAATAAAATGAAATATTAATTTTTTAGTTTTATCTTTATTTTTTACTAATAAATATTTCATTATTTTATATATTCATCTTGGAATATCTCAACAAATTTATTACATCATATTTCTTTTTCTATTGTTAACTATATTGGACTTTTTAAATAAAATAAAAGATAGAGTAAATATTGATTTTGAATTAAAAGGTAGTTTTAGAAAATTAAGTAAAAACAAACAAACAAAATTATTTTTTAATCTTCATTAAAACAGTTAAATGCAATAGATTATTAAAGATGGAAGGAATACTTAAATAGGGAGGTATAAATACTTAAGTTCTTTAGTTGAATTTTTGGATAATTTTATTTATTACATTGCATGCTTTGTTATAAAGGCTTATTACTTTCAATAATTTTAAATGTTTAGTTAATTTTATTTAGTTAATTAGAAAAACTTAGATAATTAGAATAATTTGTTGCTTAGCTAATTTTTTTTACTTTATTAGAATAATTAATTTAATATGTGTAGTATATTTTATTTAGTTAATTACTTAATACCATTAATTAGAAATGTTTAGTTAATGTATTTAGATAATTGTTTAGTTAATATATTTACTTATTCATAATATCTTATTTTAAATTTTTAGTTAATTTTGTTTCATTAATTAGAAAGGCTTAATTAATTAGAATAATTTATTACTTAATTTATTTATTTATTTATTTAAAGTAGTTAATTTAAAATGTTTAGAATTATTTTATTTAGTTAATTATTTGGTATCATTAATTAGAAATATTTGATTAATTTATTTAATTTATTGCTCATTTAATATATTTATTTAGTTAAAATAGTTAATTTTATTTAATTAATTATTTAATGAATAATTAAAATGCTTAAATTATGAGGAAGCTTTTTTTATGAAAGTAATTTTTTTTAATTATGAGGGCACTGAAAACATTTTTTTATGGAAGCATCGCTCATATATAATTTCAACTCTCTTTAAAAAATTTTACAACAGAAGGTGGGAACATATGCAACGGGCCTCCGCCCTTGCTTCTATATATCTTCTTTAAGGATTTGTTTACTCCTACTATTAAAGTATTTTCACAACCTTTTCTCCCCCCTTCTCTTTCTCTCTCTCTCTCTCTCTCTCTCTCTCTCTCTCTCTATACATATATATATTCAATCGTTGTATTTAAAATTATGTTAAGAAGTAACCTTGTTAAATGAATCAATTCCATGGAAATGATAATGAATCGGTGTATAATGAATTGGTTCATATTATTAATATCCAAAATAAATATGGGGTTCAAATCGGTTAAAATTTGTAATGAGTATAAACTAGTTCACAAATTTTAATCATATGTCTGTGAATCTGATGGATATGAATTGGTTCACAATTGACAGTTCATATTATCTACAATAAAAATAAATTTAATTTTTTAGGGTTTAAATTCACGAAAATCCATTACTAATATGAATCAATTCGCAAATCTTGTTTACATTCTTATTAAAAAGAGCAAACAAATATTATAGTTATTTTTAATAAAAGTTAGTTAAATATGAATTAATTGTATAAAAATTATGAATGAATAAAAAAAGAATTTAAATATTTTATTTGAAATTATTTTTAATATAAAATATATTTAAATATTTTATTATTATTAAGAATTTGTTTACTCTTATTTTAACAATAGAATGATTACTATGTTATTTAATTTTAAAGATAAAATTTATAAAAAAGGCAAAATTTACATGTATAATAATATTTTTAAATAAAAGAAAACAGTTTAGCTTTACGTAACAAGTAAAAAGCGAGCAGCAATATGCACTTATGCATGAAAAAGTAGAGTTAAAATTAGCTTTTAAATATAGATTAAGAGTTATTAATTAAATATAAGATAAGAAATAAATTAGTGAAATTGAATGTACTAAATATAAAAAATTTATAATTCATACTTTTTGAATAATTGGAAGAGTAGTTAAACTATTAAATATACACATATAAAAATAAGAAATTAAATTTGAATATATTAAAAAGTGTAAAATTTTTAAAAATATTAGATGTTATTTAAGTTAAAAAAATTTAATATTTATAATTCAATTTTAAATTTTACTCTCAATATATATAACATTTTTTAGGAGAAAAAGAAAATGAAAAAAAGGAGCAAAGAGGTCCTTGCTTCTGTGGACAGAAGTAAAAGTGTACATGGTCCGGGCCAGGTTGGGCAAGCTTTGGGCCGGGTCATTCAGGCCGAATTATATAAAACTTAAGACCCGAACCTGGCCCGGCCTATTTATGTATTTTTTTATTTGGCCCTGCCTAACCGGCCCGAAATTATTAATGAAAAGCCCAAAAGCCCTAATTTTTATTTTTTTTTATTTTTTCAATAAAAAATTAAACTTTTTAAAATAAAAATAGATATTTAAATTGATAATATGATATTTAAATATATAAAATATTTAATTACATTAAATTAATTTTTATATTAAAAATAATTAAATATAATTATATTTTTCTAATATATAATTATATTATTAAAAATAAATTAATATAATCGGATTGGGTCAGGTCGGGCCTATCAGGCTTTTCTATCTTAGCTCGGACTCAATCCAATTATTAATCGGGTCATGAAAAAAAGTCCCATCGAACCTATCGAATTAAAAAAAGAATTCAAATACTATATTAGACCGAACTCATCACGCTGGACAACCTTGTACACCTCTAGATAGAAGTTTCCATTTACGTTTTGGTTCCACTCGAGAAATCTTACCATCATTGGACTCTTCTCTGGGATCTTTGGTTTATTATGCTACTAGTTATTATTAAATAATATTATGGGATTATACACTAAATTGATAATCTTTCAAAATATTTTATAAAATAATATATTAATAATCAAATTTAGTAATATATTAATATATTATAAATTTTTCTTCCATCATTATTTTTATTGTAATAATAAAATTTACAGTATGTATTAATGATAATTGATTAAAATTTTGATATGTAAAATTTCAAATTCAAATTTTATGAATAAAAAATTATTATTAAAAATATTTTATCCTAAAAAGGGATTTAATTTGCTTCGATTTTGAATTATGCAAAGGTTAATGTGATGCGTGAAAAATTGGGGTTATAAAAAGAAAAAAAAAGGGTATCCTCCAGCATGTTGAAAATGGACGCTCCACTTCCACCGTCACTATCATTCTTGCCACTACCAATCCCATGTTGCCACTACTAATCCCATGTTGCCAGGTAACTCTACTGGGACCCACTACCATCAAATTTGTGGATGCATTACGGTGCGGAGAAGCAGAATGGTCCTATGTGATAGTTCGTCTTCATCGTAGAAAACAATCTTGTTCATGAAAAGGCATAGGAAATAAAGGAAAAATTTACATTACATGACGATATAATAATTTATTAATATATTAAAATTTTTCTCATAATTATATAAAATAATCTTGTTTTTTTATTTTTTAATAATAAGAATGATTAAATAATTTTTTTGAATCAAACTTTGAATATAAATAAATGTAAAACTTCCATTTCATGTGACTTGAGTGAAAAGACTTTCTTCAATTTGGTGGTGCGATGACACGCAAGAATGCCTATCATTTCCAAATGATCCGTTTGTTTCGACGAAATATTTAGGGGAAGGAGAGATTTTTTAAAAAAAATTTTTAATGGAAAACTCCACCTTTTTAATGATTGAAATTGTATCATGAGATTAAATTTTTTTCTAAGATTTATATATTTTTACCATACTAATATTTATAGATATTTATTAAGTAAAGATATTTTTTATGATACAACATAGATTGTCCTATTTAATTTTCGCAAACTTTTTAGTCACAAATGAATCAATTAAAAATGGATGATTTTTATATTACAAAAAAAATAATATTATGGGAAAGGGATCCGGGGCATTTTCTACAAAATATAGAAGATAATTTTAAAAAGAGATGGGGGTCTATTTGTCTATTTTCTAAAAATAATTTTTTATATTTTTATTTTTTTAAAAAAAGAATTTGTTTGAAAAACTATTTTTATAATTAATTTTTGAAAATTGTAACTCTAATATATAACTTAAAATTAGAAAAATAAAAACAACTTTTATGCTCCATTTTATACAATAAATAAGTTAATCTCCAAAAGTATTTTACTTATTAACTTATTAAAAATAAGTTTTAATTTAATAAGTTATTTTGAATAGTTTATAATTTATAAGATGATATCTCTTCAATTTTTTTAAATTTATTTTTATTCTTTTTGTTAATTTACAATTTATTCCCTTCAAAATGTAAACTTGAATATTTTTTTAATAATGTAATTTAATTTATAGTAAACTCTTGATAAACAAAAATAAATAGGTAAATAATTTATAATGTCATAAAATATAATTAATTTAATTTTAATGTTATTATATTTTAATTTTAAACTATAAATATACAAAAATACATATATAAATATGTAATGTTATAAAATATAATTAATTATATTTTAAATAATTATAATTATATTATAAATAATAAAAAATTGAAATTATATAAATAAATATGTAAGTTAATAAATTATAATTGATTAAATATTAAATTTTATATTTTTATTTTGAATATCTTAATGGCATTAATATAATCTAATTTTTAGATAAATATGAATTATTTTAATTTATGTATTTTTATATTATTTTACAATTTTAGCTATTTCAATAACTAATTTTGTAAAATATTTATTATACAATTAGCTAACTTATCAATTATTACCTATCAAGAACTAATCGACTTATTAATTATTAACTAACTTATCAGTTACTTATATAAAACAAAGCCTTAAATATTTTTTGTACTTCTCAATTAGTAACTTATCAATTATTACCTAATTTATTAGTTATTAACTAATTTATTAGTTATTAACTAATTTATTAGTTATTTACGTGAAACAAAGCCTTAGATATTTTTGAATTTATTTTATTATTCTAGATATTAATTTTATAATTAAATAAAATATTTTCTTACATTCAACACCTATTATCGTTTATTTTTTATTTTCCTTTGATCTAACAATAATTTTTAAAAATAGTTGTTGAAAACATAAAAAATATAATATATCCAAATACATTCATAAATACATAATTTTTTTTGAAATTATAAATTTTATTAAAAAAATAAATTATAAAATAAAAATTATATCCTTATCTCTCTAAAAATGATAAAAGAGAAAGGAGAGGATCTGTACAAATATTTGTTGCAGGGTTTTCAACCTCAAGATTGGAACTCAAGAGTGAGAACCATTTAACCATCTTTGTCTTCATTTTGGGCAAGCATGAAGAATGTAATTTTGGAAAATTTTCAATGAATATTCTACCATTTAATTGCATTTTCTTTATCTAATTGTAATTTCTATTTTATTTGCTTGAATCTTCATACGTGAGTCTTGACTGAAGGTTTAAGTCAGGATTTGAGCAGCAGGAATTGGGAGTCACAAGACGAAATTTACAAAACACAATCTCTGTTTATGACATCTAAAAAGCTAGTTAGCTGCTTTGAGGGATCTGTGATTTTTCAAAAAGAAGCAACCAGCTCTTTGGGAGATGGACCTAACATCTTCAACAAGATGAAGGAAGCATGGGATCGTGGATGGCCTTAATCACCGCAATAGAGTCAAATTCTACGGAGGATCCCTGGGATAAATTCACATAACATAGCTGGATTCACTGCAAGAAAGGTGAATGATGTATAGCCAAAAATCTTTAATTCAGGTGGTATTCGATATTTATTAAAGATTTTATATATTTCATTGCATTTAAGGTTCAATTCATACTTGTAACATATATGTATCTAATGGTTTAATGACTTCTATTTTAATAATAATAATAATAATAATAATAATAATAATAATAATAATAATAATAATAAATGACTTGTGACAATTTAACCCCTCAAATTATAGTTCATACCATTTGCAGCTACTTGGGTTTGCGCTAGAAGAAGGATTAACTGCGATGTAACTTTCAATTTTGCTCGTCAGATGATTTGGAAACAGAGAAACATGATTCTCTCTAAGGAGGAAGAGCTTTCTAGAGATGAGCTATATTTCCAGATTTTATTTCATTCCAATTCAACCAATAATGCCTTCAAGAATATTGAGAGTGTTTATGGAATGTAAAATTCAATTT
This sequence comes from Sindora glabra, assembly GCA_020226215.1. Lineage (NCBI taxonomy): Eukaryota > Viridiplantae > Streptophyta > Magnoliopsida > Fabales > Fabaceae > Sindora > Sindora glabra. Next base: position 15,917,375 of record CM035232.1, on the reverse strand, counting down.
CTGCGGACTTTGCACTTTGCAAGTCACAGCCTTGACAAATAATATTATCAAATGGGACATGAATGGTTCTTATTTTCATATTACTTGAATTAAAATTTTAGGAGTTAAAAATTTTTAGGGCCAGGTGATTTATTTAAAAGAAACTTTAAAAAAAAATTTCACATTAATATATAATACTAATACTAATACATAAAACATAGTTTTAAAATTTTTTTTAAAGTTGCCCCTTGTGTTCCAATGAAATTCTGCCCGTGGCTTTGTGACTAATATTGTTTAATTTAGTTGTAACATTCTGTTGGAAGCTCAACTTTGGGCAATATATAAAGCTTTTTGTGTAAGGATGAGATTGCTTCAAGTGGATATTGAAAATGATTATTTCTGAGCAGCATCTTTGGTTCATAGGGGTAGTCCTAATCTAAGTCATTCAGCGCAACTTGTCTTTTTATATGATGACTAAAAAGGAAGCTTTCTTTTTACAGAAGTGTAATCATATTTATCACGAAGGCAATAAAGTAGTTCCTAAATTGGTTAGAATAGCTTTGAACAGCTTGGTCATCTTTGTTTGTGCTGCTCGGTACTAGATTGTCTTATAGGAAGCAAGCAATGTATTGCGCATGATTTCTTAGGTATTCCAACTGCAGGCTAATATAACCTTCGGTTCTTCTCTTCGGAGCTTAGCCTCACTTCAAATGAAAACGTTGATTCTGGGTGAGAAATGAAAGAGTGAATTACAACCCTCTATAATTGCTTAAAAGGTTACATGATTTTATATAATATATACCCCCTCTCTCTATAATAATAATAATAATAAATATAACAATAATAAACTCAGTTCCTGCGATGTACATGTTGTAATTTTCTTATCAAAAACAAAATATCGTAACAAGATCATTTTAAGCTCTTCACAAACTTGTCTATATAATCCAATACTTCAGAAAAAAATTCACTGAGTTGTGTACAAGTATTAATTAAAACTGTGAGCAGAGCACAAGATATACGATCAACTTATCAAGTCCCATAGAGCACGATAAACTCCATTATTAGCATCGGCATCCACTTTCGTAGCCAAAAGTCGCGGGGTTAGTGGTTCCATTTTAGCGTATTACCATGGAAGGGGAAGCTTGAAATTCTAACAGGAATCAACATCTTTCTTCGCTGAACTAACTTAACAAAGTCAAAAGGATGTTTATAAATTTAAAATTCAAGAGATGTTTCCACAGTTTCACTTTCTACCTCTCAAATTCTAAAGTTGATTATCAACCACAACATGCAACTCGATGGTTGATAATATCTCCGCATGATGACAAATTATATCTCTTTCTTATGAATACATAAAAACTCTAATATATCACGTTACAGTGAATAACTATTACATTGAAGTCATAAACATTCTCAATAACCAACATAGTGACTCCATTAAATTAAAAGGGTTATGAAGCCTCCAAAGTCCCACCAAATACCTTCGTAAATGGACAGTTCTCAAACAATTCTATTGGATAAAGACTATAATAGCCTGTTATCTTAAGCTGTAATGTTTAAGTTCAAAAACACATTGACCAATGTATTAAATCAGGAAACAAAATTAATACGGAATTTTTTCCCCAAAATTTAAGACATCAGTTATCGGCCCACTAGAGCATACAAAATATACAGTGTCTCAACTATAAATCCTTTAACAAAGTAACTATTGATGAAGACTATAATAGCCTTGTCATGTCTACGTTTCATAGATGATGCGGCGTGCAACTTGCAAATCAGATTTGAAAAGGTAAAAAATTGCTTACTTACAATCTTGACGTTGAAAGGTCATGTCGGGGATTTCATAGGTGCAGTAGGCATAGCAAAAATGGAATAAAATCAACTAGGAGGAAAGCATGCACTGTATAATATCAACAGAAAATGTGACGTCCACATTTGTCAACTTAGAAATATGAATACTGATCCCTTTGATATGAATACTCAATATGGTCAACGCTCATTATGGTTATATAAATATATATATGTCTGTATGTATGTATGAGCCATTTACTATTCTTACCTTGACTATTGCCATCGTAGGTAGAATCAACAACTGGAGCCATTATTGGCTTGATCTGAAAAAGGAAAAAATTATATACGAATCAGGTACAAAAGACGCTTATCCACCTCGAGGAAGGATTTAAATTTATTAATCCCTTCTTCTTGGAGACCCAGTGTTCTGACCATAATGAGAAATGGAAAGTCAAAGAGAACTTTCCTTCTTTCCATGGCTTTTAAAAGACAACTAAGCATATTAACTACAATACAATAGTAATGCATTAAGAATGAACTCCAAAATTTTATAACCTTAAAAAAAAGCAAAATTATTAATTCGTTATGAACCCCGAGACCAATAAAAATAGTCCCAGGCACTTCTCTACTCCTTTAATTGATTTTCATCCTAGTTAATTACTTCATGCAACTCAAATAAATTGAAACTAAGAAGATCTCAAATAAGAAAAGCTTATTGTTCATATTAAAGCTAAGTCACAAACTTTTGCATTTTGTTTTATTGTGGCGACAGATTTCAAAATAAAAAATGGTACATACGTTCATCAAAATTTGAAAGAAAGAGGAGAATGGGAAACAAGATGCAGTGAGAAAGAAAGGGAAGTGCTTGAATATATTGAAAGTTAATGCTACGGCTAAAAATTGTCAACAAAATGTCAAACTAATCTAAGCCTTCTAGACTAAAGCTGAAATTTAATCATTTTGAATGATTTCATAAAGAAGAAAATAGCAATAAAGATACTTATTCCAGTTTTCATTTTAACAAAGTAATCATGCTTTTACCTTGCTGCTTTAGAATTTAAACATGATTCAAATTTAACTGGGCGTGTGTCAAGACTAGTGAGATAGACGTTGCATCATGAACTAAAGGATGGTCAAATATCAGTTTGGCTGATGATAGCCTGCATCTATATCTCCAGTGCACTAATAAGGCCCATCCAACCATTTTAATCACATTATTTTGGAACAACGACAACAGGGAGGTCTGGATTGAATACCTCTTCCAAACAACATCATAAAATTTCTAGAAATAATGTTTGGCAAATGGCTTATTAAGTAACATTTTGCTGCTTTGATCAAATTAGCTAATTGACTTACTCTAATAAGCCATTTTTAATATTTGATAATCAATTTATTACCCTTAAATAAGCTGATTTCAAAATATTAGAGGGGTGCAGTGTTTTGAAATAACTATTTCATACAATGTATATTACCCCCAATAATTTTATAAAATGATTATATTACCCCTAATTAATTTTTATATTTCCAAGTTTATCCTTCCTGTAAAAAATTATAATATTATTTTTACATGAAAAATTAAATAATCATAATTATTGATTTCTTAAAAAAATAAATAACTATAAAATTATATTAATTTAATTTTAAAGAAATATTTAATATATAATAATTTATAATAATATATTATTTACAAGAAAATTTAATCTATTAAAAATATATAGAATCTAAAGTATTAAAATAAAAGAATACTCAAATAATTTATAAAATATACTCATATCTTTATTTATCATTTTACAAACAAACAACTAATCATAAACAATTAATTTTATTAAATATTTTTATTTAAATAATTAATATAATCAGCTAATCAAATTAACTAATATAATCAACTATCAGCTAACAGTTGATTAAATCAACTAATTATTATAACTATTAGCTGCTGAAACATTGTCAATAAAATTATGCACTTTCAATTCCATATCTAAAGGCACTTTCAAAGTGTAACTATATACAAAAACGACTAAGCTGTACAATGTAGCCAAAGCACAGCTAATGCTTATATTCTTATTTACAAAATGACCGCAGCATGAAAAAGAAATAGATTAAAAAAATTATCATTAAAGCTTCTGCAAAAAACCATAGAAGAAAAAATTCAAGAACCCATAAGTTCTAGAGTTGGGGTCTTTCTATGGTTGAGACAAAACCCAAATAAAATGACTGGAATAATATTCAGAGTAAGATCAAAGGAAATAACACAGAAAGTAAGATGGAATTAACGCAACATACTTCATTGAAACAAATTATCAAACAGATGGAATGCAGATTGAATCACAGATTGCATTCACAGTTTTAACATATTAATTCTGAAACCTCACATATAGACTTCAAACTTCAAAGTTCAAATATATTAAAATGAAGCAACAAACAACACACAGGTCCATGAAATTACGCTAATAACTAGAAATGTACCATTAGCTGACCCCTTACCGATTACAACATCAAAGCTTCAATATCAACATACCCCAAATTTAGGCCATCATCATCACTCACGTAATCCAAACCACCATCAAACAGATCACAATTTAAAGAAAGAAACAAAGCAAGAGCAAGAAGAACAGTAAGTCGCCTAGAACTAATTGGTTACTTACTCTATGATTCATTCTGCTAGAGATTTGCTTAATTCAAGCAACACCATACTTAAAAAAAGATCATCCAAAAAGAAAAAGATTTATATGCCACACTACACATCCCCACAAGAATCATAAACAGCAAGCAGACTACAGTTACAAAAACAATATTTTTACAGAATTTCGTATGTTAATGAATGAAAACCTAGTTTTGCGGTAATTCCAAACTGGGGGAAGATGACAAAGTCGGAATTCAAAATAGGAAAACAAAAGACAGAAAGAGAAAGTAAACATAACCTGTAAGAGAAGGCCATCAAATTAAGATGGAAACCAAAAACGGCGTGCACTGAAGGGATACAGTGCCTGTAGATTGGCCTTTCGCAGGGAAAGTACCTTTTGCTCGGGGAAAGAAGACGAAATTAGTAGACGTCACTAATGGAGAAAATAGCGTATCCCGGAAGAACCCACTTACCCAGTTAAAGGAAAAAACTGCATTTTACGACGGCAAATGAAAGGAAAAACTAGATTATAGCCCGTGCGATGCGCGGGCTACGATTTGTTTTTTTTTTTTTTAAATTAAAATATGATCAAAAGAAAGGAACAATAATAATAAGATGCTTGCTATGGTGCCTCTTGAGTTTGATACCCGGAGCGATGTGGCAAAATACAAGCCATTGGATGAGATTACAAAAGTCTTAGCATTGACTTAGTAATCTCATCTAATGGCTTGTATTTTACCACATCACTCCGGGTTTGGTACCATTAGGGACACCTTAGAATTCACCTAATAATAATAATAATAATAATAATAAAGTTAAAGATATATAACAAATGTATTAATCGAAAATTCACTTATATAAACGAGTGATGGGCACGTATAAAATAGAACGAAGGAATGAATTAATTACAATCACTCAATTGACTGGCACGCAAGAATAAGAAGGTAGTAATGAACATAGCAACTTTACGGATAATATACAATAAGAAAATTAGAGAAATTTGATAGCATTTAATTCACGAACTTTTATATATTTTTAGGAAATTATACATTTTTGGAAATGTAATTCTTAGATATTTGATTTTTAGGAATGTGAAATTTTTATATTTGGTTCTATATATATATTTTCAAAAATATTTTTCCACAATTCCAAATATATTATGTTATCATTTTTAGTTCACTTTTTATATTTTTAGGAATCTTATTACTTTTTCAAAAAATGCTCTTATTAGCTTTTTGTTATAAATTGTAATAAATTATAAATTTAATTAAAAATATATAAATAAAATTTTTTAAAGATTTAATAAATTAATAATTTAAATTCTATTTGATTAAAATATAATAAATAATTTAATATAAAAATATTAAAATTTTAAAGAATTTGAATTTGATTTTTCTTATAATTAATTATATAAAATAAATAAGTAATTTCTCTATTATTGACAAGAAATTTTTATTTTCTTGAAAAGAAAATAAAACAAAAAGAAGAGAAATAATATTTTTTAAATTTAAATTAAAAAATAAAAAATTTTAAAATTTTAAATAATTAAAATATAATAATCACATATTATATCTTTAAATGTTCTTTTTTTCTTCCTTTTTCTTTATTTAAATAAGAGAAGAAATTAAGTGTTCATTTATTTTATTAATAAATATTTTTATAAAAAATATTATATATATTTATAAAAGGATGATATATTATTTATATTAATAATTAAAAAATAATATCTAAAAATTTTTAAATAAAAAAATAATTTTTAATTCTTAATTCTTAAATAAGTTAACAAATCAACATTTTAAATCAATTCTAATCTAATCTATTAATTATTCAAATTATATGAATTAATTTGCTTATAATCTAAATTCATATAATTTCAACTAAAATTTATATGAAATATTTCATATTTATATTAAATTATTATTAGTTTTCAATATTGTATTTCAAATTAAATTACATATATAAATATTTTAAATAAGTTGTTATTTTAATATAAAATTTTAATTGAACTAATTATATATTATATTTTTTAAAAATTAAAATTTATTTATTTAAATTTTATTAATATTTTTATATTAAAATTTAAGAATTATACTTCAAATTAAATGTATATAAATCAAATTTTGGTAATGTTTTATAACTCACTTCTAATATCAAGAATGTTAAAAAATTGTTATTTATAAAATTAAATGAATAATTTTAAAATAAATACAAAAAATTAAATTCCAACACCTCATAACTTTTTTATTATATATAAATTAGTTTTATGTTAACAATAAAAAAATAATAAATATTCATATGGGGTATAAGTTAAAATATTAATTAGGTTAATTAGGATGGTAGGTTTGAACCCTGATTGAACATAGTCTAAGATAGGTTATATCATATTTTCAAGTGGAGTCACGAACTTTAATTTAGGGTTAGAAGCTGAATATAATTAAATTGAATTTTAATTTTATCTATAATAAAAAAATTATTTAGATAATTATATATTTTAATAATTTTTATTTAAGATATTATATTTTTTATAAAATAAATATAAAAATTATAAAACTTTAAATAAAGTTATAGAAATTTATTTTTAAAAGTTGTAATACAAATTATTCATACTTTTATAATTTAGAATTTAGAATTTATTTATTTATTTTACTTATTTAATATAATTATCATTGTTATCATAAAAATAAAAAATGAAAAATAAAAATGAAAATGAAAAAATTTTAAAACTAAATTAGAATTGGAATATAAAAAATTATTATTTATTTATTTATCTAGTGTAATTAAACTTGTTATCATAAAAAATTAAAAATGAGAAATATAACTTAAAATTAAAAAATAATTTTTTTAAAATAAACAAGAGTATAAAAGAATAGAAGTAAAATTATCTTTTTATTTTAGTATCAATATTTCTATGAGATGGAAATTTGGAATATCCACCTCCCCCGTGGAAATATTTGAGGGAAAGTTGGGCTCTAAAATATTTCAGAAAATGTTATATTTTCAGATAAATTTTTTAAATATTTGAACCAAATAAGGAAATATAATATTCTCATAAAATATTGCCAAAAATATGAAAAATATTTCATAAACCAACTACCCTTTATGTCAATGTTAGAGCAATGGTCAAATTTTGTCTCAACTTTGAAATTTGAAAATCAAAATTTTATATTATATAAAATTATAAGATTAAATTTTATCATCCATTAATAATAATTTTGATATTTTTAATAAAAATTATAATTATAATATTATTATATATTAATTTTACACAATTCACACTTGATCTTATGTATATATTTGAAAATTTATTATGTATAATTTAGTTGTTACTAATTTAAATTTAAATAATTTAAAATTTTAAAAATATATGAAAATAAAAATAAAATTCTCTTATTTTCTTCTACCAATTTTAAAAAATAAAAATATTATTCTTATTCTAAGAATCATTATTTCTTTTATTAAGATTCATAATTTCAAGTATAAAAATTTTATATCCATCTATCTTCAAAATTTATTTTATCAATTTTTCAAAAAATAGAGAACATCCAAATTTTAAAAATAATACTAAATGTCACCTCATATGTTGTATGGATAAATATTTATTTCAATAATATAATATTATAATTATATATTAATCATTTATAAATAAAATTATATGAAAATTTAATTAATATATAGCTAACCGCTCTAAGAAAAAAATATAATTTCTTTATTGATTTTGCTCAACATTTAAATAGGTAATTGATTTTGAATTCAAATATTACTTTAGTTACATACCATTTTTAATATAATTATTATCATTAATATTAATATTTAATAATACGATTCATGATTAGAGTAGATATTTTTAATATCAAAATATTATTTATTTAACATATTATAATATAAAATAAAATTTTAAAAATAGTAATTTTATATTATGGTTAAATATTTATTTTATTAAATAATATTATAACTATATATTAATTATTTATAAAGAGGATTAGATAAAAAAATTGATTAATATATAGTAAACAATATTAAGTGAAAAAAAAGTCATCTTTCTAATTCTAAGACATTTAAAAGAGAAAGTATCTAATAAAATAAAAATTAAAGAAAATTTAAAGGAGAAAAAAAAACCATCTTTTCACTTATTTTATTCAATGTTCAAGCATGTAATTAATTTTGAATTTATTTTACAAAAAATTGATTATGAATTCAAATAAATTACTAATTAGATATCATTTTTCAAAATAATTATTATCATTAATATTAATATTTAAGAATATTATTTATGATATGAATAAATTTTTTGTAATAATAATACAATATATTTTTATCTACCACATTACAATATAAAATAAACTTTTAAAATAATAATTTTATATTATAAACAACTCAATAAAATTTACAAATTATAACATACATATTAATTAAAATTGAATGTTCTAATATCAAATATTTTATACTTTTTTAATTCATATAGGAAAGAGGAATAAATTTTAATTGAAAAACACAAATGACTATCTCATATTCAGTATCTTACATTATAATAAAGTTCCTTTGTTGGAATATAATAAAAAATATAAAATAATAAATAAATAAAAATTGTGCAGTATATATCAAATTTTTAGAAGAATGATTAATCTATCCATTAATCAAGGTTTAAGAAAAATATGTTAATAATACATAAGAGAAAAAAAAGGTGAGAAAAACAATTGAATGATTCAGGAACATAATTAAAAAATAATTAATTCATTGGATTATAAAATAAAAATAAATATATAATTACCATAATGAAAATTTATCAAATAATGATAGATTACTGAGATATTTAATGATAAATATTATTTAACAGGTGGCTATAAGTTGAATTGCTTATTTATTTATAGAAACAAATGATGATTTTATCAAATGAAAATAAATAGAAAGTATATTATATATGAAAGTTTACAAATTTTAAATTGAATACAAAATAAAATGAGGAGATGGATAAAAAAATTTCTAATCAAATCAAATGAAGATAAAAAATAAAATTTTTAAATAAAATTAGATAAATATAGAGATAAAATAATTTTTAAATTTTTAAATTTTAAAATAGAAAATAATGCATTTGTGAATCTTAATGTTTTTATACAAATATAAGGTAATAAAAATTTTACCTATTCATATATATTATTAATTGCAAATTTATAAATTTTATAACTAATTATCTATATATTCACATAATAGTTCTCTTCCTTCCATAATTTTTTCCAAAATTATGCTTTTCCCATTAAATAATAAGAGAATCAAGAAATTTATCTAATAAAATAAACTATATAAAAATGTATGGTTTTGCAATTTTACACATAAAAAATCCATTAAGGTAATGAAAACATATTAAATTACAATTTTTTCTTGAAAAGTAGAAATTTAATGAAATAAAATGCTCATAAAAAGGACAATTAAACTACAGTAACAATAGTATTAAAAAGAAGTAAAAGAAATTATAGAAAAGAATTTATATGACAGAAACTTTAAATTGAGTCATTACAAAATGTCAAAAATAATAAGAGAGAATATTTACGATATTGAAGGTAAAGATCAAAACTCTCATTTCATAGAAGATAATGATTTTAAAATGACTGAAGGTGGAAAGAGAAAAGAAATAAAATTTAAATATAATTTGAAAAACTTTTTATGATAATAAAATAATTTTTATGAGAATAAAATAATTAAGTAGTTATAAATTTACAAATATTGAAGATGAAAATGAAAACTTTTGTCTCAAATAAAATGACAATTTTGAAGTGATTGAAGGTGAAAAGAAAAAGAAAAGCAAAATATAAATGTAATTAGGGAAGATTTTTATGAGAATGAAATAAATAAGTGATTGTGAATTCTAGTAATAAATAAATATTTAAATTTATTTTAAATAATTATTAAATGTGGATGTCCACAAATTAAATATTATATCCTCAGTTATGATTAATTATTAAAATTCAATTATGATTAATTATATCCTCAATTATGATTATATTATTAGGTTCCAATTATGATTAATTATACCTCCAATTGTGATCAATTTTATTTATGAATTATCATTATGAGATTACAACGTTTGACCTATAAATATGGATTGTACAAATCATTTTGTACATAGTTGAATGAAATATTCTTCTCCCCCTTATATTTCTTTCTCTTCCTTATATTTCTCCTTTATCTTTTTCTTTTATCATTTCCTAAGTGTTTAATATTTTTATAACACGTTATCAACATGAGACTCTGATTCATTGAGGTAATTTCTTCCAAACATAAATTATTTTACTTAATCTTGTTACTTTATGCTAATATAGTAATTCTTCCATCTCATCACATTCTTCTTCCTTATTTTCTTCATATTTTAATTTTAATTTTTATAATGATTTTAACATTTTTCTAGTTTTATTTTAAAAAATAATAGTTACAAAATATTGAATATAATGTGTAGAAATATAAATAAATAATGAATTAAATTGAGAAAAGGAAAATAATTCATATAACATATTATACATTTGAGAATTTATTCTTGAATGCTAAATGAATGGATTTTTTTATCTATTTTGAAATGCACATTAGTTTTTATAAAATGCATAAGTATTATATATATATGATACGCAATTGTGGATATGTGGTAAATCCTTAATTATGTTATTATCTCGTGATTAAAAAATTACTGTATGAAAAAAATAATATATGTTATATTAATATAGAAAGAAAATTTACTTGCATTATAAGGTGCAAAGATGAATGCAAATATTCAAGAAACTAAGTTTGGAAAAAAGAAAAGAATTATCTAGAAGCAATTGGTGTATAAATATACATATAACCTAAAGCATAATTTCCATAAATTTAATAATTTTTGCAATGTTTGATCACCATATAGATTGACAATAAAATAGAAGATTGGATTAATAATTATATGATTAATATGTTGATTAATATTTTTTTCAATATTCAATATCTATTATATTAAAAAATTTCTCATTCATTTTTACATGTTTATAATAGTATTATGGCAGATATTACGAATCTTGATTTATGACTTTTGATATTATGAAAAAAAAATTACTTAACGATAAAAGATTCACTTATTCTTTATAATAGTTTAAAAGAAATATATGATAAAAAAATCTTCACTTTCATGCATCCAATTTGCTCCTGCAATAGTAATAATAAAAAAAAGGTCTCAAGAAATATTCTGAATTAATTTCTTATCTCCTTGTAACTAAAAAAAATAATAAACTTTTAATAAGCCCATATGACTAACTTTTCATCAGAAGTGAATATAGCAACACATGACTATTTTACTTATTAAAAACTCAACTTTTCACCAGAAATGAAAAAATGAAGAAAAGAATGACAAAAAGAAAGTTAGGCAAAATAACAAACATATTGAGAATATATGTTATCATTGTGGTGGTAAAGGTCATTGGTCTCGTACCTGTCGTACACCAAAGCATCTTGTTTACCTTTATCAAAAATCACTTAAAGGGAAAAAGGTAAAGACAAACTTCATCTATGAAGATGACTGTAATGAAGGCCAAATAGATGTAACTTATTTAGATGTTGTTGATTTCTTTTCTCACCCCGAAGGTAGAATTAATCATTTGATTGGAGATGAGAATGTGCAAAAATAATTCCTTTTGTTCAATTATGTTTTTATTATGGATATATTTTTACTTTTAATGTTATTTCAATAAAAGTTGTTATATATTTTTAGTATTCCATTATATTTGTGATATTTCTTATATTAACTTTAATTTTCTAATATTAACCTTAAACATTTTATGTTGTGTATTTTATGAAAATGAGTACTTCTTTGGAGGGGTTAATAATCAATAATGAAGATACATGTCTTGTAGATAGTGTAACAATACACTCCATACTTAAGAATAAGAAATATTTCTCACATTTGAAAATGCAAGAAGCTAGTATTAGTACTATATCTGGTACTACAAATTTAATTGAAGGCTTCAAAAAAGCTAATATTTTATTATCTAAAGAAACAAAATTACACATTGATAATGCATTATATTCTACTAAGTCTCATAGAAACTTATTAAGTTTTAAGGATATCCATTAAAACGGATTTCACATTACAATAACTAATGAAGGAAATATTGAATACCTTTTATCACCGATATGATCTCAAGTAACAAATACATACTTGAAATATTACCTATTCTTTCATCTAGTTGTATTACACATATATTAGTACAATTGAAACACATACTATAATAAACCAGAAATTTATTAATTCAAAAATATTTACTATTTAGCATGAACAATTAGAGCATCTTGAATCACTAATGATGAAGAAAATTATTGAGAATTCATAAGGGTACTCATTGAAAAACCTGAAAATTTTTCAATTTAAAGAATTCTCATGCGTTGTATGTTCTCTGAGTAAATTGATTATTAAGTCATTACCAACTAAAATTGGAACTGAATCTCCAATATCTTTGGAATGTATACAGGGTGACATATGTGGGCTTATACACTCACCATGTGGACCATTTAGATATTTTATGGTATTAATAAACGTATCCAATAGATGGTCTTATATATGTTTACTATCAATTCGTAATCTGTCTTTTGCGAGATTGCTTGCTTAAATTATTCGATTAAGAGCACAATTTTCAAATTACCCTATCAAGTCTATTTGTCTTGATAATGCCGATGAATTCTCTTTTAAGACTTTTAACAACTATTGCATGTCAATAGGAACAAATATTGAACATCCTGTAGCCTATGTTCATACACAAAATAGTTTAGTTGAATCATTTATTAAATGACTTCAATTAATAGCAAAACCTATGCTTATGAAAACAAAACTTCCCATTTCTGCTTGGGGACATGTAATTCTACATGCAACAGTACTTGTGCAAATCAGATCAACTAGTTACTATAAATACTCCCTTTTATAATTAGCTTATGGTCAGGAGTCAAATATTTTCCATCTTAGAATTTTTTAATGTGCAGTATATGTTCCAACAACTTTACCACAACATATTAAGATGGGACCTCAAAGGAGATTGGGAATATATATTAGGTATGATTCCCCTTTTATTATAAAATACCTTGAGCCAATGACAGGGAACTTATTTACAACATGTTTTGTTAATTATTATTTTAATGAATCAGTTTTCCCAACATTAGGAGGAGAAAAGGATAAGCAGCTAATCAAAGAGATTACATGGAATACTTTGTAAAACATTGATCCTCCACAAAGCAATGTGAACTTGAAGTTCAAAAGATAATCCACTTACAAAGTATAGCTAATCAATTGTCAGATACATTCACTGACCTAAAGAGAGTGACTACGTCACATATACCAGTTGCTAATACTCCAACAAGGATTGATATCCCCGAAGTACAATCCATTAATGAGAAAACTAATGAGTTTAAGGCATGCCAGAAGTGTGGTAAACCAATAGATTCTAAAGATAAATATCCCTGCAAAAGAAAAGGGAGCAATTATTGAATATGAGCCCATTAAAGAAATAGATACTCCTGAAGAGTTTAGAGATATAAGAAATAATATAATTCCAAAAGAAGTTTAGGCACCTAAAAATGATGAAGAAGATAAAAATAAAGAGATTTCAATAAACTATGTCTCTACGGGGAAAAGATTGAACCGCAAGAAATAATTGTCGATAATATTTTTGCATATAATGTAGCGCTTAATATTATGAATGATAATAAGGATCATGAACCTAGATTTATCGATGAATGTTAACATAGATATAATTGGCTAAAATGGGAAAGACGCAATTCAAGAAGAATTGGATTCACTTGAAAAATGTAAGGTTTTTGGACTTGTAGTCAAACACCTGAAGGTGTAATACCTGTTGGGTACAAATGGGTACTTGTGCGTAAACAAAACAAGAAAAATGAAGTTGTAAGATATAAAGCACGGCTTGTTGCCTAAGGTTTTACACAAAGACCTAAAATTAATTATGATTTCACTTATTCTCCTGTGGTGAATATAATCACATTTCGTTATCTTATGAGTCTGGTAGTACATGAAAAACTTGATATGTGTCTTATGGATGTTGTTTAGCCTATTTATATGGCTCACTTGATTATGACATCTATATGAAAATCCCAGAAGGATTTAAGATACCTAAAGCATGTAATTCAAAGTCCTAGGAACTTTTATTCAAGTAAATTATAAAAATCTTTGTATGAATTAAAGCAGTCTGGACAAATGTGGTATAATCATTTTAATGAATACTTGTTAAAGGAAGGGTATAATAATGACCAAATATGTCCATGTGTTTTCATAAAGTGAACAAATTTTGAATTTATAATCATTATTATATATGTTGATGATTTGAATATTATTGGAACTCTTGAAAAAATTCAAAAGGTAGGTGATTATTTGAAGAAAGAATTTGAAATGAAAAATCTTGGAAAAATAAAGTTCTGCCTTGGCCTATAGATCGAGCATTTAAAAGATGAAATTTTTATACATTAATTAACTTATACCCAAAATGTCCTTAAAAAATTTTACATGGATAAAGCATATCCATTGAGTACCCCTAATGGTTGTTCAATCACTTGATGTGAAAAAGGATATTTTTTTATCTTGACAGGATAATGAAAAGGTTTTTTGTCGTGAAGTGCCATATCCTAGTGCTATTGGTGCACTAATGTATCTTGCTAACAATACAAGATCGATATAACTTTTGTTGTGAGTTTGTCAGCAAGATTTAATTCCTCTCCAACTTAAAGACGCTGGAATGAGATTAAACATGTCTTTCAATGCCTCCAAGGTACTATTGATATAGGCTTATTATATGCAAATAGATCTAAATTACAGCTCATAGGTTATGCAGATACTAGATATTTATCTGATCCACACAAAGCTCAATCTCAAATAGGCTATTTATTTACAAGTGGTAATATAGCTATTTCATGGCATTCCATCAAACAAACACTGACTGCCACCTCTGCCAATCATGTAGAGATTATAGCAATTCACGAAGCAAGTCGGGAATGTGTTTGGTTAAGGTCTATGACTCAATATATTCAAGAGATGTGTGGGCTATCTTCTTGTAAAAGAACCCCTACTATACTTTTTAAAGACAATGCTGCATGTATAGCTCAATTGAAGGAAGGATATATCAAAGGAGATCGAACAAAGCATATTTTACTAAAATTCTTCTCCACCCATGATCTTCAAAAGAAAGGTGATATTGATGTTCAATAAATTCATTCAACAGATAATTTAGCAAACCTATTCAACAAAGCATTACCTACCTCAACATTTGAAAGATTAGTACAGAGAATTGAATGTGTCGACTCAAAGATCTTAATTGATGTTGTTATGAGGGGAAATTAATATGCACTGTACTCTTTTTTCTTTTGCTATGATTTTTGTCCTATCGGATTTTTTCTAGCAAGGTTTTTAATGAGACAATATTCTATTGCGTATTATATGGACATCTAAGGGGGAGTGTTATGAATAATTATTGAATGTGGATGTCCACACATCAAATGTTATATCCTCAATTATGATCAATTATTAGGATTCAGTTATGATCAATTATATTCCCAATTATGATCATATTATTAAGTTTCAATTATAATCAATTATACTCTAAATTGTGATCAATTCTATTTATGAATTATCATTATGAGATTATAATATTTGCCCTATAAATATAAGTCGTACAAATTATTTTGTATACAGTTGAATGAAATATTCTTCTCCCCCTAGTATTTTTTTCTATTCCTTATATTTCTCCTTTATCTCTTTCTTTTATTATTTCCTAAGTGTTTAATATTTTCATAACAAAATTCAAATTTTTATTAAAATTGATTTAATATTAGAATGAAATGAAATAATTAAGTAGTAGTAATTAAGTTGAAATGAAATAATTAAGGTGAAGAGAATGAAATGAAATAATTAAGTAGCTTTAAATTTACGAATATTTAAGATGAAGATGAAAATGAAAACTCTTGCTTCAAGTAAAATGACAATTTTGAAGTGATTGAAGGTGAAGAGAAAAAGAAAAGCAAAATATAAATGTAATTAGGAAAGATTTGTATGAGAATGAAATAAATAAGTAATTGTGAATTCTAGTAATAAATAAATATTTAAATTCAATTTTTTATTAAAATTAATTTAATATTAGAAGGATAAATGAAAGTAGCAATTAGTAACTTTATATTTATA